>CM036315.1:30938223-31339920 GCA_020567845.1 Rhododendron henanense subsp. lingbaoense | reverse complement strand
GTGCCGAACAAGCATATGTCCCGTGTGATCCACGAATAAGCGATTCTTGGTGTCTTTGTGTGTGTGTATATATATATATATATTGTGCATAATATATTTGGTAAACCTTGTATAACGTAATCATTTTTTGTTTCTTCTTGATTGATTTCGTGCCAAATTAATATAATAGGACGTGTTAAAAATGAATAGCAGGGGAGAGAGAGAGTTTTGAAATACGTTCTTGTGGAGACGTTAATCATGAAACAACTATGATTTTAAAATAGAAATATAATTTATTACAATGGTACTCCCTCCGTCCCCTTTTAAGTGTTCTGCTTTGTAATTCTAACTTATTAAAAAGACATCATCATTACACCTTTCACATCAACTTTTACCTCAACTTTTCCTATTTACCCTCTATGGAGACATCATCATTACACTTTTACTCACTAACTTTTTAAAATGGAATCCACTTTTAGGGACAAAATAAAAAATGCACCAATTTTTACTCATTAACTTTACAAAATGGACACTTATTAAAGAACAGCCCAAAACAGAATACTGGACTCTAAAAAAAGGACAGATGAAGTAGTAAATAGTCCTTTAGGAGAGAGAATAGAAAATGAAGTGTACAAAAAGACAATCTAATTAAAAAGGGCAATTTGAGGTGATATATTGTGATAGAATTATTTTTGAGGTAATGTATTGTAAGATAATGATCTGTTTCGTGTTGTGTTCAAAAAAAAAAAAAAGAAGTTTGGTGGAGATGGTCTTTTTGGTGGAGGAAGAAAAGCTGATGAGCTCCCAAAGATATCGGAGCTTGAATCGCCAAATTCCAAGGTAGGGTTTATAGGCAGGGTTGAGACATTTAAACAAAACAAGGCAACCATTAGTTCGAAGACAAACTGGGAACTCAGCCCGGAAGCAAGTAGCACAAAATCAAGCACCCATGTGAGAATGCTAAACAGAGCTTCTGTGAGTAGCACATTGTCATAGATACAAAGTACGATTTCCGAAAACAATTTCTAGTCCTGAATAAAGTCATTTCTACATTTTCCCAACCCCTATATTATACAATCAACTGGAGTAAAAAATAAAGGGTCTGATAAAAATCAGATAATCCTAATTCCCAGTTCTAAATAAACATTTCGGAATATAAAAAAAAACCATAGTGGCTTGCATCTGTTAAAGAATGGAAAGGAAACTGGTAAGACTTTGCAAAAGTAAAGAATATCAGTTCCATTTCTTCTCGATTCGTATCTTAACATGAAACATCCTTCAAATCCGTCGTTGACCAGTATACAAACTGTTCCTAATCTCCTCCACCAACAGAAAGTGTTCCCAATCTGTTCTTGTAAGCTAGCTCTGATGAAAAATCTCCATGCGATTTTGAAAAGTTTACATCCGTCACCAATTAATTTTCATATTTTTCGTTGTTAGCCTTTACTTTTCCAATAGACTGATTTTGAAAAAAAAAGTTCCCTGAGGCAGTCTCTTTTTTGTCTTCAATGTACTATCCTTCTCTTTACTCATGAACTTTTTACTTATGACCCTTTTTCCGACCAAGACGGGAAAAAAGGTTCAAAAAAAGACAAATGAGCAGTTTTTGGTTAAGATGGCCCAAAAACAGTCCAAGTCAAAGGGATCAATACCAGCGGCTTTCAAGTCCACCTTGAGCGGCAGCCACCTTCCTTGCCGCCATATACTGAGGCTTCGACTGGAGCACGTTGGATCCTTCAACTCCATCTTCTCCTTTCTCACTTTTGCAACCAGGGATTCTTCTTGGATAAGAAGAGCTAGGATTAATCGGATATTGAGTTGGAACAGCTGGATTCCTAGCTGCCGTCCTCCTCTGATCAAGCACTTCTGATCCGCAGTTGTTGTACCGCAACACTGCACTAACCCCTTTCCCAGGCCTCGCAGCACCACCTGCTGTTACGGTCAGATATTGAGGCTGTCGTCAGATTCTAAAGGTAATGAGGCAAAACAAGATAGACTAACGAAAAATGTTAGCGTCCAAGATCATGTTAAGGTCCAAAGCAGGGTATGTAAATATGCAAATAATTCCATATCATGTACATTTAACATGCATCTCTGATTGCATATGCCTCATTCCCATGACAGATCGAAAAGAATTTATTTTATTCTAACTCCCAATGAAGCCAAAAGCGTAGGAACTAGGAATTACTGAATCACTAATACTGCACTTTCGCATCGTATATTTTGCATCACAAAGGCAGGGCTAGTAACTATTATTTCCCAATCCACTAGTCCCCAGCATTCACCACTCTGTCTGTCTCTCTAGGAATTAGCAAATACATAGTTCTTCCACTATTTATGAGTTATATCTAGAGACAGAAATTCAAAATGCTTGACCCCAAGCGGAGCAAAAAAGAAGTACAAAGCTCAGCAGGATGCAAAGTTAGTCATTTCAACAAACATTACTTCATTTTGAGATCATTACTGTTATTTTTCAGTAGTAGGGGGGGATAGGGTCTAACTCATCCTGGTACTTTAACTATGAAATTATCAACTCTTTGACTCTAAAGATGGGAAAAAGTTCACCCTGCTACCTGCCACGCTGCTTGAAAAATTGTAGGAAATAGAAAACGATTCTTAGACCAATTCATAGTGATTTCCAAGCTCAAATTCATAATGATTTCAGGATAACATTTCGTCTGAGAATCAATTTTCTAAGAGTTTCCTTCCCCCAGTGCAGATCAACCACAGCACAAGAGGGAGAGAGAAACATTTCAGAGATACCAAGGCAATCACAAGGGAGCAACACAACTGGTATCAATATAAGAATCAGATATCTAATGATGGCAAATGGAAGTGATGGTCATAAAAGAATTTTGCACCGTAGATACTAGGGGGAACTTGGGGAGGCAATCTTGGCATGGGGATCCCGGAAGTCCTGTTGATTTGTGGCTTCTCAACCTCTTTGATGCTACATTTAGAAAGACCATTTGCGACTTCTGCTGAATTCTGTGTTGAATTGTCTGAATATAATACACCAGGCCTGCATCTGAAAATTCACATTTCAGTGGTTAATGCCAACAGCTACACATGTACCACTTACGAATAGAAGTCAATGGAAGATTTCCTAAATAAAGTACGAGTGCATGTTAAAGACTCTAATTAGACATGATACCTTGGTAATGATGCGTGTTGCCTCTCAGGTGGAGCAACATTTCCGCCCTTTCCATAGTGCTCCTCAAGGTAAGCAAATTGCTTCTTGAATTGGTCAACAGCACTGTAAAATAGGGTTGAGGTGAGGATGCCAATCAACCAAAAAATGAAACCGCAAAATATATCATGCTCAAGAAAACACGACGACTTACTTTGCTGGTACACAAGGGTGACATAAACAGAAAAAGGAAAAACAAGGGGGACAAAAACATTTCGAGTCTTTTCAAGGGTGTAGCCAATAAGGTTTTTCAAAATAACATTGTAACTCTCGTCTGAAGAAGGAACAACCAAAAAGTTTAACAAAAAAGTTTTAAAAAAAAGTTTTGACTTGTATAATATTAAGGTTGATGGTTGAAGCCTTGAAGGTGTAAATTGCAAAGAAAGCAAATCCCCTCCGACTGTAGGATTCTTAAACCAAAATCTCACGTTGGTTATTTCTGATATGCAGATAACTGTACAGCAATGTTAGGCATCATGAAAACCAACACAAAATTCCTAGTCTCTAAAATGAACAAATTTCTTCCGTGAAGTAAGAAAATAATAATACATAGAAACAAAGGAAGTCAAGCAATCCAAGGGCATGGCAAAAGGGTGGAGAACCTTGGAGCCGCCATTGTTTAATTTTATACAAGTACCTTGGATACATGAAACCTGTTGGTTCTGCTCCTTCTAAGTACTCTTTCAACATCTTAGGATGGTATTCAAGAATCTCTCTATATATTAGCTCTCTTACATCTTCCTTTGACACCCTTCGCCTTTCAAATTCAAATTCCATTTTCGTCACGGGTTGAGCAGAAGACGCTCTATCAACCCTGGCCAAGTTCTTGAAATATGGATCCGCAAGAGCCTAACAACTTGCGACATATTATGCACAATGAGATAAGAAACAATGCATTATGCAAGGTAACGCAATATTTTTAAACACAATTCACCTCTTCAGCAGATGGTCGATCCTTGGGATCAAATGCTAGCATTCTTTCTAGCAAACATAGTGCAAGGGGATCTGTGTTTGGGAACTTGTGGGAGAACGGAACAGGCTTTTTCTTCCGCATGCTGCTCAAGTATCTACGAGCTTTCTCATTTCGGATCTATAGGGAAAAGTTCAATGCTTGAGCGAACAGGCTAAACATCTAGATGTTCAGTAGAAAGATAGTGAGAGATAATATTTTTCACTATAGGAACAAATTTAGAACAGCAAACAGACCCTGGATATAGATTCAGAAGATGGAACACCCAACATATCAGTCATCAAGTCCAACTGATGGACCACATTTTTCCCAGGAAATAGAGGCTTTCCAGTCAAAAGTTCCGCAAATATGCAACCGATGCTCCATATATCTATTGCAGGTGTGTACTGTAAACAAGATAGACAATGAATCTGAGTCAGGAACAACAGAATAGTTGAGAGGAAAGTAGAATAGTTGAGAGGAAAGTATTTAAATTTGTTACACTTACACCTATGACCCCAAGACGAGAGTCTCGTGCATATTCTCAACAACTTAGGCAGATGCAAAGTATGCATGTCTGACTAGATATGTTGACGAATATACCATATCCTTACTGAAGTGTCAACTATGATATCCGTAAGTCACGTATTTAAAAGAGACCCGGGAACATAGGCATTTTAGACGTCATCCACTAGATTGTGTAATAAATATTACTCAATCTCAATATTGTAACACATGACACCATCTTAGGCAACTGTCTAGGTAAATCGTTGAACTACATAACAGAAGTTTCCCCTAAAATGTGACTAATAGTTTATCGACAAATCATTCGTGCAAATGCATTTTAGAAATGGGATTATGACTTAGGCTTTAGTCATGTTAGGTACACAAAAGCTCTTGAAAATTGAAGTAGAAGAAAAAATAATCCACAGATATACTTGTTGAGATACTGGCTTAGATATGAGGGGCAATATAACACGATTTACAGCACACAAAATATCAATATAAGACCAACATGGAAAATGGCCACTGATGTTTAAACAAAGACAATATCTCCTCTTTACTGGACTCTCCCTTAGGGTATCTGCAACCCATCCTCTATTTTTGGAGGATGAGATTTGATATTCCAAATACGGAGAGTCAAAAGTTTATGGAAGATATCCTCCATTTCAGCAAACACATTTTCTAAGTTCTATTTATTTCTTTAGTAAAAATTTAGAAAATTTAAAATTTGATGCCTTCAAGCTTTGATTTGGAGGCATGGTTCCACACATAACGTCCCTTGAGCTCTTCGATTTTTTAAAGTACAGGGTGTCACTGTTTTAGTAATAAAACTTTTTGAGAGCAGCTACTTTGTGCATATATTGCCAAAGGTTACGACTCTCTCCAGTGCAGCTCTGGCCATACCCCATCAATCAGGGATTACATTTTCTTTTTATCATAAATTATATGGTAATGTTATTGCTATCAAAAGTGCTACACACACAACACCAAACATAACCTCTCATATACATGTAGGGCCCACACGCATTTTTGTATTGCTATATCACATGAATTTTGGAGAGAAAATGTCGAATGTTTGAGATGTGAAGTATTTTGAAAGTAGAGTATTGGGTTGGAATTGGCTTGAATTTCAAAACCACTTTTCGTATATGATGGATTATTTGATACTCATAACTACAGAAATAGAGGTAAAAATGGAGGATTAGATAGAAGATGCTCTCAGTACTTAAAACCTCTCCATTATAAGAGACTAACTCATACACTATAAATTAGTAGATCAGCAGTGCATTAGACAGTTAAAGGTTGTTTTCAAGGATTGGACAGTGGCAGTAACTTTAGCACCTTAGAGAAAAAGGATCCGCACAATTCAGGAGCCCTGTACCACCTTGTTGCAATATAGTCCTGTGAGCACATCAAAGAAGATGATCAATGGTGATATTTCTAGTGAGCCTTTGTGTGTGCATATGGGAGTTGAGTGTGTCCATTGACCAAAAAGGAACTTACTGTCCAAAATATTGCAGTGGGGGTATCAGTAAAGGCCACTCTTGCAAGACCAAAGTCACATATCTTGAGTTTGCAATCAGCATTTGCTAAAATGTTTTTGGGTTTAAGATCTCGGTGAAAGACATTAGCTACAAAACCATTCATTAAAATGCAACATCAGAATTGGGGAGATGATACCAAATTACGTAGTGTAGTTATGCTATAGCATTTTCTATGCTACCTTGTATATGCATAACACTAACAGCCAACTAAGGGTAAGGAAGTCGTAATTGAGTAACAGATAGTAGCAACATATAACCTGTGTGTATGTACTTTAAACCTCGAAGAAGCTGATAAAGAAAGAACTGATAGTGTTGTGGTGTCAAATCATCATTTGCTTTAATAACCTGGTGCAAATCAGATTCCATGAGCTCAAAAACAACATATATGTCTTTGAATTCCCTTCTGGAAGGAGGTAACAAGATATGCTTAATCTCCACAATGTCTGGATGGCGAAGAAGTCTAAGAAGCTTTATCTCGCGAAGAATGCGTGTGGCATCAGAGACATGTTCAAAAATATCATTAATCTTCTTAATTGCTACTTTTTCTCCAAGATGAGTATCGTATGCAGAGCAGACAACACCGTAGCTTCCTTTACCAATTACTTCCTCGATTCTATACCTGTTGCCCTCACCATACTCTGTGAAAAAGTCAACATCCGCAGATGCCTGCAAAGACAAAATGAAGCCGCCATGACATGGATTGGTCGAAAACAGAACTGAGCCGATGAAAGACCCTAAATGCAGTTTACACAACATTTGCAAATTATTTAGCCTTGGTCCTTGCCTTGTTCTATCCACTATTAGCATTATAGGTTCAAAGTTCAAACTAAGTAAAATTAAACATCAACCTACTATCCAATGTCAATTATCTCAGAATCCTTCCATTGCCAATTTAACAAAGCCTCTCAAGGGCTTAAATTGGGTTGTTTGAATCAATTTCTACCATGACATTTCATTCAACGACATCGCTAGACTTCTGTACTGGCTATGCAAATGCAACCTCTCTGTCATACTGATACTGTGATACATTTGCCAACCTATGCTTAGATTATTCACTCTACTCCATTATTCTTGCCCTAACAATGAGGAACAAACGAAAGACAGACTTTACTAGAGAAAGTACATCACACTTCGATTTTTTGAAATTAAGACGACTTTACGACCAAGTCCAGATTGCAAGTTCAAGGTGACATAACACATCAACAGTGTCCCCTTAGTCGGACCCAAACTGGAAGGCAACAAAGGCTTGTGGCAAAAAGTCAAGGCATGAACACCAAAGCAGGCATTGCTTCCACTGATTACCACGTATCATCCAGGCGAAAAGGTACAGAACGTAGACTTATGTACCACAAGGATGTGTTCTGTAACTGCTAATATCAATCCACAGTCGAAACAAAAACTTTCTTGTGCCCTAAATAACTGCTTACATCTTGAACCATTTTGATTAGCAAGACAATGAAGGAAAATGCATGTAAGAGAAAAAAAAAACTTTTTTGGTGTTCACCTAGCAAGAATGTACAAGAAAGTGTGGGAAAGTGAAGTTTCCCGTACAACCTTCCTAAGCCTTAGATCCTAATTCCTAACATGTGATTTCTCACAAACCGCGCAAGGAAATTTCTTTTTCCGGGAAAGTGAGAAACGACTAACACTGTTTCTGTAATTGCCCCTGTTCCCTCCACTTTTTGGGGTTAAGTAAGTTTCTCCACTTTTGTTCTTATCTCTCATTCCCCCCTTCTTATCTAGTTTCCTGAGGAAGACCTATTTGATTCCGATTTCTATCCCCGGATACCCTAATTCTCTACATAAGTTCCTTACTCCTTTACACAAATGCAAAGCACAGTTTGGGACTTTTTTTGTTATGCGAAAGTCAGCATCGATAGTCGTAGTTAGTGAGGTTGGAAACCCTGTCAAATGCAGGGGAGTGCATAGTACCTACTGCCTACCACTCCACTTGCAAGGTGAGACTTACAACATACACAATTTCCTTCACCTCTCTTTTGGTATGGTGCATTACATATGTAAATACATACACCTATACATACGCACGGAAATTTGTCAAATCCTTCAAATAATGAGCCATCGTTCTTCGTGGTATGCAAATATGGTCATATTAATTGGTACTAGAACTGATAAGTCCTACTGTTCCTTTCCTTTCCTTCCAAAAATGTCATCCTAATCTAATGTATCCAAGAAAAAAAAAGTCCTTTCTTTCGCTGCCTTTACATCAGTTTCGGTTTCTTCTATTTTCACTTTCTATCTTCTTCTCTCCAAACAAAATGACCCTAAAGTATCAGCTCTAATAATCAACTGTTTCTGATACACATATGCGTCCCCGCGCGCGCGCACACGAACACACGCACGCACATAACACACATATATTTATCTATGCATTTATGTATACACAGGTTGAAATAGATAGAAGTACCTTTTTACGCTGATCAGGCTGCATTTCAGTACAGGGAATTAAAATACTTGAAACTTCCAAGCCCAAGTCCAAAGTTAACCGATACAGATCAAAATCTATGACAAAAAGGTTGCCTTTGCAACTCAAATAATCGAAAACAAATGGGTCAAACTTCCCCCGATCACAAAATCACAACAAACCCCACATACAACCAACTCAATAAAATGGCACAAATTCAATAAGTGAAAAAAGAACCCAACTTGGAACCCAGACCAGGGATAAAAAAGGGTACTTTTTCCAATTGAGAGAAAAGGGCTTTTGCTAAGAAGTTGGAAGTTGAATGGAACTGAATTGTTAGAGAATTTTTTGGTGGGGGAAGTATTAAGTTTGTCTACAGTAAAACTATGTAATGGGTATTTGAAAATTAGAAATTTCAGATCGGGGATGAACAGTGTTCAGGATTCCCTTTTGTGTGTGTGTGTGTGTGGCTAAATTTGTCTGGAGATGGGGATAATCTACTAAGCAAATACGGATATATGCATGTGTAGAAGAGAAATCTTGAAAAAGAACTGGAGAGAAAGGGAGAGAGTTTGAGAATCGATGCAAATCATTTAATAGATCTTTAGAGAGAGAGAGAGAGAGAGAGAGAGAGAGAAGAATCGAAGAATGGTCAGTGCTGTCTCAAGTTTAAAAGGGTAGAAGAGCTGAGTGGAAGAATTAGAAGGGGACCGAATGTAATATTTCACTTATTTAAAGATATTATGAGCCCATCGAATCCAGCCTAGTTTACATCGTCTGGTCCTCTCTATGTGGGAGGCCACGGTACAAGTCTCATTGTGAACATTTGGGATTTAGAATTGAGGTATAAATATTAGAAAAAAAAGAAAAAGAAATTATTGACCCAAAACAAAATTTATTTAAATAACTTATACTAAAATTTCGGGGAATTTTTATTTTGGATTCGGGGAAATTAACCCTTCAAAGAAATTGAATCATGGATTACTAATTTGTTGATTTGAAGTACGGAGTATGATATTGAACCGGGTGAACCACGGAGCGTGTGGAGTACATTTTAATTTGAACTCAATTTTGATTATTTCATGTACAACTTTTGCTAAAACAAAAAATGAACACACCAACAAATACACACACTCACAAGACAGTGTATTTGTGCAGCGTGTGTGGGGCCAATGTCTTGAAGTGAGTGTTCATTCATGTCTTTGTTTGGCATTATAGAATTCTTTTTCATGTATTCCATAAACTTATCTTATGCGACCATCAAGTACTTGTGTATGCGATGTAGTCGGCCTAACGAATCAACTTTTGTAATTAAATTCGTAGTTCAAGCCCCAACTCCTTCCTTCCTTCCATTTAAAGCTAGGATAGTGTGATTGTTTTCTGTGTCCAAAAATATCATTATGTAGATCCGGTTATCCAATAATTAAGGTAGATCCGGTTACCCAATTGTTAAGGTAGCGCAAAAGCCGTCGATATGCTTTAAAAGGTAATCCCTTTATCTCAAACTTTAGAAGTACATATATTCATAAATAAAATATAATTTTGATACTAAAAAGAACCACGTTTCCAATTTCAAAGTGGACGTGCATCATCGTATGAATTTCGAATTACAAAGATTTTAGGGGAACTTCCAAAAAAAAAAAAAAATACTAGTCTAAAGTAGTAATATTTATCTGCAATTCAATTTATCTTTCACCTTATTGTTACTCTTTTAAAATTCAAACCCCATGCGAAAGATTACTCATTTTTCTTGTACATCAAATCAATGTTGGCTTTGTCCTGATGTCATGTGAGAAATGCATGGTGTCTGTGTGGATCCTCAAATCTGACACGGGATGCTGCCGAACAGCTCCCTGTCGAGCGGGTGCAGAGTAGCCGATTCAACAGTTTATTTTGATATGGACGGCTCAGATTGAATTTGAACGCATATAAATCGAATACATATCTGAAACGTTCATTGCTGAGTTAAGATCCGAGCTATCGATTGCCGAGATAAGCTGCCGTTATGTACCGAGCATCTTCCATTCCCTAAAACTTAGCCTAACATTCCCAACCATGAAGAGCCGGTTAAAAGCCAATTCTCCCTGGGGTTGCCAAAAACTCATGACTACCCAACTTTTGGTTTCTTACTTTATTGGTCCTCTCCAGCCATTTCGTTTCAAGTTGGTCCTAACAATTCTTTCTGCTGCTTGCTTTGTCCAATTGTTTTTTAGAAAAGAAGGGGCCCATATTTCCAACATGCTTGAGTGGTGATTGGAGACAGTATTAGACAGCAGGCAGCCACCACATAATTTTTCTAATTGACAAATACCGCTTGACAAGTCAATTTTTTTTTTTTTTTTGACATGATCATAAGAACAAAACAGCCAACTAACTAGGGAGATCCCTTACAAGCAAATCATGAAGTCCAGGCGGAATACAACCTGGTAAAGACAAAACTTTCCTACTAAGGCAGTTGGATGCTAGCCAGTGAGCCACCAAATTTAAATTCCTAGAGCTCCAAACAAAAGACCAATTTGTAGCTGCTGCCCAACCTTTGATATCCTCCACAATAGCATAAATCTCCCACGGACAATGAGTAGACAAGCCATTGATGCAATCAATTAGAGCTTTACAATCTGATTCAAAGATTACCTCTGATAAGTTCAGTTCTCGCGCTGCAATACATGCTATACGTAATGCCCACGCCTCAATAGAAATAGCTGAAGACCCCGTAATTCTACCAACCCGCCACCAAAGAGCATGTCCACCACTATCTCTGGCAATGACGCCAAAGGCAGCCTTGCTGCTGGAGGAATGGTAAGCTCCATCACAGTTCATTTTAACAACAGTTGAGGGGGGAGGAACCCACTTGGCCACCCGAGGAGGTTTAGGGGCCCTCTCCCTGTCATCTGAAAATATTGCCAGAAGATAATCTTGATTCGCCACATTAGCCTTAAAAATCACATCCTCGGGACAAGGCTTTCTTCGATTAAACACAAAATCATTCCTTGATTTCCAAATAGCCCAACATAATTGAAAAATGATAGCCACCACTTCTGCACTTGCCTCCTTCGAGAGATCACCACAAAGCAAATCTTCCATCCATCTGTTAGCTGCAACTATTTGTTTGTCCAAAACCCAAAATGCCATATCACTCCCAAACCAAACAGCCCTAGTCCAAGGACACCGAAAGAGCAAATGTTCAATCGATTCATTCTCACTACCACAAATGGGACAAAGGGGGGAGTGAGCGCACTTGCGACGAAATAAATTCTCTTTACTTGCCAACCAATTATGGACCACTTTCCACATAAAATGGCGCACTTTGGGGGCTGTAGGGATAGCCCAAAGCCTCGTCCACATGGATTTAGACGGAGTGTAGGAAGAAGAAGGCTGATTTGAAGCAAGGTCGAGAATCTTTTTGAAAGCTTTGTGATACCCAGACTTGACGGAGTACTTGCCGGAGCTATTAAAGTGCCAAATCAGTTTGTCTGGGCACTTAGAAATGCTAATGGGAATCTTTAAAAAAATGGCTCGAGTTTCCTCTTCAGATACACAGTTCCTCAACTTTTCTACATCCCAAGATTGATTACTCTGATCAATAATGTCAGCCACCTTTATCCAATCACACTGCTCAGGAGGTAAGGAGTTGATTTTTGCTCCAGTCAGTCCTGGCACCCTCCAGTCAGTCTTGACAAGTCAATTCATTGTGCCTGCTTTCCCATATTGTTATTCAAACATACACTCCTCTTTCCGTCTCAATTTATTTGTCCATCGTTGTATCCTAACCGGATAGAAAAGGAAATGAACTATCAAGAACGACTACTATATATATTGTGGCGAAGGGAGTAAGACCAAAATACATCGAAACATGGACTGTTGATGCTTTGAATTCCTTAGCCTGTAGGACATTGCACTCCACCAGAGATTCTCTGTACCGAGTTTTTGGTGTACCCATGGACCAACAATGCTACTTGCACATATTTTTGTGCACATATCATGCACATACATTTTTGTGGGGCCCATATCGGAGTCTTTCAAAATGATTCGAACCGCTCATCTTTTTTAAAATATTTTTTGGAGGGTTCCTGTAAAAATTCAGTTCCAACGGATATCGGTAAGAGCTTTCTCAGAAATCGTAGGGCAAAACAGAATGATTCGCCCTACGATTTCTGAGAAAACCCTTAATGATATCCGTTAGGAGTTGATTTTTTACGGGAATCCTCCAAAAAAGATGAGCGGTTTGAATCATTTTGTGAGACTCCGATATGGGCCCCACAAAAATGTATGTGCATAATATGTGCACAAAAATCTATGTGAAAATCATTACTGCCACTCGGTACATTGGTACACAAAAAGTCGGTACAGAAAATATCTGGTGATTGCACTCCTAGGACATTGACATAAATATTTGGTTTTCAAAATTAGATCAAGAAATGGGTTGAAAGTCAAACTCCCTACAGAAGATTCCTGTTTGTTTTTGACAATGACACAGAGTAAGTGAACAGTTTTGCCTTCATTTTTTCGGGAGTTTACTTCCTGTAACTCGAATTGACATAATAACAAACTTATGTGAATAACACTTTTGGCGCAACCAGTTACGACAGCATAAATCTTACCTTGTCACGTGTTCATAGGAGAACCGTAATGACCGAACGATTGTAAACGATTTACGTACGTTATATGAAACAGAAGGAATTCCATGCAATATGCACACCACCTTTGGTAGAAAATTAGGTATGTATTGGCCTATTGGGACCCAAATCCAATTTGATAAGATTGTTAAGGTTTGTTGGTCCTAACATATGTGTCTTTCTCAGTAAAGGGAAAAGAAGACAAAAGCATGTATTAGTGTTTTAATGTTGTGGCCTACATATATGATTAATATGAAAGGATGTTACTGCGAAACAGCAATGAAATTACTATGAACCCTTCAAGAAGCAAGAGCTAATGCTAATCTAAGGTCAATATAAAGAGTCAAGCCCTAAAAGCACATAATCAATTGTCAAGATTAATTCAGTGGAATCAAGCAATTGTTTTATAGCAGTTAGATTTTTCTTTTGGAAAGTGATTCTGTTCGAAAGAGAAAGGAAAGTGCTTTCCTCTTTCTTACCCATTTACCAAATGGAGAGAGGAGCAGCACTCATAATGCTCCTACTTCAAAGATACTTTTGAGCAGTAGTAGTTCAAAAGAAGAAGAAAGACAGCACTAACCTGCATTATTGTAGGCATGGGGAATAACATAGATATCATGGGAACCCCAAGGGGTTTGGCCATGTGTTTGTCCACGTGTTCGAATTCCATAGAGGTCAAACATTCCAAACATTGGGGCTACTGGAGGGTTTGCTCGAACTTCAGGACCCTGGGATAAGTTGAGGTGTGTGCGCAAGCTGGCTCGAACATCCGGTTACCAAGAACAAAAAACATAGATATCATGGGAGGATTGAAGCTTTTCTAACAACAGTAAAACCCAGTCCCAAAATAAATAAATGAAAACTGTAAAACGAGTTTTACTTTGAAAATCATAATCATAAACATAATGATAAGTGCACCTCAAAAAATGAATAAGTGATGCTTCAACTTCATCATAATTTGCTAATTTTCTCCTCTACTTTCCCTCGAGCTCCATTTTAATTGGGATCCCCGCGAGTGGATGGCGGTATTGGTCCCTCAGAATTAGTCGTGGTGAGTGTAAGCTGGTATGGACACCAGAGTTATAAAAAAAAATAAAAAATTGTTTGGTTGTTTTTAACTTCACCTGCCATCCTTAAGATGGAATGGAATGGGAGGACGCCCACAAGAAATTAACTGAAGGATAAAGGAGTCATAAGTTGCTCTGATATTCTCTTACAATGTAAAGCAGAGAAAGCATGAGGACATTTACTTACCCTAAAATTCAGTGAGTCCAAATTGAACCAACTCAATCCATTAACCATAAAAAAAAAATCCCAAATACTTATATTTCAGAAAACCACTTTAACTATGCAATATGCCCATAAATCAACTTGAAATGAAGAAAAGAGGGTATAGATGACAGAAACTAGATTTTCCACTTCAAACATGTATCAACTTCGCATTTGCTCCGGCTTTAAGCAGGGCTCTCGCTGGTGGACGGTGAGTTTGTGGTCCCCCAAAATTAGTCGAGGTGTGTGTAAGCTGGCCCAGACGCCTAGTGTTAAAAAAAAAAACATGTATCAACTCCTCCTACTCTCTCACTGCAATCCATGTCATTCTCTTACTGATTGTCTCCTAGAAGGGACTTAGTATACGACAGTTTATTTGCAGCTCTTTTCCTCCAGCTGTGGACAAGGACAATCAATTGTAGTGAGACTGAGAATGACATTGAAGATTAGATAAGTCTACAGGATAGGAAAATCCTGCGCCTGCGACAGTTGAATATTTCAATAGTTCTTTCATAGGAGTTGGAATGCCTATCACAATTTGATTTGAACAAATGAACTAACAAGATTCACTAATTTTGGACATTGAGGCTCTATTTGTTTGGACGTAAAATGTTTTCCGGTGTTTGGTTGTGTAAAAAATGAGGAAAACATTTTACATGTAAAACATTTTCCATCAATTGGATGAAAATGACTTACCCTTAAATTTTCCGTAAATTATTTTCTGAAACGAACCCGCTGCCTTCTATTGCAATTCTCACTGTTCAGTTTCCTCGATCGTCCTGACCCACGTTCAATTCCAATAATCTCATATCTCTCCACCGTTTAAGCTCTCCATCTCTCTCTCTACACTATTTTGTTGATTTTTGAAAATATTTTTTAGTGTCAACCAAACACCGGAAAATAAAAAGTTTGAAGTTTGTTTTCTGAAAAAATATTTTACATCGAAACAAATGGAGCCTGAATACGAAAAATATTGTATATCTTACTTGATATGAATTTGGCTTTTCTGGAATTTTGTTTGGAGTACATAGAGCAATCCGCGTAATCTCAACCATCCAAAAATATTTTTAACGGTTCAAATTAGTTAAAAGATGCTTCCCAGGAAGAGCTTATTCTTACTCGGAAGAGTCTTTTCTAAATATGATGGGAAAAAAGTCTTTTTTAAATCAAAACTATTGATTATCGAGATGGACGATCAAGATGCAACTGCATAGATGCCAAGTCTCTTCGCTATCAGCGAATGCATGCATATAAAAAGAACAAACAATTAGATGATGACATAATAAGAACAAGGAACACAATTTTGCCCAATTTTCTTTATAGTTGTTAGGCGAATGAGTTTTTTTTTATAAATTACTTGGAGTGTCTGAACCAGCTTACTAAAGGGATGAAACTTAGTGCGTTTAATAGATAAACAACCAATCCAATCATCCATCCAAAATAGAAATGTCATGGTACTTGAATATCCCAAACTTGGAACAATTTTATCTCTACCCATGGAAGAAAATTAGGTAGGAAAAGGTAGGACAAGGTAAAACACAAATGTATACCTGATGGCAATATACACCATATGAAGCTCTTCCTCTTCTTTTTTGGGTTCTTTTTCAAAGATTTTATGTTCTGATTCTCATTCTATGTTGCTCTTTCCCCTTTTTCAAGAAGTCTTCCTCCTCCCAATCGTATGTGGTACAGTCGTCCTCCTCCCAATAGCTGATGTCATCCCATGAGGCGCGATAATTGCAACAGTCACGCCGAGAGCGTCTAACCCACTCACTATTGTAGTAGACCAAATTCCAGGCATCCGCCCGTTCTATTCTCCAATCAAATCTTATGAATTAGGTGAAACCAAATTCTCCTCATAAGCAAATACATCTGCCAGACTAGTGATATATTCTTGCGAATCCTTTAATGGATTATACGAAAATATTTGATTTCCGCTCACTGCAATAAGAACTTTTCCATTCTTGGTCAAGCACAGTGTCACCAAACATCCATATCCATAAGGTTCATAGCTATAAAGGTCTAGCCATCCGTCAAAATCACGCGTGACAAACAATCTAGTCCAAGATTTCTCCACGCCATATTCTTTCATGATTAAAACCACGATACTTGGTTTATTCAAGCAGTAGCAATAGCCCATGCACCATACAAAGGCATCCATCTAAAATTCCCAAACCTAATATAGCTTCATAAAAACCCAATGTAGTTCAAAAGAGGAAGAAAGACAGCACTAACCTGCATTATTGTAAGCATGGGGAATAACATAGATATCATGGGAACCCCAAGGGGTTTGGCCATGTGTTTGTCCACATGTTCGAATTTCATAGAGGTCAAACATTCCAAACAATGGGGCCACTGGAGGGTTTGCTCGAACTTCAGGACCCCGGGATAAGTTGAGGTGTGTGCGTAAGTTGGCTCGAACATCCGGTTATCAAGAAAAAAAAAATGATATCATGGGAGGATTGAAGCTTTTCTAACAACAGTAAAACCCAGTCCAAAAAAAAAAAAACAGTAAAACGAGTTTTACTTTGAAAATCATAAACATAATGATAAGTGCACCTCAAAAAATGATTAAGTGATGCTTCAACTTCATTGACATTCATAGATTGTACATCTTGTATTACCAAAGTTCAATAAAAAAGCCATCATAATTTGCTAATTTTCTCCTCTACTTTCCCCGAGCTCCATTTTAATTGGGATCTCCGCGAGTGGGTGGCGGGATTGGTCCCTCAGGATTAGTCGTGGTGAGCGTAAGCTGGGCATGAGGACATTTACTTACCCAAAAATTCAGTGAGTCCAAATTGAACCAACTCAATCCATTAACCATAAAAAAAAATCCCAAATACTTATATTTCAGAAAACCACTTTAACTATGCAATATGCCCATAAATCAACTTGAAATGAAGAAAAGAGGATATAGATGACAGAAACTAGATTTTCCACTTCGAACATGTATCAACTTTGCATTTGCTCTGGCTTCAAGCAGGGCTCCCGCTGGTGGACGGTGAGTTTGTAGTCCCCAAAATTAGTCGAGGCATCCGCGTAAGTTGGCCCGGACACCTAGTGTAAAAAAAAACATGTATCAACTCCTCCTACTCCCTCACTGCAATCCATGTCATTCTCTTACTGATTGTCTCCTAGAAAGGGACTTAGTATACGACAGTTTATTTGCAACTCTTTTCCTCCAGCTGTGGACAAGGACAATCAATTGTAGTGAGACTGAGAATGACAATGAAGATTAGATAAGTCTACTGGATAGGAAAATCCTGCGCTTGCGACAGTTGAATATTTCAATAGTTCTTTCTTAGGAGTTGGAATGCCTATCACAATTTGATTTGAACAAATGAACTAACAAGATTCACTAATTTTGGACATTGAATACGAAAAATATTGTATATCTTACTCGATATGAATTTGGCTTTTCTGGAATTTTGTTTGGAGTACAAAGAGCAATCCGCGTAATCTCAGCCGTCCAAAAATATTTTTAACGGTTCAAATTAGTTAAAAGATGCTTCCCAGGAAGAGCTTATTCTTACTCGGAAGAGTCTTTTCTAAATATGATGGAAAAAAGAGTCTTTTTTAAATCAAAACTATTGATTATCGAGATGGACGACCAAGATGCAACTGCATAGATGCCAAGTCTCTTCGCTATCAGCGAATGCATATAAAAAGAACAAACAATTAGATGATGACATAATAAGAACAAGGAACACAATTCCGCCCAATTTTCTTTATAGTTGTTAGGAGAATGAGTTTTTTTTTAAAAATTACTTGGAGTGTCCGAGCCAGCTTACTAAAGGGATGAAACTTAGTGCGTTTAACAGATAAACAACCAAATCCAATCATCCATCCAAAATAGAAATGTCATGGTACTTGAATATCCCAAACTTGGAACAATTTTATCTCTACCCATGGAAGAAAATTAGGTAGGAAAAGGTAGGACAAGGTAAAACACAAATGAATACCTGTTGGAAATATACACCATATGAAGCTCTTCCTCTTCTTTTTTGGGTTCTTTTTCAAAGATTTTATGTTCTGATTCTCATTCTATGTCGTTCTTTCCCCTTTTTCAAGAAGTCGGCCTCCTCCCAATCATATGTTGTATAGTCGTCCTCCTCCCAATTGGATATGGTACAGTCGTCCTCCTCCCAATAGCTGATGTCATCCCATGAGGTGCGATAATTGCAACGGTCACGCCGAGAGTGTCTAACCCACTCACTATTGTAGTAGACCAAATTCCAGGCATCCGCTCATTCTATTCTCCAATCAAATCTCTTCCACCATATGAATCAGGTGAAACCAAACTCTCCTCATAAGCAAATACATCTGCAAGACTAGTGATATATTCTTGTGAATCCTTTAATGGATTGTACGAAAATATTTGATTTCCGCTCACTGCAATAAGAACTTTTCCATTCTTGGTCAAGCACAGTGGCACCAAACATCCATCCATAAGGTTCATAGCTATAAAGGTCTAGCCATCCGTCAAAATCACGCGTGACAAACAATCTAGTCCAAGATTTCAACACGCCATATTCTTTCATGATTAAAACCACGATACTTGGTTTATTAAAGCAGTAGCCCACCACACAAAGGCATCCATCTAAAACCCCCAAACCTAATATAGCTTCATAAAAACCCAATGTAGCATCATAAAAAGACAGTGGGGTTGAAAACTCTACAAACTTGTCTACCAACGGATCGAAACAAACAATTTGTTGGGCTGGAAGTCGATTTTCATATTGGGCCAACCAGTGCAATCGCTCATTCAGTATTGGACAGGACTTCAGTAAGTAAGGTAAAAAAACATTGGTTCAACGTGCTTTTCAAACTAGCAACGACGGCTATTCCCTTGTAGGCATTGTAAGGATAATCACCCTTGTAAGCCATTACTGCCTTGTACTCATCGGTTGACGAGTCATAACATAGCCCAGAGCCAGTCAAAACCCTCTCATCCTCGATGTACTAATCTCGCGGCGGAAGGGAAAGCACTTTGGTGCATTGCCTGGTTGAAGGGTTCCACAAGTACAAATCAATGTCATGTTTTATAAGCAACAAACCCTTACACGAACATAAGATTCCAAAGCATGGCATCTCTATCTCCTCTATGCTATCTATTTCCTTCCTCTTCATAGGATTCCGAAGCTCTACCATTAAAACTGTATCGTATTCAGAGTTTAAGTTTAAATCATATAATAAGCGCTTAAAACAACTGATGGAACTTACCCAAGAACAACTGATAATAAGATTCAAGTGAAACACAAGTGTTCGGAAATCCAATACGAAAAATGTCATCTATCTGACTCGATATGAAATAATCTTGCTTTTCTGCAGTCTGGTTTTGTACTGCAGAGAGCATTCTGTGTAATCTTGAGCGTCCAATAATGTTTCTATTAATTGGTTCAACTTCATTGAAATATTCTACCCGGGAAGAGCCTATTCTTACTTGGAGGAGTCTTCTTGAAAATAAGAACTATTAATTGCCAAGATAGAAGGCCAAGATGCAACTGCAGAGGCTCCTTTGCATTCCGAGAAGCCAGGTTCCTTCGATATTTACAAACGTAAACAAAACGAGCAAACAATTAGATGGAAAACATAATGTAAACAAGGAACACAATTCTGCCCAATTTTCTCTATAACGGGTTTACAAGAAGAATGTATTATTTTTTCAATACCTGAAGGTGTTCGGACCTGCTTACTAGAAGAATGAAACTTAGTGCAATTCTTTATGTTCTCGTTGCAAACAATGTTTGAACTTTACAAAGCAATCATACTCAAGCTACTTAAACTAAATGTCATATAACAGAGATTTGAAACAACCAATCCAATCCTCCATCCACAACATAAAAGATATAGCACTTGAATATCCCAAGGTTATGTAGAGGTAATGTATCCAGTCAGGGATTCCGGATTTTGGCTAAATTGCAGGCCATGATCTCAGTCATTGGATTGTGTTTTCAATGGTCCGGAAACACAATTCAACGGCTGAGATCATGATGGTCCGCAATTCAACCAAAATCCGGGATCCCTGTCTGAATCCGGACTAGAGGTAATGTAATGCAACAATTATATATTTACCCCCTATATGTGAGTTGGAAGGAAATTAGGTAGGAAAAGGTAGGACACTAAGGAATACCTGTTTGACAAAATCCACCATTTGCAGCTCTTCCACACTACATGAATTTGGCTTTTCCGGAATTTGTTTAGAGTACATAGAGCCCTCTGCGTAATCTCAACTATTCAAAAATATTTTAAAAGAACAAACATTAGATGATGACATAACAAGAACAAGGAACACAATTCCGCCCAATTTTCTTTATAGTTGTTAGGAGAATGAGCTCTTTTTTTTTAAATTACTTGGAGCGTCTGAGCCAGTTTACTAAAGGAATGAAACTTAGTGCAATGCTTTACGCCAACACTTCTAAATGCTAGTCCAACTGTCTGTCTTCGTAGCAAACAACATTTTAAGTTTACAAAGCAATCATACTCAAGCTGCTCAAAATAAATTGTAATGGTACTCGAATATCCCAAAATTATAAACCTAGCAGTACTGGAACAATTTTATTTGTACCCATGGAAGAAAATTAGGAAGGAAAAGGTAGGACAAGGTGAAGCACAAATGAATACCTGTTGGCAATATACTGACCATATGAAGCTCTTCCTCCTCCTAAATTATCCGTCCTCTTCTTTTTTGGGTTCTTTTTCAAAAATCTTATGTTCAGATTCTCACTCTATGTTGTTCTTTCCCCTTTTTGAAGAAGTCTTCCTCCTCCCAATCGTCTGTCGTATAGTCGTCATCCTCCCAGTAGCTGATGTCGCTCATGTCTTCCCAGGAGAGGGGATAATCGCAGCAGTCACGCCAACCGCGTCTAACCCGATCACTATCTTTGTAGCCCAAATTCCACGCATCCGCCCGTTCTAGTCTCCAACCAAATCCCCAACCATACGAATAAGGTGAAATTAAACTCTCCTCATAAGCAAATACATTTGTTGGACTAGTAATATGTCTTTGTTTTTGATAAGCAGTAGTAATATGTTTTTGTGAATCCTCTAATGGATTGTACAGAACTATTTCTTTTCCATTCACTGCCATAAGAACTTTTCCACTCTTTGTCAAGCCCAATGGCACCAGACATCCATATCTATGAGGTTTATAACTATAAAATTTGTACAATCCTACAAAATGAGACATGACAAACAAACTAGTCCAAGATTCCTCCACGCCATATTCTTTCATGATTAACACCTCGATATCTGGGTTTGGATCATCGTCCGGCCCATAACCTCTTTCACAACAGCAGTAGCGCGCCACACAAAGGCATCCATATAAAATCCCCAAACCCAATATAACATTTCTTTCCCCATAATAAGGCAGTGGGGTTGAAAACTCTACAAACTCGTCTACTAACGGATCAAAACAAACAATTAGTTGGGTTGAAGATCGCATACCATCTTCATCTCGCTTGACCACCCAGTGCAGTCGCTCGTTTACCACCGGACCCGAGTCACCTGACTTCAATTTGTAAGGGAAATAGACATTGGTCCAACGTCTGCTTTTCAAACAAGCAGCGACGGCTATTCCCCTGTCGCCATTGAAACGGTAACCACCCCTATAAGGATACCTGTAAGCCATTACTGCCTTGAACTCATCGGTCACCGAGTCATAACATAGCCCAGAGCCAGTCAAAACCCTATCGTACTCAAATCTCTCATCACTCCGCGGATACGAAAGCACTTTCGTGCATTGCCTGGTTGAAGGGTTCCACAAGTAGAAATCAATGTCATGTTTTATAAGCAACAAACCCTTACACGAACCTAAGATTTCAAACTGTGGCATCTCTACCTCCTCCGTGCCACCTATTTCTTTCTTCTCCCTCGGATAGTGAAGCCCTACCATCGAAACTCTATCGGATTCGGAGTCTAAGTGTAAATCATATAACAAGCCCTTACCACCTCTGATGGCGATTTTCCCCTTTTGAAACAAAATACTGAACTGGGGATCGGAGATCAACTTAAGCCATGGTTTGCAAACACATCGAAACCGGAGCAGAGATCTGATGGGTAGACGGGAGAGGATTTTTTTTAGGAGATCTGGTGGGATGTCTGGCACCTGTGATTCGGGAAGAGAACTGATATCTGGTGAATGAGGAGGAGAGGGGAAGGACGGAGGAGGAGGGGGGAAGGACGGCGGCCGTCGTCGACTGGATAGATTGGCGGTGCTTTTGAGAGCATTGAGGTAAGAATCCGGAAAATCCATCAAGTCCGAAGAAACTAATAAGAACCCTTATATAGGTATTGGCCGCCACCTACTAGCGTCCAGGATTGTGAAACGGAAAAAAACTTCAATAGAATTCACGATGACGAGAGAGTAGGCACATGCGACGCGCATGCGCAAGTAAAACTAAGATCGTGAAACGTGAAAAAACTTCAATAGATTTCACAAAAAACTTCAATAGATTTCACGATAATCCGATAAATTTGAAAAATCAAAGAGAGAAATTCGGGAAGAGGTAATTATTTTGGAATCTCAAAACCCTAGATATGGTCTCCAATAAATTTTCTTTCTATCTCTATTCATTCATTCGTTATTCTGAGCCGTGTTTGTTTTGGTAGTTATGTCCTGATCACATCAGATCTCCCTGACCCAAGTTTCTGTCCGCACCACCCTTCTAAGCCGTTGGATCTAATCCAACGGCTAGGATTAAAAAAGAAATTTGCGGATCTAATCTCGGGTAAAATAGCTCCCGGGTCAATAGTATTCGGGTAAATCACACACGCGGGTCATCGCTTCCCAGAGAGAGAGAGAAAGAGAGAGAAGAACGAAGAACGACGAACAACTAACGATCGATCCACAACCAACGGTTTTCAGAGATTAGGGCTGCCAACACCAAGGTCTCTCTCTCTAGCGCGCGAGCGCGAAATTGATTTCCAGAATTTCTTTTTGTTCGAACAGTTTAGGGGTTTTTTTGCTTCGATCATCTGAACGATTTCTGGCTCCATTTCTCTCGATCGATCGATTTCCAGAGCTGACTCTCGCTCTCTCTTTGAATATTCTAGGGATTTGTTTGGAAACCGGAGAAGACAACACACACGACCGACGACGACGACTACCCACGACAATGAAGGACGACAAAGACTGTCGACGAACAAGGTATATCTCCGCGTGTGAATCCCAGGAATCTTGAAAAAAACAATTAGGGCTTTTTTGATTGAATGCGAAATTAGGGCTTTTTGTTTGGTCAATAACACTGATTAGAGCAGACAATCCACGATTTCAGTTAATTTTTTTTTTTTTTGTAACTAATTTCAGTTAATTGTTTGGAGCCTGTGATCGAAAATGAATCCAGTTTACTAGTTGTGGTTTTTGGTTAATTAGTAGCTGATAACATGGAGTAACAGGGAAGAAATCATATATGTGTTCACTGATTTCTTCTGGCTTTTCTTGGCTGACAAAATGAGCTACTCCTTGGCTGATTTTGTTTGTGTTGGAATTGGGAAAATCAAATCGTAGTTTCTTTGATAATGACAATATTAGGTTGCTGGTGTGGTGGCTTGATAATTATCAGGAAAGAATGTAAGTGATTGAAAAAAAAGGGGCTGAATTTTTTGTGTTTCAGGACGGGAAAATGACTCGTGAGAAGATGGTGCCGTGTAGAGATGGAGAAAATGGCAAGGCAATAGAAGTTGTGACGACTTGGAATCTTGGGACTGGACTTGTAATATTTTCGTCTTATATTTGGGCTTGGTTTTATGTAATTGTGTCTTCAACATTTGTAGTAGTTGGATTGTAGTAGTTGGTTGTAGTATTTCTAAGTGCTGAAACCGTAAAAAAAACGGGTTCTGAAATTGTGCGTAAACAAGTGATGAAACTTTGGTGAAAAACTGTTTGTGTTTGACTGATCATGTTCGAATCAGCTGAATAATGTATAGGACCAGTTCATTTTGTTCGTAATGGATGAGAGTGGAGCAACGATTCAATGAAACATATGAGCATGACTCTATGGAATTGTTTCAGTAAAGATAACTTCTCCATGCATGATCGTTAGTTGAAAGTTGGTAATCCTTTTTAACTTTTGATCTTACCTGTGGTGTGGTTGTACTGGTATATGAATTTCTAAAACAAAAGTTACTGATGATGATCTATTGATTTTCCGGTTCTACTATGAACAAAAAAAACAGGTGCATTAACAATTAAAATCTGGAACAAGAACTGCTGCAAATGAGGTGCAAAACTGGTACAAAAATGAGGTGCAAAACTGCATTAGTTCTTACATATGGTGGCAACATAAAAGCCATTACTAACCATCACAAACACAGTGAACACACCAAATGTATCTAAATTATAGTTCGTCGATCTTCTAAATGTTCAAATACAAACTCTAAGTAGTGGTAAGTGCACCTCAAAAAAAAATGACAAGTGATGCTTCGACTTCATTGACATTCATAGATTATCTTGGATTACCAAAGTTTTACAAAAAAAAAAAAAAAAAAAGTCATCATAATTTGCTAATTTTCTCCTCTACTTTCACCCTGAGATCTAATTTAATTGGGACCCGCGCAAGTCGGCGGTGAAATTGGTCCCTCAAGGGGCACGTAAACTTGTACGGACGTTTTGAGTAAACGAAAAATTTGGTTCTTTTTTGCTTAGTTGGAATGGAATGAGAGGATGTCCACGAGAGATTAACTGAAGGATAAAGGAGTCATAAGTTGCTCTGATATTCTCTTACAATGGAAACAGTGAAAGCAGGAGGACATTTACTTGCCCAAAAATTCAGTGAGTCCAAATTGAACCAACTCAATCCATTAACCATAACAAATGCCAAAGGCTTTTATTTCAGAAAACCACTTTAAAGTATGCAATATGCCCATAAATCAACATGAAATGAAGAAAAGAGGGTAGTTGACAGAAGGTTTTCCACTTCCAACATGTACCAACTCCGCTTTTGCTTCGGTTTTAAGTGGCGCTCCTGTTAGTGGACGGTCAGTTTATGGTCTCCTAGGAATAGTCGAGGTACGCGTAAGCCGGCCTGGATACCTGATTAGAAAAAAAGAAAATGTATCCGCACCACTTCTGGGTTTGCAGTCACGTGGTCGTCGGTGGATTCATGGGTCGCCAACTTGGGAGCTTGATCGGCAGGGGTTAGGCAAGAGAAGGGCTGCTCAATGACGGAGGGGAGTGTATTTTTTTCCGCTTTATTTCTCTTTTTTGTCTGGATTTAGTCCGGTTTCTGTCCAGATTTAGTCCGGTTTATGTCCGAATTTAGTCCGGTAGTTTGTTGGTTATGTGCTTGGTATTAGTTTTATTTTTTGCGAACCTGATCTCGCTAGGTGAGCTTGAAATAGGGTTGCACATACGTACTGTGCTCTGATTGCCCTCTCTAATGGTTTGTCTGGTCTGTGGACACCCATTTGCCCCCATGGGGTTCCTATCTGTTGTGTAGGCTTTCGCCTCATAGTTGAATACAACTTCTCACATTCGCCCAAAAAAAAAAAAAAAAATCACATATAATGCAATTAATTGTTGTTTCCACAAAAACATTTCTGTAATACCAAGAGAATATTTGGGGCCTTCTCAAATTTAATCTAGGGCCTAAAGCTCATGCTTCACTAGCCTAATGGACAAGCCGAGCCTGGATTAATTCCAAATATATCGATTTGAAATCTAGTTATCAGATAGTTGGGTTCGTTCAAATTGTTGGGAAACGTAATACAATCGGCAAATTCCAGAATACAAATTCCGTTACAATAGATAGATAAAAAAACCAGATTACAGCTTGCAAGTACAGAACATGGAAAAAACAGAAACAAGAACACCAAACCGAGCCCTGATTCAGTTTCCTTAAAACAGATTCACCGCCTCACCGTTGGGTGTTGGAGGTTGTCCGGCGTCTGTCTCCCAGGATAGAACGGTTAGACCACGGCTATCGGAACACCACCGGAAAGCCGCCTTGGCAAACTGAACGCTACGTCTGTCTCTCTCTCACAGAAGAACAATATCAGAGTGGATTTTTGTATACTTGAACTCGTGAATTCATCTGAAAACGGGATGATGAATTTATACACCTCTGATGCAAATTGTAACAGCCAGAAGATTGATTACGAGCCTTGAATACCCAGCAATTAAGTGGGGTAAAACTGATGACATGAATACCCAAATGAATTCTGCCATAACACATACATAATGGGGTATAAACCAGCTGAAAACGGCTGGAACATGTAGGGCCTCGTCCAGATACAATGAACTTACGGGAGACATTTCGGTTGCCTCGAGAGACCCTCCGAATGTCCCAATTATCATTCAGAATAAACTGGAAAATTTCCAACAGTCCCCCACATGAATGATATTGGCAGAGATCTGACACAGAGTACAAAGCAGACACGGAGAGAGAGCACAACGGATAATCCCTGCATAGGATAGGTAGCTTTTGGCCTTGAACCTTCCCTTGTGAATGCCCATCGGGTTTACTGACTGTCCAGTGAACATGATGTCTTGAACTGTCCTGCCGTTGGTGTAAACCGAGTCAACAAACTTCACACAGGAACTTCTCCTGACGCAGTTCAGTTCTCACTGTTGGGTTCATTTTGGCCATGACACCCCCGCCTGGTTCTGCAAACATTTTCTCGAGAATTTTGCCTTTCTAAATTCTCAAAGAAGCGGCCCCACTTCATACTCACATAGGTGACCTTCTTATAAAAGAGTATCCTGCTATACCCCGCCTGGTATTCCAATTTCCAGCGCATAAGAGTCATTAAGAGCCATGCTCAACCTTTTCCCATTGCAGGCCTCACTGTTTCACACCATAGGAATGGGTAGGAGAGCTCGTCTCCCAGTGATTGTTCTCTGTCACTCGCAATTAGGTTGTCCCATTGAACCTAGATCTTGGGATCTCCAGTCAGCTAGGTTGGGTTTTCCTTCACGGTAACGTGAGCGTAGTAGGCTTAAGCCCCATTCCCATCGATGCCGACTTAACTAACTCTCTATTTAACCCTTTGGTTAGCGGATCCGAAATGTTGTCCTTTGACTTGACATAGTCAATAGTGACAACCCCACTAGAGAGCAGTTGTCTAATGGAATTGTGTCTTCGACGGATATGTCTAGACTTACCATTGTACATATTACTCCGTGCCCTTCCAATCGCAGATTGACTGTCACAATGTACACAGATTGCTGGCACGGGTTTTGGCCACCTTGGAATATCTTCTACGAAATGGCGTAGCCATTCTGCCTCTTCAGTTGCTTTATCAAGAGCTATAAACTCTGATTCCATTGTAGAGCGTGCGATGCACGTCTGTTTCGAAGATTTCCAAGACACAGCTGCACCACCCAAAATAAAGACATATTCACTTGTGGATTTGGAGTCTTTTATGTCTGATATCCAGTTCGCATCAGAGTACCCTTCAAGTACCGCCGGATATCTGGTATAGTGCAGTCCCAAATCACGAGTATACCTCAAGTAGCGAAGTACTCTGACTATCGCCTTCCAGTGACTATGCCCTGGATTACTCGTGTACCTACTCAGTCTGCTAACTGAATAAGCTATGTCAGGCCTTGTACAACTCATCAAGTACATCAAACTCCCAATTATCCGAGAATACTCTAGTTGAGCGACTCCTTCCCCCACATTCTTGGATAAATGGAGATGTACATCCACAGGAGTATTCGCTATCTCCTTATCAGACTTGTTGAATCTCTCAAGAATCTTATCAATGTAATGTGATTGAGACAAAGCAAGTCCGTCAGATGTCCTGGTGATCTTGACACCCAGTATCACATCTGCTAGGCCCATATCTTTCATGTCGAACTTTGAATTCAACATCTTTTTGGTAGATTTGATAACTTTATCATTGCTGCCAACAATAAGCATGTCATCAACGTAGAGACACAAAATAATGTAGCCTTCATTTGTGTCTTTGACATACACACATTTGTCACATTCGTTGATTTTGAAACCACTTGACAACATGGCATTGTCAAACTTCTCATGCCATTGTTTCGGTGCCTGCTTTAGACCATATAGAGATCTAACCAGCTTACAGACTTTCCCCTCTTGCCCTGGCGCTGAAAAACCCTCAGGTTGTTCCATGTAGATCTCTTCATCTAGATCACCATTCAGGAAAGCTGTTTTGACATCCATCTGATGTATCTCAAGATTTCGCAACGCAGCAATTGCAATAATCATCCGAATGGATGTTATCCTGGAAACCGGTGAGTAAGTATCAAAGTAATCTAGGCCTTCTTTCTGTCTATAGCCTTTGATAACAAGCCTAGCTTTGTACTTATCTATTGACCCATCTGCCTTCATTTTCCTCTTGAAAATCCATTTGTAGCCCAAAGGCTTACTGCCTGGAGGAAGATCCACCAGCTCCCATGTATGGTTCTGCAGAATGGAATCAATCTCACTCTTGATAGCCTCTTTCCATAATGGACCTTCTGGAGAGCTAACAGCTTCTTTGAATGTCCGAGGTTCGCTTTCTAATAGAAAAGTTAGAAAGTCTGGACCAAAAGACGTAGAAGTTCTAGCCCGTTTGCTACGTCTTGGCTCGAATTCAACTTCTTCGTCTTTGTCATGACTACTTTCATCAGCAGTCCTTAAAGTTCGCTTAGCCGAACTTGACTCTCCAATGGATCTATAAGGAAATATGTGCTCGAAAAACGTCACATTCCTAGACTCCATGAGAGTATTCTTGTGAATATCGGGTATGGCAGATTCATACACCAAAAACCGATATGCACTACTGCCTTCAGCATACCCGATGAACACACAGTCAACGGTTTTTGGACCAATCTTCTCCTTCTTAGGTTTTGGTATGGCCACCTTCGCGAGACACCCCCACATTCGTAAGTAATTGTAGGTAGGCTTCCTACCTTTGAACAATTCATATGGGGTTTTGTCAACTTTCTTACGAGGGATCTTGTTGAGGATATAATTAGCGGTGAGAATCGCATCCCCCCACAAATTCTGAGGCAGCCCAGAACTGATCAACATAGCGTTCATCATATCCTTCAAAGTACGATTCTTGCGCTCAGCAATCCCATTAGATTGTGGCGAGTATGGCGCAGTGGTCTGGTAAATAATCCCGTGTTAAGCTGTTGGGAAACGTAATACAATCGGCAAATTCCAGAATACAAATTCCGTTACAATAGATAGATAAAAAAACCAGATTACAGCTTGCAAGTACAGAACATGGAAAAAACAGAAACAAGAACACCAAACCGAGCCCTGATTCAGTTTCCTTAAAACAGATTCACCGCCTCACCGTTGGGTGTTGGAGGTTGTCCGGCGTCTGTCTCCCAGGATAGAACGGTTAGACCACGGCTATCGGAACACCACCGGAAAGCCGCCTTGGCAAACTGAACGCTACGTCTGTCTCTCTCTCACAGAAGAACAATATCAGAGTGGATTTTTGTATACTTGAACTCGTGAATTCATCTGAAAACGGGATGATGAATTTATACACCTCTGATGCAAATTGTAACAGCCAGAAGATTGATTACGAGCCTTGAATACCCAGCAATTAAGTGGGGTAAAACTGATGACATGAATACCCAAATGAATTCTGCCATAACACATACATAATGGGGTATAAACCAGCTGAAAACGGCTGGAACATGTAGGGCCTCGTCCAGATACAATGAACTTACGGGAGACATTTCGGTTGCCTCGAGAGACCCTCCGAATGTCCCAATTATCATTCAGAATAAACTGGAAAATTTCCAACACAAATTTCATCTATACCATCTTTCAGATTGAATGGAACAAGAGGATGCCCACAAGAGATCATTTGAAGGATAGTGTGATTTCAATTTAAGCAGAGAAATTAAGCATGAGAACATTGACTAACCAAAAAGTTTAGTGAGTCCAAATTGAACAACTCAATACATGAACCATAAAAAAGCCAAGAAAATCACGTTGACGTTGCGATTATGCCCATAAATCAACTTGAAATGAAGAAAAGAAGGTAGATAACATAAAATTGGTTTTGTACTCCCAACTCATTCACTTAATGATTGTCTCTTAAAAGGAACTTACGAAATCACAGTTTATTTGCAGCTCTTCCTCCTCCACCTGTGGACAAGATATTTGTAGTAAGTTTGACTTGGAAAATCCTGCACCTGCACAGCTGTGGGCAATGATGGTGGTTATGTGGTGGTGAAACGACGGTGGTGGTGGTGGTGAAATGGTGGGAGTGACGGTGGTAAGATGTTGGAGTTAGAGGGGTGGAAATGGTGGTGGTGGGTGGTGGGAAAGTAATTTGTTGAGTGAAATGGTACGGTGTTGGGGGAAAGGAACTTATGAAAATTTCATTGAGTTAAAATCGCCTCAGGCGCAATAAGAATGCAGCCCGGGCGCATCGAAATCAAAATCTCTACTAACAAAATGCGCCTCAGGCGCAATTTGAGGGCGCCTCGGGCACATCATATGCGCTTCGGGCGCAATTTCAGTGCGCCTGGGCGCGCAACACTTGCACCTCAGGTGCAATCCTGTTGCGCTCCCCAGGAGCATCCATGCATGCATTCTTAACAAATGCAATGCGCCCCGAGTGCATTATATACGCCCCAAGCGCAATCCTAATGCTCCACAGGTGCATCCATGTATTCTTAACTTGTATGCAATGCGCCTCAAGCGCAATTGAAGTGTGCCTGGACGCATCAACTCGACCAAATTAAATCAAATCTTTCAATGTTAGATTTTTTGTTTCACCACCACCATCTCTTCACCCCATACTAGCACCACATCTCCACCTCACCGCCATCATTTTACCACCACTGTCACTTCACCACCATGACTGTCACCCCTCTACCGCCACCAATACAATCGCCACCTCACAACCACCATCTTATTACCGCTACCACCACCAATATTACTTTACCACTACTACAACCACCATGCCATCACCTCCACCATCTACACATCATCGCTAATTAAATCAACACTAAGGCCGCTACCTACACACCAAATTTGTTTCTCACAACTCACCAGTGTGCTAGAGCGTTTGCGAATACTTCTGTGTACAATGACATCGATCCCTAAACCACACACATGTCACGACATACCACATAAATAGCCACCACAAGCGGCGGTGAGTGTATTATCTTTTCCAACATGGAGTTCTAGTTGGAAGTGCTTCAGCCAGAAACAATTGTATTCAATTGTTCTGTCTAAGAAGTTGGAATGTATATCACACTTTGATTTCAACAAGTAGTATTACCGCATTCTGAGTGTTCAACACAACATGTTCACACATCTGAGTACGAAAAATATTGCAATCATACTAGATATATGAATCTTTCTTTTCTGCAGATTGGGTTTGGACTGCGGAGAGCAGTCCCTATAGGCTCGGCTGAGTTAAAAGAAGCTTCCTTGCAAGAGCCTATTTTTACTCGAAAGAGTCCTTTTTAAATCAAAATTCAAAACTATTGATTACGTACCTAGATAGATGGCCAAGATGCAACTGCATAGAAGTTGGGTCTTTTTGCTATTAATGGATGTAAATAAAAAGAACAAACAATGAGATCGAAGATGTAACGAAAACAAGGAACGCAGTTTTGCCCAGTTTTCTTTATATTAATTGTTAGGAGAATGAGCAATTCTTTTGAGAACTTAGGTTGTTGAGGCCAACTTACCAACTTACTAGAAGAATAAAACTCAGTGCAATGCTTTATACCATCTCTAAATGCATGGATCCAGATCCTCTGTGAGGATTCTTTCTGTGAGGATGGTGTGAGGATTTTCATGGGATCCGGATCATCCATCTCGACAATCAATGGTTTGGATTAAGACTGAACTTTTCCAGGGAATCGTTGTCGGTCTTGCAAACAGTATCATAACTTTACAAAGCAATCACACTCAAGCAACTTAAAATAAACTTGATATGACAAATATTTGAAACAATCAATCCAATCCAATCCTCCATCCACAATGGAAATGATATAGTACTTGAATATCCCAAACTATATAGACGTAAGGAATACCTGTTTGACAATATCAACCATCTGCAGCTCTTCTTCCTCCCACATTATCCCTCTTCTCATTTTTCGTTTTTTTTTTTACAAAAAATTTAAATTTAAATTCTCATTCTATGTTGTTCTTTCTCTTTATTCAAGAAGTCTTCCTCCTCCCAATCGTACGTCATATCGTCGTCGTTGTCCTCCTCCCAATCTGAATTGCTGCTGCCATACAACGAGAGTATATCAATGCAACGGTCACACCAACAACCACAACCACAATCGTAGACCAAATTCCATGAATCCACCCGTTCTACTCTCCAATCATTTCCCCCACCATACGACTCAGGTGAAACCAGACTCTCCTCGTATGAAAATACATCTATGACAAACTTTTTGATCGAACTAGTAATATACTGTCGCGAATCCTCCAAGGGATCGTACACCAGTATCTTTTTTCCATTCACTGCAATAAGAGCTTTGCCATTCTTTGTCAAGCACAATGGCACCAAACTTCCATATCCATAAGATCTGGACAATCCCTCGAAATGAGATATTACAAACAAACTAGTCCAGGATTCCTCCACGCCGTATTCCTTCATGATCAACACCTCGATATCTGGTTCATAGGCATAGTAATCATAACCACTTTGACATCGGATGTTGTGCGCCACACTTTCACCATGGCAGTAGCGTGCCACACAAAGGCATCCATCTAAAACCCCCAAACCCAATATTATATTTCCATGGCCGTAATAAGGCAATGGGGTCAAAAACTCCACAAACTCATCTTTCAACGGATCAAAATAAACAATTTGATGGGTTGGAAATTGCGTACCATTGTCATCTCGATTGGCCACCCAGTGCAATTGCTCGTTCACTACTGGACCCGACTTCAATTCATAAGGGAAACAAAAACTAGTCCAACGTCTGCTTTTCAAACTAGCAACCACGGTGATTCCCTCGTAAACCATTACTACCTTGTACTCATCAATCGATGAGTCATAACATAACCCAGAGCCAATCAAAACTCTCTCACACTGGAGGCGATCTGGCTGCCGAAGCGAAACCACTTTGGTGCATTGCCTGGTTGAAGGGTTCCACAAGTACAAATCCATGTAATGTTTTATAAGCAACAACCCCTTGCATGAACCTAAGATTCCAAAACGTGGCATCTCTACCTCCTCTGCACTATCTATTTTCTTCAACCTCATCGGATTGCGAAGCTCTAACATATAAACTCTTTCCGATTCAAAGTTTAAGCTTAAATCATATAAACCCTCAAAAGATCTGAAGGCGATTTTCCGGTTCTGATACGAAAGAGTGAACTGGGGATCGGAGACCCAATTCCGCCAATGTTTGCAAACGCATCGAAACCGGAGAAGAGATCTGGTGGGTTGGCGGGAGAGGATTTCGGTTACGATATCTGGCAGCCGTGATCCGGGAAGGGAATTGATATTTGGTAAATGAGGAGGAGGGGGGAAGGATGGCGGCCGTCGACCGGATAGATTGGCATTGCTTTTGAGAGCATTTAGGTAAGAACTCGCAAAATCCATCAAGTCCGAAGATGATACAAAGAGAGGCGATTGCTTTTGGTTTCTTATAGGTTACCCACACCTCCCTCCTTCTCGTCTTCGATAGACTAGTAATTTAAACTCTTATATGGATGTTGATTTTGGCACTCTATGTATACAAAAGTGGAGCCTGAAAATCATTTTCCCCCTTATATAGGCCACCACCTACTAGGGCCTAGGGCTGGGGTTTTCATAACAATGCTAGGAACCAATTTTCAAAACACGATTCCCGACACACTTCAACATCAGAACCGTTTGATGCATGAAAGCCCACATACGTGCTACTACAAGGAGTTGTGTTCCCAAATTGTGCACGAAACTTTAACCTTCTCCTATCTCGATATCCATTATTGACCAAAAAGAAACTTCTTCATGTACCATGGTCACGCCAAGGGGCTGCTATACCGGTCGTCCCTCCCTCTCACCCTTTTTGGGGACAATCAACTTTTGCGGACATTTAAGTATTTTGGAAGATCAAGGTCAATATTGGGGAGAACCACATCCAAGTATTATGAAAACTCAAGGGTAGAGATGCGAAGGACAACAAAGTTTTACGGAAATAATGAATGCAACGGATAATGGTGAAGAGTAGTTTACTTTTGTCTTTCTTCTTTTGTGAATTCAACGGATAATGGACAACAAAGTTTTACGGAAAAATCATATCATCTCTCCCCTTTTGTGTCCTTGAAAGTTGTCCACATCATGTTCTGTGTCCATATCATATATATATTTGTGGTTAAAGCTACATGGATTTGTGGTTAAGACTTGATTGCTTGTTGGTCTTGTAATGACCTGGTTTGGAGATTTATGTTTCAAGTTTACTTCTTTGATGAGATGCATTCTACTTTTGTTCATAAAATTGGGCCACTTTAGTTGTTGTTGATGATGGTTTATTCTTTTTTATTAATGGAAATGGACATAGACCTAGTAGAATGTCAAAACGAATCACAAAGGTAGGTTCTGGAAAAAATTCAGCAGAGTCTCCCCTGTTTTTTGTCCTATCCCAGATGTCTTGCGTCTCAGTCAATCCAACAATAACAATAGGAACAACATCAAGTTATGCACAAGCACGCACAAGCCCACGCCGAGCATTTCTCATTCTAAATCACCATTCACAAGCCACATTCATAGCCAAATTGCCAAATTATTCATTCACAACAAAAACCATAAAACCATATAGTCCCACGCCGGGCTATTCTCATCACAATTATCAATTACATAAGAAGTTGGGTTTTGCAAAACTAAAAACTTGATACTCCAACAAATTACAATTTGATATTCCAGATTACAACAAATTGATCAATTTTCTTGGCATTTGATTCATTTGAATAGCTTCAATCTCTTTCACTTCCTTTTCGAGTCTCCCCAACACCGCACCAGAAAGACTGGACTTATAGCAAAGGGATCAACTGCATTAGTATCTATTGGCTCAAATTTTGAAGAAGTCTCATCAGGTTGCACCATCGGATCAGGAGTCGCAAAAAAGATCAACCTTGGCCTGCACACATGGAGAGAACATAATTAGTAATAAGCAATTGAGATTGATTCGACGACGCTAGATTTCGATCAATAGGGCAAATCAAAGTAAATTCTTGGCATGTTTGTATGTATTTGTATATAGTTGGTAATAATTAAGCAGCTGAGAATGTTCTTGCAAGAAAATACAATGTTCTACATTTTTAGGTAGCCTTCTTCCGGACCCTCACTAATTCTTGAGAGAACAATCACAACAAAAGATACAGAACTGAGAAACAACCTTAGTTATGGAATTCCAAAGGTGGATTGTCCCCAGTATCTCGAACCAGTGAATTTTCTCATGAGTGTGTTACGTGGGGATTGGCATAGATACAAAGTGGACGACAGGGTCATCGATCCAAAGAAGACATCCCAACTAGGTTGACACCCGCTATCGGAACTAATCATGTGCCCCCCAAGTACCAAACAAAGGAAGGTTGGCCTGAAGCCCACACCAAAGCTACAAGAAACAAAGAACATTGGATGAAAAAACCACAACAGTAGGTGACAGTGGTAAGGAAATTCAAGCAGAAATTGATTGATTGATTGAATTAATACAGATTGGAAATTGGAGGAAATTATGTTCAGAAAAGATTTGGAGGAAATTAACAGATAGGAACAAGTTTGGAGGTTTAGGCCGTTTCTTTAAGAACAAAAATTTAGCTTTACTATCAAAATGAACTACTTAAGCAGTACTTCGACAAGGAACTTCAAGTTACAATTCAGGGCTGAATATCAAATTTTGGACACTCTGTTGGGCATCTGTGAGACGGTATTTTTCAAGTAACGGGATAATTTTTTTCGATAAACGACACAATTGACTCAACTATAATCGATATCTAAATCACGATGAATACGATAGTTCCATCTACTTCTTCACCATAGCATACAGAACTAAAAAAAAAAAAAAAAAAAGTCAAGACCAAGAGCATGACATTTCTTCTTATTCTAGTTCTGAGACATGTCATTACATCCTAGATCTAATTAAGCAAACAGAAGCATGTAAAGAAGAATTCCTAGATCTAACTACCATCATTACCTAGGATTTTCACTATGCCAATTCCAATCACTACGAGAATAATAGATAAAGACCACGCTAAAAAAACTAAAAAGATCACAGTTTTGGAAAAAGCGTGATAAGGAAATAATTTTTAATCTCACTTTGTTAACAAAACTGTGATGATTAATTTTTAATCCTTGCACTGAGAGACACAAGCGAAGTTGGCTTTTAATTATAAAAGGCTAACAGCTTAGTTGTTTTTATTTCAGAACCAGACTGTATTAAGAAGCATCTCTTTGATGATGCCCACGGCGTGAAATGCCCCAGAATTCCATCTGTTCGTTTTCCACAATTTGACTCTTCGCAACTGCTGGGCTCAAAGTAAGTTGTATAATTAGAGCACGAATTACAAATAGCTCTATTGCTATTTCGTCAACTTTGCTAAGTTATCATACTCAAGCTACTGAAAATAAATTTGTAATAGAACAGATTTTGAAACAACCAATCCAATCATCCATCCAAACATAAATATCTTCATGGAACTTGAATATCCATCAATTATAAAGAGGTACTGAAATAATTTTATCTCCACCCATGAATGTGTTGAAGAAAATTAGGTAGGAAAAATGTAATGAATATACCTATTTGACAATATCCACTATACAGAGCTCCTCGTCCTCTCGCATTATCCGTCCTCGTCTTTTTCAGTTATTTTTCAAAGATTTTTTGTTCTAATTCTCATTCTATGTCGTTGTTTCTCTTTTTTCAAGAAGTCTTCCTCCCAATCATAATCGCCGTCCACCTCCCAATCGTACATGCCGTCCCATTGGGAGGGGTCATAAGCACGACAACACGGACACCAATCGTATTTTTGTCGACCCCGATCACTATCGTCGCTGTAGACATAATTCCAAGCATCCACCCGTTCTATTCTCCAATCATTTCCCCCACCACATGAATCTGGTGAAACCAAACTCTCCTCATACGCAAATATATTTGTCGGACTAGTAATTTGCCTTCTCGAATCCTCTGATGGATTGTAAACCAATATTTGTTTTACATTCACTGCAACAAGAACTTTTCCATTCTCTGTCAAGCACAATGGCACGAAACATCCATATCTATAGGGTCCATGCCTATAAGGATTTGACAATCCCCCAAAATGAGACATAACAAACAAACTAGTCCATGATTCCTCCACGCCGTATTCCTTCATGATTAGCACCTCGATATCTGGTATATAATCATAGGCCTCATAATCACTCCAATAACCAAACTCATGATCACTCTCATAGTCACTTTCATTGTGACAGTAGCGTGCCACACAAAGGCATCCATCTAAAATCCCCAAACCCAATATGACATTTCTATCCCCATCATAAGACGGCGGGGTTGATAACTCTACAAACTCGTCTACCAACGGATCAAAACAAACAATTTGTTGGGCTGGAAATCGCGTACCATTTTCATCTCGCTTGACCACCCAGTGCAATCGCTCGTTCACTACTGGACCGGACTCCAGCTGGTAAGGGAAACAATAACTGGTCCAACGTTTGCTTTTCAAACTAGCAACCACGGCCATTCCCGTGCAAGCATCGTAAGTGTCACAACGCTTGTAAGCCATTACTGCCTTGTACTCATCAGTTGACGAGTCATAACATAGACCACAGCCAGTCATAGGCCTCTCATAACGGATGTCCTTATCCCACGGATCTCGCTGCGGAAGCGAAAGTACTTTGGTGCATTGCCTAATTGAAGGGTTCCACAGGTAAAAATCCATGTAAGGTCTATTTACCACCGGGGGAAAATAATCCATGTCCCGTCTAATAAGCAACAAGCCCCTACAAGAACCTAAGATTTCGAACCGTGGCATTTCTACCTCCTCAGTGCCACCTATTTCCTTCTTCCTCATCGGATATTGAAGCTCTACCATCGGAACTTTATCGGATTCAGAGTGTAAGTTCAAATCATATAAGCCCTCATATAAGCCCTCACCGAATCTGATGGTGATTTTCCGGTTTTGAAATGAAAGAGTGAACCGGGGATTGGAGATGGAATCACGCCACGGTTTGCAAACGCATCGGAACCGGAGTAGAGATTGGATGGGTAGACGAGAGAGGATTTCGGTTACAATATCTGGTGGGATGTTTGGCAGCCCGTAATCGGGAAGAGAATTGAGATATGAGAAACGGGGAGGAGGGGGGAAGGACGGCGGTGGCCGTCGACCGGATCGATTGGCAGTACTTTTGAGAGCATTGAGGTAGGAGGAGTAAGATTTATCCCTCCGCAGCGTGAAATCCATCACATCCAAATATGATCCGAAATTTTAGGTTTCTATTCGTTTCCCACACTTCGAGAGACTAGAATGACCCCTTTATATAGGTATTGGCTGTCACCTATTTGGGCCAGGGCTTTACATAAGAATGTCAACAAGTGGAGAGATTGTTAAAGTGGAAAAGTTTTGTTTTTATTCAAATTTTTTTTTTTTGTGTTTTTTAGTTTGACGTCTACAAGAAAATCGGGATCTAACGACGCGCATGAGTGCAAACCAATTGGGCTAGCCCAACACATGTGTAATATCAAGGGCCTACTAATATTTATACTATGCAAACTTGTTGGACTAGTTTTATCGATTTATTCTTAATCCAAGTTTTTAAATTCGGTTTATACTATACAAACACCTACTTTTTTTTGTTTTTTTTTCGATTAGAACCGTCTATTTTTTTCATAGTAAAGAGTACATTCTTCATATGAAAAATGAAATTAATCGGGTATCGTTACATACTTGATCAGGCAGAAAAATTTATTTTTTACTAATGAAATTTTGTTTCAATAAAGAAGTTTTCTAAACTCGATCAATTTTATGAGAATGATTTAATCAACAAGGAAAACAAAATCAATGGTCTCGATCATCCCAGTTGTGTTGTGGTCGAGTTGCTACTGTACGTTCAAATACAACACAAGACGTAGTTTAATTGTTATTAATTATGAATTACATTAAACGTATATATTTTAAATATAATTACAAATCCGATTGAGTCAAATTTTTACGAGAATGATTTAATCAACATGAAAAAAAAGTCAACCGTCTCAATCGTTAGTTCGGATTTGGAAAACCGATTGCATGAAAGAAAATTGGTTATGGCGGTGTGAAAATCTAGTAGCGGTTAATGAAAACCGTTGCTATAGTCCGGTTTATAGTAACGGTTATTGGAAACCGTCGCTATAGTCCGGTTTTTAGTAACGGTTATGGAAAACCGTTGCTATAGTCTTGTAATCTAGTAACGTTTGCATGAAAACCGTTGCTATAGACCTGTTTCTAGTAACGTTTTTCAAACCGTTGCTACACACCATCTATACCGACGGTTTTTTCAACCGTTGCTAAAAAAACCGTTGGGAGATCCCAAATTTCTTGTAGTATTCAATTATTTTTTTTTTGTGTTTTTTAGTTTGACGCCAAACTTTATTGTAATATTGGGTCATCTCGACGAGGAAAATCGAAAAGTAAAAAATTATGACTTTAACACGAGTATTTTTAGAAATATTCAAGGAAAAGCTTAAGAAGTCAGTTTTTTTAATTTTTTCTTGGATATTTCAAAAAATACACTATTGGGTTGTGCAACAAGTAATGGATCCTATATCTTGCGCGACATAATAGCCAACGGATCCTTTGTCGCAGCCATAAAAGTTCCAATTAACGTATGTGGTGCCCTTGAATTTTCGTTGCCTATCCGGACAAACAAACATGGCCTTCGAGTCTATCGAGAATTAAGGGCATCCTGGGTTTCAAATTGGGGAGATGGGTAATACATATGGGAAGAAGGATACCCAGGGATTCTCTTTTGACAATGTGCCACCATCAAAATGGCTGGACAAACTCTATGAGATACATTCCTGGTGCACAGCTGCCATGCTCGCTCCAAATGCTACAACTGGCTTTTATTTTATTTTTTGGTTCCTTTTGTCTCGCGCTGTGTTTCTTGTAGTAATTTCCAGAGAAATTGTCGTGCATTTCATGGTTAATGGAAATGAGGTAGTTTAGAACCTGTTCGTTTGGAGTTTTGAAGGAGGTTTTTGAGAGTAATGAGTAGAGAGAAAAGACCGTGCGCAGGGGTTTTGGATACCCAAAACGAACAAGTCCACATGGGCAGAGTTCGATAACCATAAGCACCCATCTCCCTCCCCTAGGATAGAGTAAATTAGGATTAACGAATGGAAAAACAAAAACAAAAAAAGTCGTAACCGACGCTACAAATTCGTTCTATTCCTGGAAAATAAAAATAACCTAAAAAAATAGAACAAACGCACGCATTCAGCAACATACTCCTGGGTCTCGGGTTAAGGATATGATGCCATCATTCCTTGTTCCTGTTAATTTTTGTAACAATTTCAGAGATTAATAAAAAAAAAAAATTGCCTTCGAAAAAAAAAAAGAAGACTCTAGTTCCGGTTGCTCTGATCGTAGGCCTCCTAATAATGAAACAGAGTTTGTGTCGATAGTTGATACTGTGGGATTGAAATGACATTTCATTTTCAACAAGTTGAGATGTGGAAATTCATTGACATTTCTTGCTTGAGCATCATCTAACGTCTTTTGAAACTCTTGCATGAATTTCAGCCATCAAATGGAGCAAGTAACTTCAATAATTTATATTCAAACCAACCAGTTCAAAACCATTAACATTTAACACAATTAGGCATAGAAAATAACAAGTCCTCGTGTTATTTTTTTCGTTTTTATTTTATTTTATCACAGAGGTATATAATCTGTTGCAAAACTTAGCGCCCATGGTGTCTCCGAAAACAAACTGCACTAACCGAGAGTGGTGTCCTGCCAGACGCTAACGATTCCTCATGTTGCTCTGCTAGCTCATTTTAAATTCTTGTCTATAGACATGGTTAATTGTGATGGTTGTCCTTTGGATGAGGAACTTATCATTGACTCATTGGAGGAAATCTTGAAGGCAGCGAATCATTGTAACGGGAGCAAAGCTCCTGGACCAGATGGTTATGACTTCGTTAGGAAAATTTTGAACTTGATGAAAGGGGATGTGATCAGGTTTATGGGTTGTTCCATAAGAACGAGAAACAAATTTAGTTATGGAATTCGAAAGGTAGATTGTCCCCAGTATCTTGAACAGTGAATTTTCTCATGAGTATGTTACGTGGGGATTGGCATATATCCAAAGAGGATGACGGCCCCGGGTCATCGATCCAAAGAGTACTTCCCAACTAGGTTGACACCCACTATCGGAACTAATCATGTGCCCCCAAGTACCAAACAAAACGGACAATAAGACCTCAGCTGCGGGGGTTCTACGAAATAGCGCTGGGGGTTGGGTCCCGGGTTTCTAGACCCGTGAACTACTGTGGTGGGCTTACCGCAAAGTTTTGGGCCTTGTGCGATGGGCTGCAAATAGCCCATCACACGGGATTGAGAGATCTTGAAGTGGAAACAGATGCAAGGGAAATTATCCAGCCGCTCAAGGACTTGTCAATGGGTAACCACTGTCCAAAAAATATTACATGCGATTAATTGCAGGTTACTAAATCCAGAAGTTGGACGCGGAGATCAAGCACGTGTCTAGAGAAGCAAACGCTTGTGCTGGTAAACTAGCGAAGTTGGCTTTCAACTGTAAAAGGCTTACAGCTTAGTTGTTTTTATTTCAGAACTAGACTGTATTAAGAAGCATCTGTTTGATGATGCCCATGGCATCGTGAAATGCCCCAGAATTCTGTCTGTTCGTTTTCCACAGTTTGACTCTTCGCAACTGCTGGGCTCAAAGCAAGTTGTTGTATAATTAGAGCCCGAATTTCAAATGCCTGGAAAAGCTCTATTGCTGTTTCGTCGACTATGCAAAGATATCATACTCGAGCTACTGAAAATGAATGTAATATAACAGATTTTGAAACAACCAATCCAATCATCCATCCAAACAAAAATATCTTCATGGTACTAGAATATCCAACAATAACAAAGAGGTACTGAAATAACTACCTATGAATGCGAGTAGGAAGAAAATTGGGTAGGAAAAGGTAATGAATACCTATTTGACAATATCCGCGGTACACAGCTCGTCCTCCTCTCGCATTATCCGTCGTCCTCTTCTTTTTTCAGTTATTTTTCAAAGATTTTTCGTTCTGATTCTCATTTTATGTCGTTGTTTCTCTTTTTTCAAGAAGTCTTCCTCCTCCCAATCGTAATCGTCGTCTTCCTCCCAATCGTACATGTCATCCCATTCGAAGGGGTCATAAGCTCGAAACTGACGCTGATCATAATTTTGTCTAACTCGATTACTATGGTCATAGACCAAATTCCAAAGATCTGCCCGTTCTATTCTCCAGTCATTTCCCCCACCACATGAATCAGGTGAAATCAAACTCTCCCCACATGCAAATATATTTGTCGCACCACATGAATCAGGTGAAACCAAACTATCCTCACATGCAAATATATTTGGCACACTAGTAATATGCTTTCGTGAATCCTCTGATGGATTGTACACCAATATTTGTTTTCCATTCACTGCAATAAGAACTTTTCCATTCTTTGTCAAGCACAATGGCACGAAACATCCATATCTATAGGGTCCGTGCCCATAAGGATTTGACAATCCCTCAAAATGAGACATAACAAACAAACTTGTCCAAGATTCCTCCACGTCGTATTCCTTCATGATTAGCACCTCGATATCTGGTTTATAATCATAGGCCTCACGATCAATCCAATAACCAAACTCATGATCACTCTCATAATCACCTTCGTTATGACGGTAGCGTGCCACACAAAGGCATCCATCTAAAACCCCCAACCCCAATATAACATTTCTATCCCCATCATAAGACGGCGGGGTTGAAAACTCTACAAACTTGTCTACCAATGGATCAAAACAAACAATTTGTTGGACTGGAAATCGCATACCATCTTCATCTCGCTTGACCACCCAATGCAATCGATCATTCACTACCGGACCCGACTTCAGTTTGTAAGGAAAACGATAACCGGTCCAACGTTTGCTTTTCAAACTAGCAACGATGGCCACTCTTTTGTAACCATCGCCACTGTCATAACAACCCTCGTAAGCTACTACTGCCTTGTACTCATCGGTCGACGAGTCATAACATAGACCACAGTCAGTCAAAAAACTCTCAAACCATAAGTTATTTTCTTGCGCCGGAAGCGAAAGTACTTTAGTGCATTGTCTTATTGAAGGGTTCCACAAGTACAAATCTGTGTCACGTCTAATAAGCAACAAACCCCTACACGAACCTATGATTTCAAACTGTGTCATCTTTACCTCCTCAGTGCCACCTATTTCCTTCTTCCTCCTCGGATATTGATCAAGCCTTACCAGCGAAACTTTATCGGATTCAAGGTGTAAGTTTAAATCACATAAGTCTCCGTATCTGATGGCGATTTTCTGGTTTTGAAACGAAAGAGCGAACCGGGGATCGGAGATGGAATCACGCCACGGTTTGCAAACGCATTGGAACCTGAGCAGAGATTGGATGGGTAGACGAGAGAGGATTTCGGTTACAAGATCTGGTGGGATGTTTGGCAGCCGGTATTCGGGAAGAGAATTGAGATATGAGAGATGGGGAGGAGGGGGGAAGGACGGCGGCCGTCGGCCGGATCGCTTGGCAGTACTTTTGAGAGCATGGAGGTAGGAGGAGTAAGATTTATCCCTCCGCAGCGTAAAATCCATCAAATCCAAATTTGATCCAAAATTTTTGTTTTGTATTGGTTTCCCACTGATCGAGAGAATAGATTGAACCCCTTTATATAGGCATTGGCCGTCACCTATTTGGGCTAGGGTTTTACATAAGAATGTCAACAAGAGGAAACATTGTTGGGTGGCCCGAGACACCGACGAGTGTCTCAGGCCCCTCCACAACCGTAGAAGTCGTACACTTAATCTTAGGTCGACCACCGCGGATGCCACAAGTGAATTGAAAGTTGGATCTACATTGGATCTTGTCTGAATCGCCCCATCTATCCTCCACATCAATGTGCGGTAGTTGAGGGTTTGAGGCAAAAAAATGGCAGTGTCTCAAAGGCGTTTGAATAATTTTCCAACAAGAGGAAGGATTTTCGACTAATATCGTGAATTCGTTTGAATTGCGTACCTCTTAAAATGTCTCAAAATAAATATGTGCCTATAAAATAAAAATAAGGGAAAATTTCAAAATACCCCACAACCTTTACACCAAAATTCAATTAGACTCTCAACCTTTTAAAAACTTTAATTTTACTTCCAACGTTATCTTCCGTTAATCAAAACGCTCCCTTCCATCCGAATGACTAACGGATTTCGTTAAAAGCTCCATTAAATAGCGTCCCGATCGACTTTCGATGATCCGAGCCGCTCAATGTGTTCAAAACGTAATTTTAAGAGTATATCACTCATTTTAAAATCACCCATGAAGGGCTTCATCTGAACAGTTTTTTATTGAATAGTTCAATAAAAAAACAGCTCAAATCAAGCCTTTCCCGGTCATTTTTTTTGCTGATTTCTTGCGGGTACCTTTAAAATCATATTCTAATCACATTGAGCGGCTCGGATCATCGAAATTCGATTGGGAAAGGGGAGGTGCGGATTGATCCGGATTTTGTTCAAGTCCGGATATCCGGATTTTGCTTCGGTCTGCTCCTCCCCTTTTTCGATCGAATTTTGATTATCCGAGCCGCTCAATGTGATTAGAACATGATTTTAAAGGTACCCGCAAGAAATCAGCAAAAAAAATGACCGGGAAAGGCTTGATTTGAGCTATTTTTTTATTGAACTATTCAATAAAAAACAGTTCAGATGAAGCCCTTCATGGTCATTTTTTTTGCTGATTTCTCGGAGATTCCCATAAAATCACGTTTTGAACTCATTGAGCGGTTCGGATCATCAAAATTCGATCGGGACGATATTTAACGGAGCCTTTAACGAAATCTGTTAATCATTCGGACGGAAGGGGGCGTTTTGATTAACAGAAGATAACGTTTGGAGTAAAATTAAAATTTTTAAAAGGTTGGAAGTCTAATTGAATTTTAGTATAAAGGTTGGGGGTATTTTGAAATTTTCCCTTAAAATAATGGGCCTTAAGACCTTCAAATTGTACAAATGGTGGTGGCGCGGTTAAAATGAGTGCAATAAATGAGTGCAATTTTAGAGGGTGAACAAAACTCTCTCCCCTATTGGCTAAAAGGAGGCAATGGGATCAGTACCCAACTCAAGTTAAGCAGTTTTTATGTTTAAAAACTGAACACCATGCCCCCCCCTCCCCCTTCTTTCTCTCTCTCTCTCTCTCTCTCTCTGAACTCATTGAATCAAAATGAACCCACTGAGTCAAGAAGAAAACCTAATTTCACCTTATACAAATCCTCCTAATTTCACCTTATACAAATCCTTCAATTCCAGACCAATATTGGTTCGCTTCATTTGACGTTAATTTCGGTTTCCAATTTGTTTTGATTGATTTTCTGTTTCGCACAAAAGCACCTTAGATTAACAATCAGTGCAAGAGAACAAAAATTAGGCACAATTTTGCAAAATCAGAAGCAATTATGCGAAGTCAAAGGAGCGGCATTAAGATGAAGAGATTTTCATAAGTGGGTTCTGAATTGAAGAGGATTTTGTGAACAAAATTGCACTCGGTTAAAATCTATCGAAGTTTACAAAACAGCAGTTCCTCTGAAAATCTCTCAATCAAAGTCTAAACCGACAAATAGTAACCTAAAAAAATGGTACAAACGCATTCAACAACATAAGTGATTTTTCAGTGCCGAGTGGGTATATCCTACGTGGTACCCGCTCGGCGCATCCGAGCCGTCCGATACACTTTTGAACAGCTCGGATTGAAACCCTCTCTCTCCTCTCATCCCAACACTTTCTCTCTCATTTTTCTCTTTCCAAATATGAGCCGTTCAAACACGCAATAGACGGCTCGAATGCGTGAGCGGGCACCACATGGTACCCGCTCGGCACTGAAATTTTTTCCCAACAACATACAGAATTATACTGGACCTCGGAACGTGATCTTTCTTGGTACACTACAGTGGTCGCGCCTCACCCCACAATCAAGCATTTCGTACGAAATCTGATAATTTAATTCCTTCGCCCGGGGGAGGAGACCCTGTTCGCTAAGATCATCTCTAATAGCCTAGTCTCTTCCCCCTTTCTTGACACTTCCGACGAGGCAGCGCTCAAAACCCTTGCCCAACAGCCTCGGCTCCCTCCTCGTCGAAGCCCCATACGCTACAGTACCTCGCCACCACAGCCGAGGTACGGGGAGCTCGCTTCGTCTCTCTCTCTCTCTCTGGTGGTGCGTGTATGTTCAACCAAATATGAGCGAAGAAGTCGACGACGTCTGAACGGTAATTTCTTCTGGGTTATGTTTTTGTAGAATCGATTTCGACGACGGCAGTTTTTTGGGTTTCGATTTGTTTTGGGTTGAATCGATTTCGACGCTGGCAATTTCGACGACGGCAATTTTTTGGGTTTCGATTTGTTTTGGGTTGAATCGATTTCGACGCTGGCGTTGAATCGGAGTTGGTGTTTCGATTTTTTGGATGTGTATGTATATACCTGTGTTGATCGACTGAGATTTCTTCTGGGTTGAAAAGCAGGTGTATGTATGTACCTGTGTATGTGTATGTGTATGTGTATAATTGTATATATTGTGTTTTCTCTTAAAGAGAAAAAAAAATGGAATTATTGGAGAGCCTGAATACATAGTCTGTTGGGTGGTGCATCCATTTGGTGGCTAGACAAAGAGCAAATTTGCACTTTTTCTAGTCAAATTTGCTTAGAATGCCATTGAGGCTATTGGAGATGCTCTAATGCGCACCACGGGGCGGTGCAACAATTAATGGATCCTATAGCTTTCGAAATGTTATAGCCAACAGATCCTTTGTCGTTCTCACCGTTCCATTTTCATTGTCTATTTTTGAATTGCGTGTTATTTTTTAATTACTTAAATCTTTTAATTTATAATGTTTTTTAATATAATTTTAAAAAAAATTCTATTATAGAACTAATCGAGATCTATCAAACAAAATCTATATTGCATATTTTTCAAGATCTACACTAAAAAAAATATAGGCAAAAGACATAAAAGAAACAAACAGGTTGGTCAAGTGATCTTGGCTTGGAACTTAGGTGTTTGCTCTATCCTTAAGGTCTCAGGTTCAATTCTCCTTGCCAACAACTTTTGGGGCCACCTCACCCCCACACGTAAGCGTATGAAATGGTTGTGGGAGGAACTGTAGTGACTAGTCCGAGGTGCGCGCAAGCTGACCCAAAAATGAGACGGAGGGAGTACAATTAACGTGAGTGGTGCCCTTGAATTTTTGTAGCCTATCCGGACAAACAAACATGGCCTTCGTGGATCGTTAAAAAAAACTATGCTACGACCACTACACGGCTAGTGGGGCCAGAGCTGGCCCTGGGATAAGCCCCACATAACCTTGGGCTTGAGCAACACCCCACCATGGGGCACCCAAAAAAAATGTAAATCCAATGTAACCTTGATCTTATTTATTTGGGAAAATGACGGTCAATGACGTATTTTGATAATTAATACCCACCAATGACATTTTCAACATTAACAAATGTTTTTAGCATGTCCTTGGCGGGTATTAATTATCAAAATACGTTCTGGGCTGTCATTTTCCCTATTTATTTATACGTGTATGCCCTTTTATTTCCTATGACTTAATAGTAAGTGGTCAACCAAACTTGGGGTCGGGCAACCTAAACATCGGAGCCGGCACTGAGTGGGGCTCATTCCGGGTTGCATAAAAATAAAATAAAAATACCCACAAATTTTAAAATAAGTTTTTATGGGATCCTGTAAAAAATCAACTTCAACGGATATCGATAGGTATGTTTTTTGAATTCGTAAGGGCGAAACTGAGCAGTTGAGCAGTTTCGTCCTTATTAAATCAGAAAACATAACTACTAACATCCTTTAGAGCTAATTTTTTACAGGGCCCATAAAAAATTATTTCAAAATTTATTGGTATTTTCTGTATTTTGTGGGACCCGGAGTTAGCCCCACTAGCCGTGCAATGGTCCTAGACTTTGGCTTAAAATTTTTTTGGCGAAAATACATAAACACCCCCTCAACTATTATTTTTTTCATGGAGACCCCCTCATACTTAAAAGCGCCCATACAGACCCCTCAACTAGTGAAAACGAAAAAAATGCTAACTCCGTTAACGTAATGGAGGAAATGACTAATATACCCTTTTTTTTATAAGACAAAAGTACATAAACATCCTCAACTATCACTTTGTTCCACGGAGATCCCCTAACATTTATATTATACCCTTATTCTATCAGTCGTTCTAATCGTTTTATACAATTTCTTTTTATCTTACATCAAATATTTTAAAGAGAACCTTCTGTATATAACCATAAAAAATAGCGCAAAAATTGTGGCGCGACGGCGGCAGGTGCCGCGGTGGTTCTTTTGCTGATAAGAATTGAGAAGGGAAGAAGACGAGGGAAAGGAGAGAGGTGTGGGAGAAGAGAAGTCGAGGAGAATGGTGGTGGCAGTCGATGGCAACTGCTGCATTGTTTTTTCCATCTCTATTTTTTTAACTTTTCTTTAGAGAGAGTGTGTGTATGTATTGGAGGAGAGAAAAAAAATGGTCACCGAAACTAGTGGTTAGTCGGTTAGGGTATAGAGAGAGAATAGTTTAGATGGAGAGTGAGAGATTACTTGTGATTGAGAGGGGGGAGGAGAATACAGTCCTTTTAAGTTTTAATTCAACCATTGATTTTAATGGTTGAGATGGAGTTTTTTTTTTTTAAAATTGTGTGGGTGGAACCGGCCCCTATATATATATGAAAAGTTTCAAATCTGTTTGCTAATTTTGGGTTTTGATTTAAGGCTGTTTATAGAGGGAAGAAAGAGAAGGGTTAGAGGGGGTGTATGTATGTAATGCAACAAGAGTATTTTTGTCCGATTTATGGATGATGAGGTTCATCACAAACGGTTTAGAGACGGAAGGGTGTCACTTGGATAACGGAAGGGGTCTGTATGAGCGTTTTTAAATGTGAGGGGATCTTCGTGAGAAAAAGTGATAGTTGGGGTGTTTATGTACTTTCGCCAAAAAAATTTAGGTTCCGAAACCCATTGAAAATGGGATAAAAGAAAGGATCCATTTGATTAGCGAGATAATGGTAGAAAATGCAAGAAAGAAAAAAAAAAATTGTATTCACTTAGCAAGCATATCCTAGAAAAATTTACATTTTCTTTTTCTTTTTTTTTTCACTTCACTTTCTATCATTTTCACTTTCTATTGTACTTGCTAATCAAACGGACCCAAAGGAAAATAAAAAAGTTCCTCTTATTTGGTTCCTATTTAAGGAAAATAAAAAAATAGCAAGGAAAGCTCTGGAATACGCAGAGGAAAATGGAGAGAAACATGCAAGAGCGCCAAAATTTGAAGACAACTTTCCCTTTAATTTTTTTTTTTTTTCATTTTCCACTTGAAGCCAAACAATAGAAATTCATTTTCCTCAGTTTTTTTCCCATTTTCTTTCTACAACTAGACAAGAAAAAAAAAATCACTTCTTCGCATTTTCTGATTTTCCCACCCTTCTTTTTTGAAGAAATTAAATAGGCATCCTATCTACTAGACTTATTTATGTGTCCATCCTAGAGGTTTTAAATACTTATGTTCTCATCCTCAAAATACATTGTTGCCCCATTATACCCCTATCCATATATTATGTATAGAATATTTTTATTTTATTCCTTAACCATAGGCCACTAAGTTTCGAATCCCCCAATCTCTCTTTATCTCTCCCGATTATGGGGAAGACCCACTGGCGACGGCTCTCGGCATCTCCTAGGATTGAGCCCTTATGATAAGTATAAGCCAAACGTGGTATATGCCCAACACCCCAATACCAACGAGTACCCGTACAAAGTCAAGTTGTCCAACAAATCCATCCTTCTCCCATTCAACATCTCTCTCTCTCTCTCCGCCAACCTCTTGTACTTCGCCGTTACCTCCGTCGCCAGCGCTCCTGGTTCTTCGACGAACCATGGATGGCCCACGTCGCTGGAGCGATTGATCGCTCTATAAGTGACAGATGGCATGATTTCGTTTTTCAAAATAAGTGATGGTTCCGTAGTCGTAGGCAAGCATTTACTGTCGTCGTATTTCAACCCGTTGATTGTGAGAACTCGCCCTCCTGAGATCACATCCAACTCACCGCCCATGTACTGAATTAGTTGCTGCATCACGCCCAGCATTTCAAAAATCGGCAGATAAGCCACTATTTTTTGTCATGATTTTCGGTGTATGTGTTTCGATTTCTTCAAATTTTGTTATGATTTTTTATTTCGGTGTATGTTTTTCGATTTTTGTCATGTTTGTGAATTGATGATATTTTGTTCATCTACCTCGATTGAAACCTACATTTTTCAAATTTGTCTTGTTTTCTGATTTTTGTCATGTTTTTTATTTGATCATGTTTTATTTATCTACCTCGATCGAAACCTACACTTCTCGAAACTTGCCATGTGTTTTCGATTTTGTCATGTTTTTTAATTGATCTTGTTTTGTTCATCTACTTCGATCAGGTTTTGCCATGTTTTGTGAATTGATCATGTTTTGTCATGTTTTCCGGCTTACACATTCATTTTTGTAAGAGTTGTGTTTTCTTTTTAGATTTTAAGGAAGATTAGGAGAGAGAGAAAATTCAAAAGATTAGGTGAGAGAAATGTTTGAAAAATGAGAGAGAATTGAGATAATTGGAAAAGATAAAAGAAAAGAGAAAGATTTGAAAAATTAGGAGAAAGAAAGGGTAGTTTAGGATTTAATTGAATTTGAGGATGGAAAGATAAGTATTTAAACACATTAGGATGAACACCTAAATAAGTAGGGTAAAAAGGATGGCTAATTAAGGCTTCGTTTGTTTCGATGTAAAATGTTTTTTCATAAAATGAACTTCAAACTTTTATTTTTCGGTGTTTGGTTGGCACTTGAAAATATTTTCAAAAATCAACAAAGTAGTGTAGAGAGAGAGATGGAGAGCTTAAACGGTGGAGAGATATGAGATTATTGGAATTGAACGTAAGTCAGGATTGACGATCGAAAAAACTGTGCAGTGAGAATTGTAGTAGAAGGCAATGGGTTCATTTCGGAAAATAACTTACGAAAGATTTAAGGGTAAGTTATTTTCATCCAATTGATGAAAAATGTTTTACATGTAAAATATTTTCCTGATTTTTTGCACAACCAAACACCCGAAAAATAGGTAAAATATTTTACTGAAAAATATTTTACGTTCAAACAAACGGAACCTAAGTTCCCCTTCTTTTTTTCTTTCCATTTCTTTTCACAAGTTGCAAACAGTGCAAGGTTTTGAATACTGTACCGGCTAGGGTATCGATTTTCCTACTGGTACGGTACGTACCGAAACCGGTCAAATACCGAGTACCGTTTCGAATTTACTGCAACTACAATATATATAATAATTATATATAATTATAATTCAAAAAAATTACCCATACCATGCAATTCATCATAAAATATCTATATTAAGACAACAAAATTGTTTTCCATACAGCTATGAAAATATCAAGGGCTGTGATTTGTTCTGCCATAAAGAAAGATAGCTCTTAGTTGCATGAAGCGAGAGCGGGGGCGGAGGAGCGAATGATCATAAAAGTATGGAAGCGCCGTCAGGAACGTTTCGGAAAAATTATAATTTTATTTTATATAATTAAATGTCAAAAAGTAAAATATTAATCTAGGAGTATTATTTAGATTGCAAAAAATACTAAAAATCATGGGAAATGATTTTGCCACACCCTTTTTTGATACAGAAATGCTAGAGGCATATCGGTGTGACACACCTCAGCCACACCCCTCTCACATACAGGTGGATCCCACTGGAACGGGTCCCACCTGTATGTGAGAGGGGTGTGGTTGAGGTGTGCCACACCTGATGTGCCTGTAGCACCTCTCTTTTTGATAATGCCACACCCTGCAAGTGTATTTTTGCACCAAAAAATACACTTGCAGAGTGTGGCATTATCAAAAAAAGGTGTGACAAAATCACTACCCAAAATCACTTGTAATTGTAAACGTGATTCCAACTGTTCCTCAGTGAAAAGGCAAAATATTACTCCCTCCGTCCCTAATTAATTGTCCATGTTACTATTCCGGACATTTTAAAAAATTATTTATATCTTCCAAAGTATAATATTTTTTATATACAATATGGATCTTGTTTGATAGATCTTGATTGATTCTATTAGAAAAAATTTTGAAAATTATGAAAAAAAGTATAAATTAAAAGATATAACTCATTTAAAAAAAATTGGAAAAAGTGAAAATGAACAGTTAATTAGGGACGGAGGGAGTAATAATTAGAGCCTATAAAATCAGGTGTGGCAATCCCACTAAGAAAAAGACAAGTTTTATGGGTAAAAGAACAAAAACGCAGAGAAGACATTAACGGCGAGCACAATCGTCGGTACTGGAACACCTTCCGTCAGTCGCCGGCGATCGTCGCTGCCGGCGTCGTCATTTTCAGATCTGATTTTTGTTGGATCTTCTTCTGGGTTCTGTTTAACAGAGCCTAATGATCGTCTCCCCCACGTGCGGGAGTATCATTTACAAAAACCCAAAAACAATATCACAAACCCTAATCAACAACAATGGAGGAGGATTCCGATTACTCCCCACAACCTTCCCTCCCCGACGCAATCCTCCTCGACATCCTCTCCCGCCTCCCCGTCAAATCCCTCCACCGCTTCAAATCCGTCTCCACCCAATTCCGCCACTGGGTCTCCACCGACCCCCACTTCCTCAAACTCCACGCCCTCCACTCCGCCGCCACGCGCCGTGTAGCCGTCCTCGTGTCCCGCGACCCCCCCTCCTCCGTCGCCCTCTGCTCCGTCGACACCGACACCCTCTCCGATCCCTCCTTCATCGAGCTCTGCAACGACTTCTGGTACTCGTACCCATCCGCGAAGATATGGAATTCCTGTAACGGGTTGGTGTTAATTTCCATTTCGGACCAGACTTTCTTTGTTTGGAACCCGTCTACTAGGAAAAAAGTACGCTTGTGTTTTCTTCCCAGCTTCTATTTTCCCGCATCTACCGGGTACTGTCTTTTAGGGCTTGGTTTTGATAAGCTCACCGATGAGTATAAGGTGATCTCGGCGTACCAGACAGCTAGCTGTGGTGATAGCTGTCTCATGTTGTGCACATCATTGGATGGAACGAGGGTGTTTAGTAGAAGTAATGAATCGAGGGCGAGGAGAATTAAGGATTTTCCTTATAGTGTTTGCAGGGATACGCCGGGGTGTAATGTGGGTGGAGATCTTTACTGGATGGTGGTTGGAAAGACAGGTGATCCGGCGATTATTGGTTTCGATTTTGGAGCAGAGGTGTTTGTTGAGACTACGCAGCCGAGTTGGGAACCGGGTGTTTCGAAGTATGGGTTGGGGGTTTTGGACGGATCACTATGCGTCGTCTGCCATGGAGAAGGCAATGTTGAGGTGTTGGGGTTGAAGAAGGGTGGCGCGGTGGAGTCGTGGGAGAAGTTGTTTGTTGTTCCTTACACCACGGGGGATCTGCAGTTTAAGACGTTGACGTCTCTGTGTTTTACGGGGGATGGTGGGGTGATGATGGAGATCGATAGGAAGAGACTAGTGGTGTATAATATCGAAGAGAAAATGTGTAGGTTGCTATCCTATCTTCCTCACGAGGGCAAAGAAGAATGTCGGGAGACACCGCGGAGTTGGCAGGGATTGAGGTTGAATCGAAGTGGGTTCAAAGTGGTGGTGTATGTTGAGAGTCTAGTCTGACCGAGTAGGTTAAAGTGGTGGTGGATGCCGGAAAACTTGTAAGTGAATGGCCAAATAGGGAGCTTAATTATGTGTCAAGTTTGCTACGGTAGTGGTCTCAATTATGTTATCTGTCCTTTGAGGAACAAGGCTCCACAAAGGACCACAACCTTCATGCAGCCAAAACTAAACCTTCACGTAGGGAGGAATTATTGAGACAAAAACTTCACCATAAACATAAGGGAAGACAACCACCAAACGAAGAAAAAAGAAAGATCTCTATCTATCTATCTCCACTCAAGGGAGGTTGGTGCAATTCACCGGTTTTTGCTACATGCTTTACGGGATTGTGTGGTGGCAAAATAGTTCCCGGAAAACACTTCTCCTCCTAACCCGGTTCAAGTTCTTTTTCAGCGGATATTTCCCAATGGTTTGGAATTAATTGCTCAAACAATTTTTTTTCCTGTCATTCAGGTGTGCCAGCCGGTTGGTCTAAACCACCAGTAGGAATTGTTAAAATCAACACTTATGGCACTTCGAACAAAATGGATAATCAGGCCAGCCTCAGCTGCAGGGGGTCACAGGTTTCTAGACCCATGAGCTACTGTGACGGGCTTACTGCTAAGTTTTAGGCCTTGCGTGATGGGCTGCATATAACTGCCCATGATATGGGATCCAGTGTTCTTGAAGTGTAAACAGATGGGAGGGAAATTATCCATCGGCTCAAGGACTTGTCAATTGGTAACCACTATCCAAAAAAATATTATATGCGACTGCAGGTTACTAATCCAGAAGTTGCACGCGGAGATCAAGCACGTGTCTAAAGAAGCAAACCCTTGTGCTGATACACTAGCGAAGTTGGCTTTTAATTGTGAAAGGCTAAAAGCTTAGTTATTTCAGAACCAGACTGTATTAAGAAGCATCTCTTTGATGATGCCCATGGCATGAAATGCCCAAGAATTCCGTCTGTTCGTTTTCCATAATTTGACTCTTCACAACTGCTGGACTCAGTGGCACAAGCCCTGATAACTGGACATTCTGGTTGGAGGTAAAGCCCTAACCTCTTACGATGATTCCTTCGTATCCGTCATTGTAGTGCCTCCCTTTTTCAGCATTCTGTATTACGGTTTGCGATATCTACTCACATTTTAGTGTAGTTACGTCCAATATTGACCTTTCCTAACCAATAATGGTCTTGCCGCTGCTCAAAACGTGGTTTGCAACAAAATATATAACAGATACTTATGACCAATATTGACTTTTTGTAGCCAATAATGGTCTTTTCCTCCGCTCAAAATGTTGGTTTCGTAGCAAAATGCGATATGGGAACCTAGTTTATGTGATGGGGCCTTCTAGCATATGTTTACTGAACTCAATTCTCCAGTCTTGGATGGTGAATCAACTTACTGAGTATGGTTTATAATCAGCATTCCAATAGTTAATGTTGATCAATATGCATGCCAAGCTATTCTTTGCCCGAGTCTTATTTTCGAAACACTAATGTCCGGTAGGTCGATATCCCTTAATGCCACCACCTCCTTGTAATTATCAAGCGCGGAGTCATAACAAAGTCCAGAAACAACCCTAGAATTCCCGTAGAACCCGTCCTCTCATTCCAGCCATAAGAAAGAACTTTGTTGCAGCATCTAGTTGATGGATTCCATAAGAACAAGTCATCTACATCTGTAGAACTCAAAAGCACCAACCCGCAGGGCCGGCCCTTGGGCAAGGCCCAAGATGCCCGGGCCTGGGCCCCAAAAAAGAGCCCAAAAAGAGGGACCCGTTAGGAGTAGGTATATATATTAGTATTTCACAATACCAATGCAGTTATTGTAGTTATTTCAACTGAAAAAGAACTTTCAGTCCGCATTGTGTGGTTGGGTTCAATTCCTCCTCTCCCAAACATATTTTTTTGAGTGTGTATTTTATCAAAAAGTGATGCCTTGGTGGAATTTGAGGTTGTCGAGTATCGAACGTCTTTGAGAACACAGAAACATAAAATAACCGTTGAACCAAAGCAATTCTTTGTTCAATGTGGACTAAAATTTATATATAAACAAAACTATCCATTATTTAAAGGGGAAATTACATTAACCCCCCTTTAACTACCACCCGGTCACACATTGCCCCCTTTTACTACAAAATGCAACACTTAATCCCCTTTAACTACCAATTGCTTAAATTTCCTGGATGGCGTTAACAGAAATCTTGAAGTTACCATATTACCCTTTCTCTTTTGCAGTATACATACATTTATGTCTCTAATTTCACAAATCAAACTTCCAAAATCAAAACAGTGATAGAAAATCACTGAGAAAGACAATCTCCCACAATGGGCTCCCTCCCCAAACCCCCCAGCAAGTTCAACTCGCCGACTCACCCACCTTCGTTGCCGAGTCTCGACAAGTTCCAAAATCCAACTCCCCTCAACTCCAAACCCTAGGCGCCCAAACCACCATTTTGCCCTCTACGAATAGGACACCATTGTCCAAGGCTCCATCTTCTTTTCTATCCCACCACCATCACCATCACCAAACCCAAACCACCTTCTTGGACACCATTGACGTCACTTGGTAGAAGATGAACAGCTAACACCCAATTACAAGTCCAATTGAAATACCCACTCCAAATCCGAAAAAACCTATCACAGTACTCACAAAACCCATCTCTTATTTTCTCTCAAATCAGAAATTCAACAAGATGAGCGTGATGGAATGAAAAAAGAACCCTTATTAATCGGTTATTACTCTTTACAAATCTGCGCCATTAACTGGAACAAAAACAGAGTCCCAATTAACAGAAACACCACTGCCGCCAACGGCACCCCCTTACCCAAACCCATCTTTGACGCTCAAACTCTAAGGACGAAAACTGCCTCTTCGCCGCTGAGCTCAAATCTGTTACCGCCGTTCTCTGCCGCTACCCCAATTGCAACTTTCTCATCTTCGGCAAACCCACGAAACCCTCCTCTGGAACACCCTCAACACCATGGCGCTCCATCTTCGTCGACGAGAACGCATACCTTGTCTCCAAGCTCGAACAAACCCACCCCCGAAAATCGAGGCCTACAACAACCATCCACTCCCTCCAAATCCTCGAGCATCACGAGCTCACCATGGATGACGCCATATGGATCCAAGTCAAGGCCGTGGAGAGCAAATTCGTTGCTCTGATTAGACGTTGGAGATGAAAACGAAAACGACGTCGTTGGTAAAGTTGATGATTCAGAAGGGTTGTTGATGGGGGCTAAGGTTTTACTGTAGGAGGTGGACGGGGAGGGATTTGGAGGTTTGCGGCAAATCTCGGGCGAGTTGTGGAGGAGCAGCATGACGACGTTGCCTTGGCGGATGTCGGCCTTATGGAGGCCCACGACGACTCTTCTGGCGGTGAGCTCGGCGTCGGTGTGGGTCTCGCTCGTGGCGCCGTTGATGATGAAGGGCTTGGAGCTGAACTAAGATATGTTTTCGAAGCATTAGGTGTGGTGTGGTAAGTGCTTGGGAATGTAAATATCTAGAAGTTTGGACCAGAATATGAATCCATGATCATCTATTCCTTGGTGATTTTGTTTCTCCAGGGTTGAGAGAGATTGTGAACTGCAGTTGGGGGCCGGGGATTGCTTGACAAGGGTTTTTTCAATATAAAAAGGGGAGATGAGGGCAAAGTAGTCCAATATTTGAGTTCCATCCAAATCCTTAACAGAAGGCAAACGGTAGGCCTCACAATTTCAGCAATTGGTAGTTAAAGGGGGTTAAGTGTTGGATTTTGTAGTTAAAGGGGGCAATGTGCAACCGGGTGGTAGTTAAAGGGGGGTTAATGTAATTTCCCCTTATTTAAATAAGCCATAGGACCCCACTTAACGATTTGGTCTAGGGCCCAGACCCCAAATACATTGGGCCGGTCCTGCCAACCCGTTGCAAGAACCCATGACCAATTCCTTTACCAATGCTTTATTTAGCATCGAGTATCAAGGTGGAACAACTGTTTCTTGAAAAATAATCAAAAAAAAGTGACTTTACCTAGTGGTCTCGAGATGACTTGTTCAGAAAGTGACTTAACTACGTGAACTACTTGTGATTGGCAATGACAAAGTAAGTTCGGTTATGGTTTTCCGTGAATAAGAAAGGAAATTTGGTTGCTAAGTTGCACATAAGGAACATGCAAAAAACTGCGATGGTTATCGATTTTTATTTGTCTCTGACAATTTAAGGGGTCAAGGCTAAGTTACATAATCTTTCAGTACCACCTTGCGCTATCGATCCTCGCACTGCACTCCTGCTCTCAATCATCGCTTTCGCGAATTCTAATAGTTATGCATGTTTTTGGAAGTCTCTTTTATGCTTGCACACCGAGTCACCGACTCTTGCTCACCCTCAAGAAGCAAATTATGTGACTAACTCTGTTTCACTAAGGGAAATAAATATGAGTACTTATTTTTTTGAATTAAAGATGAAGACGATTAGATCGTGAAAGAGCCCTTCGATATTATTATAGACTCTATTCTATAGAATTTTTCAAGCATTGTAATTTTACAAAAATCAAGTTGACCGAATAATTCTTATTATCCAGACCTTTTCAAAAACTAAAACGTACTGAAAGTGTACACTAGACTGTGTGGAACCAACCTTGAAGCCTCACACAAATAATCCGAGTCAAAATCCCAATATAAGTGTGAATAAATTCGATATTCCGTAGGCATGGTACAAATTTGAAAGTGAACAATCTTTTGAAAGTTCAAAAAACAAAAAACAAGATTTTCAAAAAATTCAAAAATAAAAACAGACACAAATCTCCACCACAATTTCAAACACAACTGCGGCATCATTCGATTCACATACATAACTCTCGATCATAACTCCGGTGTCCAAGTTCAAAGATAGGATATCATTTTCATCTTGGTGCTTTATAAGATATGCATGACATAGGAATCATGAAAGCATCCATAAAAAGGAATGGACGGCTAGGATTTACAATTAATGTGAATCCAAGCTGATTGTGAATCCAAGCCGTCCATTCTCTTTCATGTTTTCATTTTTATATAGGTTGTTGATTTTGCTACTCCATTTTTTGTTAACGCCACTCCCCTACAAGTATATTTTTGATATAAAAATACACTTACAGAAGAGTGCCGTTAACAAACCAAAAAAAAAGTAGCAAAATCATTTCCCTTTATATATCACAGCATTGCCTTTTTCTTTTCATCTCCGTCTCCCCCACGTGCTACACTCTTCTAACCCTTGCACCATTTCAAAAACCCAAAACAAGATCACAAACCCTAATCAACCAATCACTCAACAACAATGGAGGAAGATTCCGATTTCTCCCGACAACCTTCCCTCCCCGACGCAATCCTCCTCGACATCCTCTCCCGCCTCCCCGTCAAATCCCTCCACCGCTTCAAATCCGTCTCCACCCAATTCCGCCGCTGGATCTCCGCCGACCCCCACTTCATTAAACTCCACGCCCTCCACTCCGCCGACACGCGCCACCGCCGCAGGCGCCGCGTGGCCGTCCTCGTGTCCCGCGAGCCCCCCGCCTCCGTCGCCCTCCGCTCCGTCGACGCCGACACCCTCTCCGACCCCTCCGTCGTCGAGCTCTGCAACGACTTCAAGTACTCGTACCCGTCCGCGAGGATATGGAATTCCTGCAACGGGTTGGTGTTGATTTCCATTTCGGACAAGACTTTCTTTGTCTGGAACCCGTCTACTAGGGAAAAAGAACACGTGCGTTTTATTCCCACCTTCTCTCTTCGCGCGTCTACTAGGTACTGTCTTTTAGGGCTTGGTTTTGATAAGATCACCGATGCGTATAAGGTGATCGCGGCTTACCAGACAGATGACACTGGTGATAGCTGTTTCATGTCGTGCTCATCATTGGATGACACAAGGGTTAGTAGTAATAAACAGAGGGTATGGAGGATTGGTGATTTTCCTTATAGGGTTTGTAAGGATATGCCGGGGAGTAATTTGGGTGGAGATCTTTACTGGATGGTGGTTGGAAAGACGGGTGATCCGGCGATTATTGGTTTCAATTTTGGATCAGAGGAGTTTGTTGAGACGAAGCAACCGCGTTGGGAACCGGGTGTTTCGAAGTACGGGTTGGGGGTTTTGGGGGGATCGCTTTGCGTGGCTTGCCATGGAGAGGGCAGTGTTGAGGTGTTGGGGTTGAAGAAGGGTGGCACGGTGGAGTCGTGGGAGAAGTTGTTTGTCGTTCCTTACAACGTGGGGGATCTGCAGTTTAAGACGTTGACACCTTTGTGTTTTACAGGAGATGGTGAGGTGATGTTGGAGATCGATAGGAAGAGACTAGTGGTGTATAATATTGCAGAGAAAACGTGTAGGTTGCTGTCCTATCTTCCTCACGATGACAAAGAAGAACTTCGGGAGACACCGCGAAGTGGGCAGGGTTTGAGGTTGAATGGAAGGGGGTTCAAAGTAGTGGTGTATGTTGAGAGTCTAGTCTCTCCAGGTAGTTCCTCTAAGTCAATCCAGAATCTTTTGTCAACGGGTAAGTGAGCATCTTGTGTTATTTCTCCTCTCTTTTAGTCATTTGACGATTCATATGCTAGTTTTTTCGGTATAAGTGATGGATTTTTCTAGTTCTACTTCCATGGGTTGATGAAAGACTAGAAAAATCCATCACTTATAAGTAGCAAATATTTTTCAAATAAGTAGCAAATATTCTGGTATTGTTCTGATCGCGATACGTTTATTTGAATATGTCAGTAAGTGAATGGCCAAATAAGGAGCTTGTGAGTTAAGTTTGCTACGGTAGTAGTCTCAAGGATGTTATCTGTCCTACTAATAATTAGAGCGACTAAGACAAATTAATCCTGGGTAATGTAGTGTTTTTTTGTATCCTTACAGCCCATGGAAATAGATTGATGGGCAAAAGTCTATAATTTAGTATTTATAGGCACATAATGTGATCTCAGGCTTCCATCCACAAGTAATTGGCAATTTGGCATATCTTTTTTTATGCAAAATGATGATAACAAAAGTATTTCTATGGGTATATTTTGTGTAAAAAAGCATGCGATACATGAAGGAACTGCATTCTATTTCCAGATACGTAAATTTGCTCTCTTTTGCCCTGTTATAGCTAGTTTTTGCGATACTTAGACTCTTGGTTACAAATCGTCACCCTTGTGAAGGATTAGATTTCTGACTCATAGTATCATGGCGAGTCCTGAAATTTCCAAATGATCCCTGGGCACTGATATCTTGTTGGGTTTATTGTATCCTTACAGCCCATAGAAATTGTTTTTGATGAACAAAAGACTGAAATTTGGGTTCTATGTTTGGCACATAATCTGATCTTAGGCTTCCTATCGTTGTAGCAACACAGTGGCAGCAAAATTATTTCTATGGGTATATCTATGTATACAAGTACGGAATACTAGGAGGAACAGAGTCAGTTTCTTGATTTGTTCGCTAGCTCTTTTTCCCCGTTATATGTGATTTATGCGAGTCTGTGACTCGGTTATGAGATCGTCTTACCTATGAAGGAGAAGATTTCCAATACGCAGTATCATCATGGTGAGTCCACGAATTTTCAATTAGACAGACTGATCATGTATGGTGTTGCAAAGTTTTTTGGAACAAAATTGTATTGGATGTCTTGTTTGAAAGGCAAGGGGGTAGCTCTTCGTTTCAGAGACTTCATTACGATGTCCTGATCCGGAGAAAAAGATTCCCCACTAATTGTCCTCCTGTATCCACAAGTACTATGGACTAAATGATTTGAATTTTGTTAGGTGCCTGGAAGGGCTTTGATTAGGGAAGTTTTACTACCGGTTGTGATGTGTGTATTCTGTTTTTCTCCATTTGATTGTCAATTATGCTTACTAGCGTTATATGAGAATGATGGTCCTTTTCCTTGTTAGGGAAGGGTATCAGAGCTAATTCATTTGTTCTACTGTTATCAAGCACATTGTGGATCACCAAACCCATCTAATCTGTCAAAATCAATCTTGGGTTGGTGCCAGCTTGTTCTTCTCCAGTATAAAAAATACCATCCAAAAGAGCTAACAATATAATCTGTCTTTCATGGGGCTCGCTGATCAGATTCTTGAGCAACTTGCATCTGTCTTAGACAATTTATGCTATCTCTACACTGCTTGGTTCTTGTATTGCCTTCAGATTTTCCTTTGATGGGTTGTGTTCCTTTGTGTATTGTTGCATGATAAATATGCAATGCAACTTTCGTCTTTTTTGCTTTTCTGGTTTCAAGTGTAAGCGATTGTTTTAGGGTAAAGTTTGAACTCATTCTTATGTGGTTGTAATCTTGTAGTCCAGCAGCAACTTAGATTGGGGTGAATTCATCGGCAAAGGAATGCCAATCGAGAATTGGTGGCCATCCATGGATGACATAAGTATGGATTTACACCATCAGTTGGAGAGTGCAAAGAAATGGGAGATCTTGAAGGCAGCAAAAAGAAGAGAGGAAGATCACATCTAGATTAGGCTTAGACACAGTATTTTCTTTTCTAATTTCTAATGCCCGCAATTCTGGTCTATTGGTATATTCGAATTGCTCTTGTGAGTGAAGATGTTGAATCTTTCTGGTAATAGTGGTTGGCTATTCAGGTTGTTTATAGCCCTAAATTCTGATAGATGGCAGATTAGCCATGTTGTTCCCTTCTTTTTTTCCCGCACGATAAGCAGGGTTGAAGGAAATGGTAATTGGTTAATAAAACAGGTATGGCTACAAATATGATTCCCATGTTCCTTTCTTTTTTGTCTAATATAATTGATCTCTAGATGTTTTAACTGCTATCTGTATGTTCAGTACTGTTGTTTTCAGAAGACAAGGCAAGATTTAATGTCATGTGAATGGTCATATTGCTCTCTACCTACGAGACTACGGATCAGTCAGTCCGGAAAATTTTTCAGTGCCGAGCGGGCACCAGCCACGTGGTGCCGAGCACGGATCTCGGTCCCAGATCTATTTGGGCTTGAGGGGGTGTTTTGGTAATTTTACACTTAAAAATTACCCAAATAGATTTGGGCTGTCCAAAACACGCTTGGACGGCCGATCGGCACCATGTGGCCGGTGCCCACCCAGCACTGAAAAACTTCTCAATCAGTCCAATAGCCCGATACGAGTTATCATAAAAACCAACAAACAGGCGTTGTCTATATGACGACATTGTCCCACCTTTTTTTTTTTTTTTTCCAGTTATTGATGTGCAAAAGCTATCTCGTGAACTTCTCGAGTTCTCATATACTTCAAATAATCTTGACGTTAGGTCGGCTGGGGAGCGGAGAGGTTGCACAAATGTGGCCCTATGAAAGTCTACTAAAAATAAGAACCTTAGCAAAACGGGATTTTGAAGGGAGTTGAATCACAAAAATCGTCACTCAAACTGTTTAGTTCAAGTAAAGGAGATGTTTTCCTCCCTTGCACATTTGTTGAGTTCATGCTGAGAAAAAGAATGTGCCTTCTTCATCTGAATTGTTGTAACATAGGCGAGGTTGAGCAATGACAACGTTTCTCCGTTCCGATTTTGTTTTGCTGGTTCTAGTGATTGCCTCCTTGAAAAATATGTGGCGAAATGCTCCCTTACTATCATATTTTTCTTAGTGGTATAATATGGGTTTCACATTTGGAGTAACCTAAATTGGTATTATGATATTCTAAACAATTGGGATGTTAGTAGACGGTGAGATTGATTCTATGAAATTACTCGAAGTGCGTACAAATTAGCCCAAACATCCGATTCATATTAAGTATCAGGATGTTCTTGCATTAGTATTCAGTCAGTACATTGCCATAAAAGTATTGATTGTGGAAAATTAAGTAGGTAGTGTGGAAAATTCGGTCAAAGCAACAAATACACAACGCGTAAAGAACAATCAAAAAAAGAAACAAAAAACGCATGACACAAAGCTTTTTATATGGTTCCTAAATTGTGTAGTTACATTCACACAACTAAAACACTGCATATATCATTTATGTTATAGAGTTTACATCATCACTCATCAGTTTTTGGAATCCTCTATCCTCGATTTCAGAGATGCTTGCCCCTAAATTCCTACTACCTAACCGGTTAGGTAGAAATCTCAAGTCAATGTTGTGAATACCGTTCAGTCATAAAATCGGCACCTTACACCTCGAATTTCGTTCTGGTTCGAATCAGTCAGTACCGATGGTTATATCAAGAAATACCAGCTCGCACAGATCTCCTAGGTGAGTACGGATAGTACCTATCATACCATTTTTAAAAAAAAATTCTTGTACCTATCATACTATTTTTTTTGGGAAAAAAAAAATCCTTGTTTTCACTTTTCAGTTTTCACGAGGCAGTTCCATAAATAATTCTTTGGTACAGTACTAGATAATTACTATTTTTAGTAGATTTTGTGAATGGTCCAGTATTATTAGAATATTCAAAGAAGAGCAAATGAGACCAAAATAAAGCTTAAGAAATCGAACAGTTGGGGGTATGTCGAAAAAAGTGTGGTGCCATTAGAATTTTAAACCGACTCTGGTCAAATGGAAAACAAACCCAGGTACTCTTGCCATTCTCTCTCTCTCCTCACGGACTGGAAATGGGACCATCTCCCTGATGAGATCATCTTCAACATACTCTCAAGGCTACGCGTCAAGCCTCTATGCCGTTTCAAATCGGTTTCCAAGCCATGGCTCGCTCTAATCACCGATCCCCACTTCATCAAGTCTCACATCAATCATCAATCTCCGAAGCTAATGCTGGCCCATCGATCTTATTGCTATGGCTACACCCTTGATTACCAGGCACCTCGCCCGGCCAAAACCACGTTCGCATTGCCCTATAAGCCTGTCATTAAAATTCTGGGTTCTCATAATGGTATCTTACTTGTACGCGCTGGTAGAACCTTACGGCTTTGGAACCCATCAATTAGAATGTTCCGGAAATTTTCACCACCTGATAACCCAAGTGGGTCTACATTCTATGGGCTTGGTTATGACTCTGCTAGTGATGATTTCAAGGTGGTTAGGGCTATTAGGCCTAAAAGGAAAAATGCCACTTCAGCTGTTCATGTGTTTTCTTCTAGACTTGGTTCATGGAAAAGGATTGGAGAGTTTGATTACCAGATGGTCCAGAGCCATGATTGGACGTCGGGTACGGTTTTGAATGGGGCACCACATTCGGTTGTAGAACGACTGGGTTCGGGGATGGGTGCTGTGATTGTTTATTTTGATGCTACTGAGGAGAAATTCAAGGAGGTTCCCTCACCTGATTGTGAAGGTGCGAATAAACTTGTTAATTCGAGTGATGTTGGTTTGGGGTTTTGGGTGGATCGCTTTGTGTGGTGAAGCATTGGGCGAGTCATGCCGATGTTTGGGTGATGAAGGAATATGGGGTGAAGGAATCTTGGACCAAGTTGTTTGTTGTACCCAATAAATCGCGAGAGTTCTATTCCCACGACTGTATGCCGTTGTGTTATGCAAATGATGGAGAGGTTGTAATGATGTTTGATTCGAAGATTTTAGTCAGCTACAATCCGAAAGAAAATAGTTATCAGACGATTTCGAATGATCAGGATCGCCCTGAGCTTGATGTGGCTTTATATGTGGAGAGTCTTGCTTCACCTCATGGTGGGAATGGGACGAAAGGGCATCTCTAATCATGTGGAAATGGAAGTGAAAGAGGTAATTCAAATGGTTCAATCTGATGTTTCCTTGTTCTTTCTCTTTGCATATGTGTTTTTGGTACTTTTGTGTTTCTGTCTAAGTCCATTACTTATTTTCAATTAACAATAAATGTTGTGGTTATTACATTTGAGTACTGAAGAAAAATTAGATTAATTGTCTAAATTTGATTTTGATTTGGAGTAGAGGTGTTTGTTGAAATGATACAACCAACTTTCCTAATGGGGTATTTCAAAATAAGGTTTGGGGGTTTTGAGTGGATCCTTCCACGTTGGAAAGATGTGGCATGATAGAATTGTGGGCTAGATTGTTCGTCGTCCCTTATGCCGCAGGGAGTCTGCAGTTTAAGACAAATGATAATGGAGGGATGATTGAGATAGATAGGAAGAGACTAGTGTATAATCTCAAGGAAAAACCTGTAGGTTGCTGTCCCGTCTTGGAACAACGTTCGACTGGCGATTAACCATTATTTACAGATCTCCATCCATATCAGTCCCTGGTTTATCCTTCCACAACTTGATAAGAGAAATCAATTTTTGTTATCCTCGGTCTACTATTGCTCGTGCCTAACAATGACGAGCAAAGAATCAAACAGTTATCGCCGCTGCTAAATTGCTGGTATGCCCCAATTACCTTGTACTCATCGGACATTCTATCGAAACCAAGCCCTAAAATAAAGTACTGACTGTCGGTAAGGGAAATCAGAAATACAACACACAAGTTGGTGGGTTCCAGTAGATATGTTCCAAACAAAGATAGTCTATCCAAAATGCTAATAAAAACCAACCCATTACAGGAATACCATAGCCTCGTGATAGGAGTACTTGAAATCACTAGAGCGATCAATGACAGAGCAGTCAGAGAATGTTTTGTGTGAATTCTTCCTATGATGGAGGAGAAATTAGCAGCAACCAACCCAAGATTATTTTGATAGATTAGAAGGGTTTGACAACCTACATTGTGCTTGATCACAGAAACTCAAATGAATTAGCACTTGGACACCCTTCACTAACATAGACAAGGATCAAAGTTCTCCAGCACATTGTTAATCATCGAACCCATCCAATCTATCAAAGTTAATCTTGGTTGGTGCCTGCTTGCTCTCCTCCAGTATAAAAAGACCACCCCCAAAAAGCTAGTACAATATATAATCTCTGTCTTTCATGGGGTTGGTGATAAGATACTTGAGCAACTTGCATTGGTCTAGCTCTAGATTTTTTGGTCATATGTAAAGTCTTGTTGCTTTATTTTGTGGCTTTTTTCTGGGCATATCGGAGGTTGTTAGGTTGTGCCTGGATCTCTCTTTTGTAATGTTGGATCTTTCCCATGGTTTTTTAGTTGGTTTGCTTTATAAAATGGTTTAATTATCCAAAAAAAAAAAAACTTGCATCGGTCTTGGACTATTTATGCTTTCTTTACACTGCTTGGTTCTTTTATTGCCTTCCAAAATTTTCTATGATGAGTTTGCCCACTGCAGCGTTGTCTCATCTGTTTTTTTTCCAGTTTTAGCCTGAAGTTAGAACTTACTCTGACTTGGTTGTGATCTTGTAGTCCGGAAGCAGTTTAGATTGGGCTGAATTCGTCGGCAAAAAGGAATCCCAATCCAGATTTGTCGGCCATCCATGGATGACAGCAATATACATTCATAGCATCTGTTGGATTCTGCAAAGAAATGGGAGATTTCTAAGGCAACAAGAAGAAGAGAGGAAGATCATCTAGATTAGCCGAACTTAGACACAGTATTTTCTTTTCTAATTTCTAATGCCCGTAATTCCGATCTATTGGCATCTTCGAATTGCTCTTGAACCTACTTATCGTGTTAGTGAAAAATGCGAATCCTTGTCGTAATAGTGGTTGGTGGACCGATTCGGGTTGTTTCTAGCCCTTGATTATGATATACAGCAGATTAGCCATGTTGTTCCCAGTATTCTTTTCCTGCAGGAAATGGTAAATTGCTATGAATGGTTAATTTTGCTACAAAATGCGACGCCGATGTTAATTTGATTCCCATATTTCTTTGTTCTTTCTGCATGGTCATTTCCAACATTGACTTCAAATTTGAGGATGTAAATTTTTTTTTAAAACTTATGTGACAATTTGATATGTTAGAGTTTGACATCTTCAATGTACCCATTCCCAATCAACATGTCAAATTTATAATTTTAATTTTTTTTTGAATAAAGTAATTGAATTTTTTTTTGACATCATATGTCAAATTTGACATGACAGAGGAGATGTCAAATGACACATAAGCATTGACATTTGGGTTGGAATTACTTCACATGTCAATTCTTCCACTTGGCATGCCATTTGACATCCTTGGTTGGAGATGCCGGGGGATGGTGTTGTGCGGGAGGTGCATAACACGGTGCTATGCACCATCTGAGCCATCCGTTCGGTGATCCAACGATCCAGATCTCATCTCGGTTCTATCATATTTTTTCTTAGTGGTATAATATGGGTTTCACACTTGGAATAACATAAAATTGTATTATATTCTAAACTATTGGGATGTTAGTGGACGGTGAGATTGATTCTATAGAATTAGTCAAAGTGCGTACTAATTAGTCCAGACACCTAATTCATAGTTTTAACTATCAGGATGTTCTTGCATTAGTATTCTACATTGCCATAAAAGTATCGATTATGGAAAATTAAAGTAGGTAGTTTTGAAAAATGGTCAAAGCAACAAACACACAACGCGTGAAGAACAATCAAGAAAAGAAACAGAAAATGCATGACACAAAGATTTTTACATGGTTCCTAAATTGTGTAGTTACGTACATTCACACAGCTCACGCCAGTTTTTACCATGTATCAAATAAAGAATGAAATACGTACAAGTTACATAAACTGCATATAGCAAGTATTTGTGATGAGTATAAATTCTTTGCACCTAAGGTAGAAACCACCACCGATTGTGGGTCGTAAGTGTGTTCATTGCAGTAATATGAATTTTTCAGCTTGTGGATCCCACCAATAGGTACATCAAAAATTATATTGTGGTTTATAAATAGATAGTCATGGACACTTTAGCTAAACTTATTGACAGTCCATTTTAAATTAAACTCATTTATGTTATAGAGTTTACATCATCCGTTATGTAATCCCCTATCCTCGATTCGGAGGCACTCGCCCCTGATTTCCTGCAACCTGACCGGTTAGGTAGAATCCCAAGTTAAGGTTGTGAATATCGTTCACAGGCCAGTACGTACTGTCTTTTCATAAAACCGGTACCTTACCCTTCTAATTTTGTTCTGGTTCAAATATTAGTCCGTATCATTGGCCATAAATAATTCTTTTGTACTAGATAACTACTACTCCTATTATATTACAGTACTATTTTTAGTATATTTTGTGAATGTTCCAGTAGGAGTAGAACGCACTGAATATTCAATAAAGAGCAAATGAGAAATCGAACAGTTGGGGGTATGTCGAAAAAAGTGAGGTGCCATTAAAATTTTAAACCAACTCTGGTCGAATGGACAACAAACTCAGGTACTCTGCATGCATTTTACTCTCTCTCTCCCCTCACTGACTGGAAATGGGACGGGGTTTGCCCGATATTCCCCTGAGAACATCTTCAACATACTCTCAAGGCTATCTGTCAAGTCTCTGTGCCGTTTCAAATCGGTTTCCAAGCATGGCTCGCTCTTATCACCGACCGCCAATTCGTCAAATCTCACCTCAATCACCAACCTACCAAAGACAACAAAGCCCAGAAGCTAATACTGGCCTATCGATTTTCTCGCAATGTCTACTCCCTTGATTTCCAGGCACCCAACCCTGCCATAACCGAGATCCAATTACCCTTATCTTACTTATACGCACTGGTAGAACCTTACGGCTGTGGAACCCATCAATTAGAATGTTTCAGAAATTTACACCACCTGATTTTCCAAGTGGGTCTACAATCTATGGGCTTAGTTATGATTCTGCTAGTGATGATTTCAAGGTGGTTATGGCTATCAGGCCTTCAAGAAAAAATGCCAAGGCAGTTGTTCATGTGTTTTTTGCTAGACTTAGTTCATGGAAGTTTTCTGCTAGACTTAGTTCATGGAATAGGATTGGAGACTTTGGTTACCAGATCCATGGCCGGACGTCGGGTACTGTTTTGAATGGGGCACCACATTCAGTTGTAGAACGACTGGGTTTGGGGATGTTGGAAGGGGAGGGTATCTAGTATATATTTGGACAAGATTTTGGAGGGGAAGAGTACTTGTATTTCACTTAAACATGAACTTTTTTTTGACATGGTACATAATGAGTAGAACCCATCCATATTTATAGTGCTCTATGGAAGGTTCTAGATATCATTTTACGAGATAGTTTATAGGTAGCTTCTAGATTTACACATGTGACCTTTTACTTACAACAAATATCTAGATATTTTCTAGGGATATTCTAGAACTCTTCTAGAAACTAGATATTTATACTTCCCCAAAAATATCTTTTACTTGGGCTTCTTTATTGGGCTTGTCTTGGACTTATTTTTCTTGGGCCAAAATACCAAATCAAGTTTATGCTCCAACAGGGGATGGGTGCTGTGATTGTTTATTTTGATGCTACTGAGGAGAAATTCAAGGAGGTTCCCTCACCTGATTGTGAAGGTGCGAATATACTTGTTAGTTCGTGCGGTGTTGGTTTGGGGGGTTTTGGGTGGATTGCTTTGTGTGGTTAAGAGGCATTACGAGGGTCATGCCGATATTTGGGTGATGAAGGAATATGGGGTGAAGGAATCTTGGACCAAGTTGTTTGTTGTACCAATTGAATCAGGAGAGTTCTATTCCTACCGACGTATGCCGTTGTGTTATGCAAATGATGGAGAGGTTGTAATGGTGTTGGATTCGAATAAGTTAGTCAGCTACAATCCGGAAGAAAATAGTTATCAGATGATTTCGATTGCTGAGGTTCGCCCTAAGTTTGATGTGGCTTTATATGTGGAGAGTCTTGCTTCACCTCATGGTGGGAATGAGATGAAAGGGCAACCCTAATCATGTGGAAATGGAAGTGAAAGAGGTAATTCAAATGGTTCGATCTGATGTTTTCCTTGTTCTTTCTCTTTGCATATGTGTTTTTGGTACTTTTTTATATGTGTCTATGTCCAGTACTTTATATTCAATTAACAATAAATCTCGTGGTTGTTACATTTGAGTACTGAAGAAAAATTAGATTCATTGTCTAAATTTGATATTGATTTGGAGTAGAGGTGTTTGTTTTTTGATCATTAGTAGAGGTGTTTGTTGAAAGCTTGAATACAACCAACTTTCTTAATGGGGTATTTCAAAATAAGGTTTGGGGTTTTGAGTGGATCCTTCCACGTTGTTTGTCATGTAGTATACATTGTTGAGGTGTTGGGATTGGAAAGATGTGGCATGATAGAATTGTGAGCTAGATTGTTTGTCGTCCCTTATGACGCAGGGAGTCTGCAGTTTAGGACATGAATGTGTTTGTGTTTTACAAATGCTAATGGAGTGATGATGGAGATAGATAGGAAGAGACTAGTGTATAATCTTCAAGGAAAAACCTGTAGGTTTCTATCCCATCTTCCTCGGGATGTAAGAAAGTTCGTGGGAGACACCGCAAAGTAGGCAGGGTTTTAAGTTCAACGAAAATTGGATTATGTGGTGGTGTATGTTAGAGTCTAGCCTCCCCTATTATTGCCTCAAAAGGGTGCAGGTTAATCATGATGGATTTGCTTGTTTTACATGGAGGATAAACAATGATTTTTTGAGCTTGAAAATTATAAGCAAACATTTTTGTGCTATTCTGATATGAATGTCCATTGGACTTTGAGTATAAGTGGATAACCAATTTGTCAGCTTATGTCTTAAGTTCTGTGAGTCAGCTTATGTCTTAAGTTCCTATAACTTATAGCATCATCAGGACGAATGAGTTCATTGTAGTATCTTGTACTGCTCAGCGTATGTTTACAGCCCATATAACTTGGACGAATTGAAAAAAAGAGTTAATTAAGGTTCTAAACTTCATATAACCTGGTCTCAGGCTGCCTATTGACAAGCGATGTAAATTTTGTAGATCTTTTCATGAAATATCATTGTAAAACAGTACCTCTTGGCTTATATTCTATCTGCACAAGTACAGAACACTTGGAGGAAACACATAAATATTGGTGTTCAGTTTCTCGTTTTGTTCATTTAGCTCTCTTTCTTCCTTTTTTTATTCATTTTTTGTGAATCTACGACACTTGGTTGTGAGATTTCTTCTCTAAAAAGTCAAATATTTCTAATATGTAGTATCAAGGGTGTGTCCAGCATTTTTCAAGCAGACAGACTGATGAAATAACACAAGTCCATGTCTAGTGTTGCAAAGAGAGTATCCTTTTTTTGGAAAAAATTCTGTATCGGCTATTGCATGTTTGTATTATTGTTGATGGGGAATCACATTTTCTTACTGCAATTCAACATCATTTATAATGTTCTGTTCCAGAAAGTCACACTCTATTAATTATTCTCATGTATCAACAACTACTGGACTAATCTGAGTGAAGTTTGGTAGTTTCATGTATGGGCAATGTGGTTCGGTACTAGGGTATGTGTTATTTTGTCTCTTAATTTGTGGTTTCAGTTACCAATATTGATGTTATGGAGAACGATGATCCTTGTCTATGTTAGTGAAGGGAATCCAAGTGTAATTCATTTGCTTTTCTGTGATCAAGCAAAATGTAGGTTGTCAAACCCTTCTAATCTATCAAAATAATCTTGGGTTGGTTGCTGCTAATTTCTCCTCCATCATAGGAAGAATTCACACAAAACATTCTCTGATTGCTCTGTCATTGATCGCTCTAATTATTTCAAGTGCTCCTATCACGAGGCTATGGTATTCCTGTAATGAGTTGGTTTTTATTAGCATTTTGGACGAGACTATCTTTGTTTGGAACCCATCTACTGGAACCTAACAACTTGCGCGTTGTATTTCTGATTTCCCTTACCGCCAATCAGTACTTTCTTTTAGGGCTTGGTTTTGATAGAATGTCCGATGAGTACAAGGTGAGTGGGGCATACCAGAAATTTAGCAGCGGCGATGACTGTTTGATGCTTTGCTCGTCATTGTTAGGCACGAGCAATAATAGACCGATGATAACAAAAATTGATTTCTCTTATCAAGTTGTGGAAGGATAAACCAGGGACTGATGTGGATGGAGATCTATAAATGATGGTTAATCGCCAGTCGAACGTTGTTCCCGTGATTGTTTAATTTGATTTTGCAGCAGAGGTGATTGTTGAAAAGACACAACCAAGTCATTATTGGGAATCTGGTATTTTGCCGTACTGTTTGGAGGTTTTGAGGGGATCCCTTTGTGTTTTTTCCCAGAGAGAAGACAATGTTGAGGTTTTGGGGTTGAAGAAGTGTGGCGTGATAGAATCGTGGTCTAGATTGTTTGTCATTCCTTATGACACGGGGAGTGTGCAGTTTAAGAGGTTGACGCCTTTGTGTTCTGCTAAGGATGGTGAAGTGATGAAGGAGATAGATAGAAATAGATTTGTGGTGTGAAGAAAAAAACACATGGGTTGCTGTCCCATCTTCCTCAGGAGGACAAAGAAGATTGTCGGGAGACACCGCGAAGTAAGCAGGGTTTAAAGTTGAATGGAAGTGGGTTCAAAGTGGTGGTGTATGTTTAGAGTCTAGCCTCCCTAATAGCGCCTCTAAGTCAATCGTGAATCCTTGGTCAACGGGTAAGTGAGAGCATGTTATGTCATCTCCCCCTTCTTTTTCAGTCATTTGTCGATGCATATGCTAGGTTTTTTGGGCTTAACTGATGCATTTGGTTGGTTTTACTTCCATGTATTGACTCACACTTATTTTGAGATAAAAATAGAAGCAGAATCTTTCGTGTTATTCTGATTCTCAAAATGTTAATTTGATTTGGATAATAAGTGAATAACCAATTCGGCAGCTTATATATTAAGCTGAGCGTCAAGACAAGTGAGCCCTGGCCTTATATCTTGTAGAGTTTATTGTATCCTTACAGCCCACAGAAAGTGGATTGATGGACAAAAGACTTTAATTTGGGTTCTATGTTGGCACGTATTCTGGTCTCAGCCTTCCTATTCTCTATAGCTACATAGTGGAATCAAAAATATTTTATGGCTCTATCTAGGTATACAAAGAAAAGGCTTATCCCCAAGAGATACTCTCCCAGAGGATAAACCTTTGGGAGAGTATCCCCTGGTTTTGCTGCACGCAGTGGCCCCACATACCGTGCAGAGGTTAAATCCAGAGTATGCAGCTGCCAGGAATCGAACCTTAGTTCCCAGCCTTGGTATGTTTCAACCTCAACTGAGCGGCCCCATCCTTGACCAACTGCACTACACCCCTGGGGGCAATCTATCTAGGTATACAAGTACACAATATTTGGAGGAAACACAGTTTCAAGATATGTACATTGGCTCTCTCTTTCCCTGTTATGTTTGATTTATGCAAGTCTGGGACACTTGGTTATGGTAATCGTATCACTTATGACGAGAAGATTTCCGATACGTAGTATCGCGGTGAGTCCAGAAATGTTCGGTTAGATGGACTGATAAGATAACAGCTCCCATGTTTGGTGTGGCAAAGCATTTACTTCCTCTTAGTTGCAAGTGGAAAAAAGGTTGTTGGTACGAACATTGTACTCGGCTTGTTGAATTAAAGGCGAGGGATATCATGTTTCTTCGTTTCAGAGATGAGACTTTATTTTGGATTGTCCGATTGGAAAGATTGTATTCCTTACCAACTACCCTCTTGTATCCACAAGTACCATGGACTAGGTGATTTGAAGTTTGGTAGTTGCCTGGCAGGACTATGATTAGAGAAGTTTTACTACAGGTTGCGATGTGTGTGTTGTTTTCTCTGTTTGTTTTTCCGTTTCTTTGTCATGTGTTCTAGTGTTATCCAGCACATTGTTAATCATGAAACCCATCCAATCTATCAAAGTTAATCTTGGTTGGTGCCTGCTTGCTCTCCTCCAGTATAAAAAGACCATCCCAAAAAAGCTAGTACAATATAATCTGTCTTTCATGGGGCTCGGTGATAATACTTGAGCGACTTGCATCGGTCTTAGACTATTTATGCTTTCTTTACACTTCTTGGTTCTTTTATTGCCTTCCAAAATTTTCTCTGACGAGTTGTGTTCCATTGTTCATTGTCGCATGATAAATGCCCACTGCAGCGTTGTCTTATCTGTTTTTCCGGTTTAAAGTGTAAGCGATGTTTTAGCCTGAAGTTAGAACTTACTCTGACTTGGTTGTGGTCTTGTAGTCCAGAAGCAGTTTAGATTGGGGTGAATTCATCGGCACAAAGGAATCCCAATCCAGATTTGTCGGCCATCCATGGATGACAGCAATCAATATACATTCATGGCATCTGTCGGATTCTGCAAAGAAATGGGATATTTCTAAGGCAGCAAGAAGAACAGAGGAAGATCATCTAGATTAGGCCAACTTTAGACAGTATTTTCTTTTCTAATTTCTAATGCCCGTAATTCTAGTCTATTGGTATCTTCAAATTGCTCTTGAACCTACTTATCTAGTTAGTGAAAAATGTTGAATCGTTGTCGTAATAGTGGTTGGTGGACCGATTTGGGTTGTTTCTAGCCCTTAATTCTGATATATTATATCAGATTAGCCATGTTGTTTCCAGTATTCTTTTCCCGCAGGAAATGGTAAATTGCCATGAACCGGTTCATTTTGCTACAAAATGCGACGCCGATATAATTGCTCTCTAAAAGGGTTAATTTGATTCCCATATTTCTCTGTTCTTTCTACCTGGTCTAAGAGCATCTCCAACATGATTCATTTTAATAATGGGCGACACCACATTGAACTCGGTAGGTTGTAAGCGTCATATTCCCTCATTAATGAATTTCTAATGTGTTTCCAAAAAAAAAAACATCTCCAACATTGACTTCAAATTTGAGGATGTGAAATTTTTTTGAAAGCTTACGTCATGTTAGAGTTTGACATCTTCAATTTTTTCGACATCTTCAATATAACCACTCCTAACCAACATGTCAAAATTTTTATTTTAGGAATTTTTTGAATAAAGTAATTGAAGAATTTTTTTGACATCAGATGTCAAATTTAACATGAGAGAGAGAATATCAAATGACACGCAAACATTTGAACAATGGATTGGAATAACTTCACATGTTAATTCTACTACTTGGCCTGTCAGATTTGACATCCTTGGTTGGAGATGTCGGGGGATGGTGTTATGCGGTTGGTGCACAGCACTCTGAGCCGTCCGTTCGACGATCCAACGGTCTAAATCTTAACTCAGCACCGCGTAGCATCTAAACCGTTTATTATCGAAATGAAATCTGGACCATTTGATCGCCGAAAGGACGGATCAAATGGTGCACATCACGCGTTTTAAGTTTCAGAAATGCTAACTGCTGGCAAGTTTTAATTGCTCTCAAGATGTTCTTTACTATTGTTCAAGGCAAGGCAAGTTCATGTCGTATAAATGGTCATGTCATATTAATGAAAAGAACTGTGCTATTCACACAGATAAATTGGTACAGATTGTGTATAGATTTTTGTGTGGGGCCTTCTACGAGTTCCACACAAACGATCCGAGCTGTTCATTAAATGCAAAACATTTTTTTAAGGGCTCTTGCAAAAAATCGGCTCAATCTGATACCTATAGATGCTCGATCCAATCCTCAAACTTTTCATTTGGTTTTCAGAATAATAAAATGTTAGATAATTGGATCAAAGACCTATAGGTATCGAATTAGGCTGATTTTTTGCGAGGGCACTTGAAATAATATTTTACATTTAATAAACGACTCAGATTATTTGTGTAAGACCTGTAGAGGGTCCCACACAAAAATCTGTGCGGGATCTGTGTACAAGAAGTCTGTGTCAACAGACTTATTGTAATAATAAAAAAAAAAACACATACAGGCGTCACTCATTTGTTTTCTGTTTTTTCAGTGGATGGTGAAATTAATTGAAGTGCACATAAAAGGTTCAAACACCTGATTTATACTAGAAACTATCGGAATGTTCTTGCATTAGTATTTAGTAAGACATAAAAGTATCGATTACGGAAAATTAAGTACGAGGTAACTTGGTGTTGAGAAATCGGTCAAACTAACAAACAGACAAAACGTGAAGAATAATAAAAAAAAAAGAATAAAAAAACGCATTACAAAAAAATTAAGACATACACAATGCGTGAAGAACGATAGTGTGGTATGTATAATTTTCGGGTACCATTTTGAATTTTCCGTTAAAAAACTCAAAATGAACATGAAAGGAGAACTAAAAAATACTAGTAATAGTACTGATTAAGGAGCTCATGTATAAAGAGATAAAAGAAAATCGTAATTATTTATTACAAATTATTTTTTATGGGACTGCCTCCTTACAAACAAGAAAAAACCAAAAAACATACTAGTATGTTATGTACCGTCCGGTACTCACCCGGTGCCGACCTATACGAGATGCTATTTCCTAGAGTACCGACCAATATTTGAACCAGAACGGAATTAGAGGGTTAAGATGCCAGTTTTATGAAAAGGTTGTACATATGGTCTGTACGGAAAGGTATTCACAACCTTGATTTGGGATTCTACCTACCTGGTCAAGTCGCAGGAATTTAGGGGCGAGTGCCTCCGAAATCGAGGATAGGGGGGTTACAATAACTGATGATCTAAACTCTATATTATAAAATGGTTAGTGATTTTGCTACACCCTTTTTTGTTAACGCCACACCCTGCAAGTGTATTTTTGCAGGGTGTGGCGTTAACAAAAAAGGGTGTGGTAAAATCATTTCCCTATAAAATACTTGCAAGTATATGTTACAGTATTTATGTAACTTTTTTTTTTGGGTAATACAATTTATGTAACTTGTATTTTGTTCTTTACGAGCTGTGAACACAAGTAACACAATTGAGGAACTACAAAAAAAAAAAAAAAAATTCTGTGTCACGCGTTCTCTGAATTTTTTTTATTATTCTTTACGCATTGTGTGTTTGTTAATTCGGCCGATTTCTCAACACCACGTACTTAATTTTCCATAATTGATACTTTTATATCATACTAAATACTAATTTTCCATAATCGATACTCTTATGTCTTACTAATACTAATTTTCCATGAACTAATAAGAAAAAAGATACCGTTGTCCATCACTTTTTTTTTTCTTTTGCCATATAGTTAGCGGGGTGAGTGGAAAGTTAGGTTAACGAGGAGGTTTAGAGTCTATCCATAGCCTTGCCCTTAGGTTTTGCTTGGAACTCAAAGAAAAGAAAGAGAAGAAAACAAGATTTCAAATTTAGTAAATAGTAAATTTCCTCTAATATTTTTCTTTTCTTTTTCTTATCTTTCCTTAAGTTCCAAACCGAGCTCCTAATTCCGCACCCTCATAGAACTTGACCAAATAATTCCGCACCCTCATAGAACTTGAACTTTGGTCGAGGACATGAGCATACCATCTCGCCACACTTTTATGTTACGGTGTCCAAAGATCACAATTCTTCTTCATTAGGCCTCTAGGCCCCGTTCCGCAACGCGAAATAAATACTTAATTTTTAAAAAGATAATTTCAAGCTAAAAAATGATGGGTTTATTGAAATCTAAAAATATGCAATATGAATCTTGTTCTTTAATACGGTGCAAAAAAAATTGAAAAGTTATTTTTTATTTACATTATTTTTGAGTTTGAAAATATGAAATAAGTACTTATTTTTTAAGAAGGTGTTCTGGAACGGACTCTAGTCTATGGTCGAGCGGACAAATCCAGGTACTCTACCACTCTCTCTCAGGTACTCTACCACACACACACTCTCTCTCTGAACTGACTGGAAATGGAACGGGGTTTGCCCCATCTTCCCCATGAGCTTATCTCCAACATACTCTCAAGGCTACCCGTCAAGTCTCTCTGCCGTTTCAAGTCGGTTTCCAAGCCGTGGCTCGCTCTAATCACTGACCCCCACTTCATCAAATCTCACCTCCATCAATCCATGCAATACAACATGAACCAGAAGCTAATACTGGCCTATCAATTTTCTCGCAGTGTCTACTCGCTTGATTACCAAGCACCTGAACCCGCCATAGCCAAGCTGGTATTACCCTATGACCGCTATCAGCGTGATGTTAAAATTCTGGGTTCACTTTATGGTATCTTACTCATAAGCACTGGTAAAACCTTAAGCCTATGGAACCCATCAATTAGAATGTCCCAGAAATTTTCAACACCGAAAACCCCGAGTGGGTATACATTCTATGGGCTTGGTTATGATTCTGTTTGTGATGATTTCAAGGTGGTTATGGCTCTTTGGCCTTCAAGAAAAAATGCCCGTTCAGCTGTTCATGTGTTTTCTTCTACACTTGGTTCGTGGAAAAGGATTGAAGACTTTGGTTACAAGATTTATTTTTGGACGTCGGTTACTGTTTTGAATGGGGCACCACATTCGGTTGTAGGTCGATTGGGTTCAGGGACGGGTCAAGTGATCGTGTATTTTGATGCTACTGAGGAGAAATTCAAGGAGGTTCCCTCACCTGATTGTGACGGTGAGGATATACTTGATGACGATTGGAGCGTTTTTCGTTTGGGGGTTTTGGGTGGATCGCTTTGTGTGGTTAAGAAGTTTTTGGAGAGTCATGCCGATGTTTGGGTGATGAAGGAATATGGGGTGAAGGAATCTTGGACCAAGTTGTTTGTTGTCCCAAATAAATCGGGAGAGTTCTATACCCGCGACTGTATGCCGTTGTGTTATGCAAATGATGGAGAGGTTGTAATGGTGTTGGATTGGGAGAAGTTAGTGAGGTACAATCCGAAAGAAAATAGTTATAAGACGATTGAGATTGCTCGGTTTTACCCTTACTTTAATGTGGCTTTATTTGTTGAGAGTCTTGTGGGAAGTGAAAGAGGTAAGTCAAATGATTCTAAATGATAGTTTCCTTAGTCTTTCTCTTTGCATTTGTAGTTTGATGCTTTTGTATATGTGTTCTTGTCCTCCACTTTATAATCAACTAGTTCGAGGCCGACGCGCTACGCGCGTCGGTGTGACTCTATAATATTGCGGAATGCGATGAACGTCATTGGTATCGTAGATTTTAGGTATTCATTTTGATGTATGTATTTATGAATCTTGGTTCTACTAATTTGATGATAAATTAACCAGAATTATGAATAGGATTGTTTTGTTAAACATATGAAAATTGTTGGGGATAATTATTTGCAAGAAGAATTGAAGGTAGCTATGTTGTTTTCATATGACATTCTGTTGTTGCTTAGAATTGACAATTGGAGTGCTGTTTTTACAAGATTTGATTAAGTACATTATAGAATAGCTATAGAATTCTAGAGCGTAACAAAAGTGTTGGATTCATTCATGCAATCATTATGCAATCATGAGAATTAGAGTATTCAACAAACAAACAATAATTCAAGCGAATACAAAATATTGACAGAACATATAGTTACAATTCTGAGCTATATAATTGGCATAAAGTAATATATGTTACTAACATATAAAACGCAGAATGAAAAGATTAAGCTGGCATTTAGTTATTGTTTGAGACTGATAATAGGATAAGCCTGCATAGTGTATAACTGTTTGGTGCTCAAATGAAAACCAATGTTACAAAAGACAGGCTAATATAGATACTACAATATTTGATTTAGTATATCACGGAATAGGTACAGTACCTTAGAGTGTACCAATAGTGTCAGATTCATTCATGCCATCATTACGTTCTTCATTGATGTAATCTTCTGCCAATTCTGCATAATATTTTGCCTCAATCTTCGAAAATTCTTTTTCAAACTCAAGTTCAGCAATGGAATGGCATTCTTGTACCAAATCTAACATAGGTTCTTTTGAAACAATATTTGTAATTTTTGAAGGCATATTTGAATCAAGTGCTCTTAGACGCCGCATGAACTCAACAACTTGTCCTCTGAATATGTCTAGTGGAGTTGTTGGTTTGCTTGAAACTGATTCACTGGAAGTTTGGCTGGTTGGTTCAGCAATAAAAGCATGCGAATCTTGATCACTTGGAGGTGAATCAGAAGGCTTGCCATTTCTGTTTAACACAAGAGGCCAACTCGCTGCCTTCATTTCGTTGTTATTTCTTAAACCAACAAAAAAGTTTATCATTAGAAATTAGACAATAATTTGTAAAATTTTAAAAATTTTATATTGAAATAGAACACGTAGAAACGTTGTTGTACAATAACCCTTTCATAGATCAGTTACACACGGGTATTCAAGTGAATAGGCGGAAAGGGGACAGATGGGTAATCCCAAAATCTTTCCAATCCATTACTGTACAGGATTAATGACTACGAAGTAGGGGATTTCTGTACAAAGCAAAGAATAACTAATCGATTCAAAATATTTGAAAGTATTATTTTGGAAATTACCTAAAGGGGTTGTGCAGCAGGCGTCTGCGCTGTGTTGAAGAAGAAACGTTGTTTCGAAGTTTCTGATAACCCTTTGTCGAATCGTGGATATGCTGGTTTTTTTTCCGTCGATTTCGCTCGTGGGTTTGTTTAGAGCGGTTTTATATGCAGATGCAGTAATTATTCTTATGCACATGTTTCTGTATGTATTTTCCACATAAATTGTTGCATGGTGATTATTTGGGTCCCATAGAATGATCTGAATTGTTTATTTTTACAAAATAATTTTGCGGATTGTTGTTGTAAAAAATGAGTTTAAATGGATAGTGGCAAGGGTTGTTTTAGTAAGTGTAGAATGGATCATTAAGTTTTATCACATGAATTCTGATAAATTTTTCGTCGATAACTCTTGTCTGTTGGAATTGATTTTTAATGAGAGCCCTTGGATCAGTTCTTTCAAGAGGATGAGTGATTTGGATCATTTTGTGGGACCCTGATATTGGGTGCAATTAAAAAAAAAAAGGTGGTATATACGCATAAAAACGCGTGTGCAAGTAGCTTGATTGAGACGTTTAAGATGGCTTATGTACCTGATGTTGTATTCATGACTACTCAGTTACTTTATTTTGGGCGCGAAATTAAAGTGCGACAAAAATCAACTATCGCAAATTTGGAATTGAATATTGTTGCCGAAATATTGAAGGGATTTAAGTTATTTTAATTGGTGGTAGGAAAAGTTTGATTTATTTTGAATTTCCTTGAATGATATGTTTTTGCTTTAACTTTTTGTTTGGGCTGTTTTTTACATTAATAAATTTGTTAATTTTTTTGGATTGGATTATGGATTCTAGAAAAAATGTTAAAATCACAACATACCTTTATAATGTATTTTTATGGTTGCTGGAAAAGATTAGTCAACAGTGTTGTATTATTTATAGGATTTTTTTTGTCTATTTAGTTTTATTTTTTTTGGGTAGAATTTGAGGATGGTAAGTTTAATATTAGAAATTGTATGATGTTCCAAAATTTATAGGGTACCCTATAAATGATGAAGTTTTTTTCGAATTCTGAAATACTCTTTATTGATATTTGATTATGTATGAAAATCCTAAGAAGCCATAAAAACGTATATTAATAATAAAGCTATGAAGTGGGAGAAATGAATCATTATGTTTCTGCAAGTATCGAAGGTATTTGACAAATTATTATAGGTAACAAAAACTAAGGAAGTGGGAGAAATGAATTAGCTGACCTAACTGGTTCACAATTTAAACGTTTTTACAATTTTTTGCTACAACGGATTAAAAATAACTTCGTAATGAAACACTCAAAGTAAGTCATACACAATGAATATTTTTTGCCAAAGATCTTTAATGTGTTGTTGGAAAGCAAATAAAATTGCAAGTCTTTTGTATAAGGTTATGTTTTCTCTTCTAACATATGAATGATGATGGAATTTTACATTTATTTATAATCTATAGTCATGATTGGTTTGAATCGAAACTCGATGGTTAAGTTTTAACTATTTTTAACCAATATAGATAGGGTGGAAGGATCACTTTCTAGGTCAACTATCTACAACGTAAATTGGACTTGGTGAGTGGAAGGATCACTATTGTTCTCTGTATAGACTAAATAATAATCAGTTTTAGAGCGGTTAAGTGAACACGGTAAAGAACCATAAATTTAAAGGCATCTGAAAGACACAAATTAATTGTAAGCTCTCCTGAGAATTGGTACGAATTCTCCTGTCATTGATAAGAGTACAAGCATAGTGATGAACGCACATGGTTCATTATTCATGAACACTACGATAAACGTATTAAGGATGAAAAGAATCGCACAGGTAACCTGCATCAAAACTGTTAAATTTGCCAAATCTGGGTAATTTGTGGTTCAGTTTATTACTGTAACGAAGTATGCACCATACAAAATCAAAAACTGCATCATAACATACTTAAGTGTTGATTTTAAGCAAAAGCAAATATCGGTACTATAGTTTGCAGACCAGTTATGTCAAAAGCAGTAAAGTATTTGCATACACAACCAACGATGCTAGAGTTGTCAAAAGTGTATTGTACGTGCTTATCTCCAAGTGCTAGCAAGTGGATTGGATTTTACATGAGCTGATTTCTATACCAGGGATAAATTTTTTCTCCTCCTTCGCCACAAAAAACGATGACTCTCGTGAAAAGTTCCCTGGTCATCAATACCATGATAGACTCACCAATGGACAGGTCCAGTTCGCCAATAAAATCTTCAAGAGCTTCTTCGTTTATCGCTCCATGCACAACTGGAATTGTCCATTCGTGTTCTTGCAGTGCAAATACAATTTGCTGCTCACAATCGTGCTCAAAATACTGCTCAAGACGGTCCTGAAAAGCCTGTTGAATGATCATATTAAGGACATATTTATGGCAATTGCTATTATTGCATTCACTACAAATAGCGTAAAACATATTTTAGATATGCAGACCTTGATTATGTCGTCTTCAATATGACAGCCAATTGCGAATTCACAAATTGTTGTGCGATCAAACCATATCCGTGGGAAGCATGATGTCTTGAGCACGGCTATTACAAGCATGGAAGAAGGAAACAAACTAAGCTCAAACGTTGATACAGAGCTAAAAAATGTCATGATGAGCAGGTGATGGAGAATTTACCTGGTAAATGATAAAACGGTGCAGGGAGATCGTTTTGGTTTGAGTATGTGTTAAAGATTGCAGTATGCTCCTTGTTAAAAATCAGAACCTCGAAAATGCACATAGTTTCACTTGCCAATACTATTTGATATCCATCCATCAACTGATTGTCAACGAAAAAATCTGTCCACCCTACACCAAATCTGTGGTCCACTATTTGAACAGGCCACACTCTGGCTTGGTTTTTAAATAGAATCCACGTAATATTGTTATCTGCTTGTAATACCCTCCTTAGTGTTTCTGGGATAGCTAGATTCTGTGAGCCATAAATTCAAACAAATATTCAAACAACCACAAATGATGAAAATATTGAAAATTGATTTAGTATCTCAAAGTTTACCCCATTGGTGAATGGAGTATCATCAGTAATCCACTTAAAGAACCAGCAAGGCTGCGTCACTGTTATGATTTATTGAGCAAATTATCAGATCAGTAATTTAATTCTGTGGTGTTGTTTATGGATTACAATAGTATTTATATTTGACAGGAAAAAAGGTATGTGTTTACTTTCCAATCGCTGTTCAACAAAGGAGTAATATTGTAGTTTGGCTACCCAGTCTTGAAAATCGTCTTCAAACATCCACTCGGTTGGGCCATTGTTATGCAAATAACTGTACTGTTCAACGAAGGCGTCATGAGCTCTGTATCTTGGTGCATTTGTATTTCGATTGGTCACTGTTGCAATCGATTCAGCATCTCCAGAAATATTGATGAGGTTAAACACTGTTGTACTATCGTTATTGGTATCAGTGGTTTCTATGTACCTACATCGCACGAACGGGGTACACCTGGCCATCTGTGCATATACACGTTCTAAGCATTACAAACTAATGTAAAATTCGTTATTTGATAAACAGGATGGAAATGATTCATCCGTAAATTCATGTATTACATGGAAAGGGAGATAACGAAGTCTGACCTTCTGGAGCAGCGATAATGAAAGAGTAGAAGTGCCTCTTTGTGTCGATTCGTGTAGCCTGAAGATTACTGCAGTCTGGGCGATTTTGATCGGAGACTTTTAACTATGGAGGAAGAAATAAACAGGCGTTCTAGTGAAGTGTTTAGTACACGAAAAGACGCAAGTATGGTGGTGTTAATGGACCGAGTATCCGGTGTGTCAGAATGGCAGAGTTGTGTTGAGTCTAATAATATTGGGAACCGTGGAAACTAATATCGTTGAAGAGTAGTAGAGAATCGTAACTGAATACTATTCATATGTTAGGACTATTCAATTGTGTTGGGGTTATTTATTTGCATGTATTTGTTGTTTTTATTTTTTTATCCGATTCGTTTATGGTTTGTAGGGCCTATTTTGAGTAAATAATTCTATTTGAGTTTTTTTTACAGGTTTATAGTTATTCCATTTGTCTGGATTTAATTGTTCTTAGTTTTATCTTAATTGGCCTAAAAAAAATGGGTTATATTTTTGAATTTGTAACAAATTTTATATTGAATATGATATTTTTACGATAGATCTAAATTAGTTCTATAATATAATGTTTTTAAAATTATATAAAATATTATAAATTGGTAGATATAGCCGATTAAAAAATGGTATAAACTTGATAAAATGTCTATTACATCCAGATGGAGAGGGTATTTTTGTTCTTATTTTATGAATATTTTATTGGATCTTTGGGAGTTAATTGCAGTGTTATGAGAACTTAAACTGCAAAAGCCAAGAATGGCCCTTTTCTGTTAATAAATACCAAAATAAGTGAATTAAATAGTTTTTGTGTTTTTAATCACGCTAAATTGGATACCAATTATAATTTGTGGTTTTGTAGATTTTTATGATCATGTTCATGTGATAATACAGGTAAAATTAATTTTAATAACAATATAATTTTTGGTAAGGGATCACTTTTTAACGTGTGTATTTTGAATTGTTAATTTAGCATTGTTAACAAATTATTACGTGTATCCAATATTTAATAGGGTCAAGTACAACGTAGAGATATGTGAAATAGTTAACTACGGATTGTATATTTATTTTATAAAGTTTTAAAAAATTATACGAAGTTTATATTTCTATACACGTGTTAAACCTTTCAAATTAGTTGGAATCACGACTATCAATGTTAATTTTCAAACAAGATTACATAATATGGTTTTTTATTTTTGAAAACAATGGCCAAATGAAATTACCCAACGGTATCTCTTTGAATGAAAGGAGCTTCCAACCCCAGACTAAATCCTGTAGCAAACAAATGGACCAGAAGGAAACGTTGTTAAGAGTCAAATAACTTGAAGCCGCCGTTTGGATGGTTTTCTACGAAAACAGAACAAACAATATCTGTAACTATTGATTGCATAACATTTTTTGTGTTAAAATGAACTGCGATAACTTGATTGGCAGAAGAAATATGCATAATTGCGGCCATAACAATGCACAACTCGTTGTCCGATCATGGTATGACTAAATACACTCCCTTTTACTTCCTGTAACTGAATGAACAAAAGAAGCAAGTGATAGATGATATAATCGATGGAGAAAAATTGTTATATGCTGTGTAATATACAGGTGAATAATTGGGTAAAGTTTTATCGTAGTTTTCTTTTAATTAACCGAGTTATCACGTTAATTTTATTTTAATTATGCAATGGTCCCTTTATTTTGTTAAGTTAAAAATAGTTAGGGGGTTTTTGGACAAATGAGCCAAAGTGGCTTATTTTTTGTCCTTATCCAATATTTTTTTGCATTTTGTGGCTTATTGTCAATTTTTTGGGGATTATTGATTCATCACGACAAGAGGAGTAAAAAAAGTAAAAAATTTCGATCGAAATCTATTTTTTTGTTAATTTTGACGAAAATTGTCGGGAAAGCCACTTATTTCGTCTTTATTGAAAAAATTTTGGATTTCGACCTAAATTTTATACTTTTTAGATTCCTCTCGTCATGATGAGGCAACAATTCCCAAAAAATTTACAATAAGCCACAAAATGCAAAATAATATTGAACGAGGAAAAAAAAAATTTGGCGGGAAAGCCAAATGGCTTATTTGTCCAAACACTCCCTTACTTTAGGTAAAAAAATTATCAAAAGACACCACTGGCACCTGGATTACCAAACGTATATAATGCGTCTACTGTAAAAAATTAGGGCACAGTTCTTTTAGTTCGCTCTCAGTTTGAAAATCCATCGAGTAAAAGCATGGCGCCCAAACAGAAAGCTGCGTTGCGATCATCAAGTTCAGGAAAGAGAAACGTAAAGAAACAAACTTCACAAAAGGCCGAAGTTTCGACGGAGAATTATCTACCAAGATATCCTCAATGTCTCAGAGAGTCGGAGCAGGTGATTCGCCAATATTTTATCCGCACAGTCAATAATAAAACTAATTTTGTACTTGGTCCAATCTATTACCCATGTGCACCCGTCGAACTTCCTACTTATTATCCAGTAAGTTTTGACGAGCCTCTGTTGCTTTCACTTCCGGGTTTACATCGAACTGGGTGGGTTTCTAGAGGTACAATTCGGTCATGGCCAACTGTTTTTCAATCTTGGGAATCGTGGGTTATTCGAATGAAAAAATTCTTAGCTCCATCGTGGCACGAGATGAACCTTTGCGAGGCTATTGATCTGTCTACTCAATCGTTTGAATTAAACCCAAACCTAATTGCTGCCGCTGCGTGCTTTTGGTCCATTTCTTCAAATGTTTTTGTATTCCCCTGTGGTTTAATGACCCCCAATGTATTAGATATTATCCATCTAACTGGTTTGCCAAGTTTGGGTGAGGAGGTAAATGCCGCTCTTGATCATAAACCCTATGATCCACCGTTTATATTGTCCGAAGGTTCGTCTAGTTATGCAAATTTCATAGCGAAGTACTGTCGGACTGACGATAAAGAGCCTTGCTTTGAAGAGAAAATTGCATTCTATCTGTACTGGCTTAATAAATACGCTTTATGTGTATCTGGTGTAAAGATCACTAAAGAATATATCCGTTTGGCTGTATGTCTAGCACAAGGTATCAAGGTGGCTCTTGCTCCATTTGTTTTAGGAACCTTATATAAGGGGCTCTGGACATTTGTACAGAACAAAATAACCAGCAATTGTGGTGGGGCATTTTGGATTCTTCAGGCATGGTTATATGCCTATTTTCCAACTATTAAACCCCTTGGATACTATCCTAGGAGAAAAGATGATGGACAATGTCTGAGCTATGCTGAATATTTCTTATCTCATAAGCCAGTGCATGAAGATATTTCATTCAAGAGATACTTCAAAACTTTTTACAAACCTGATATTGGAGATACACCAAATTGGCTTCCCTTTAAGGAATGTTTCTATGCGACATCGGAGGGGATAAAACCAATATTTCAGTTTAAAGTCTCAGCGGTAGTTGTGAACCAATTTTGGGCAACCATTCTGATTCCTAGATTCATCTCCATTGGATTTACTCCATTGAAAACAAGTTTCTCCAATTGTAGCTTTGAGATGTACTGTCCCAACCAATGTGCTAGGCAGTTTGGACTGGTTCAAGGGATTCCCGTTCCTTATACACATCCTAGGATTAAAGATTTGGCGAAAACCAGGCCAAATGTGACTGAAATTTCTCTCATCAAAGAATTAGTTACACATTTCAAAGAAAGCATGGTAACTTTTGAGTTTGAAAGTTTTGTTGCTACCCCTGCGTGCACACCAGAGTTTAACTATTGGTGGCAAATAACCCAAGGAATTGTATTTACCAATGAGCTGGACAATTGCCTTTTCAGGCTTGATCTTGGAAATACCATGTCAGGTATGACACCACTTGTATTCAGTTGGCTAATGCATCACTTTCTATTTTATTTACTAATTCTATTCGAGGTATTTTTATTGTTTCAGTTCCTGAAAACCCGCCTGCTCCTCAATCCCAAGGCAAAAGAAAGGGTAAAAGGCTTGCATCTTTAGAGAATCTTAGTAATCCAAAGAAAAGAACCAGGAGTTGCAAAGCTGCAGACGTTAGCCCGAATCCTCCAATAATGGCGGATGCTATGAAGAGTTATAAAGCAGCTATTCAACAAGATGAAACGGGTTTTAAGAAAGAAGCTGGAGATTCTGAACTCATAGCGATTTACAGAAGAGTATGAATTTTATGTTCAATTATTTTTTTGTTTATGACCACTTGAGTATATTGTTTGGTTATGTATTAATTTATCTAAATATATTAATGTTTTGTTTATTAGAAGAACCAAAGGAAGCTACAACTGCAACCTACTTCGGATGAAGAAAATGGGCTCAACGAAAACTCACTAACGAAGGTTTCCACTCCTGTGGACTCTGAACCTTTCAAGGTTTCACCTGATATTTGGTCACCTCTCAAATGCCAAGATCAAAGAAGTGAAGAGAAAAAAGAATTTGAGAACATTGGCACTTCAGAACAATCAAAGCTTACTGAAATGGCTATTGTTCCAATACTAAATTCAGCTCCACAGTCACCGATAATGATTTTCAATATTGGTGACGGCAGGTCTAATCAACCAACAATATGTCCTGAAGCTGTTGAGCAATTGACAGACCCAAGTGTGAATATCTCAGTGGTAGATATGTCAATTAATGAAGACTCGGCAGCGAAGGTTTACAGTATTGTGGATTTTGAACATTTCCTGGTTACGCCTGATATTCAGTCACCTTTCAGATGTGAAGTTCAAAGAAGCGCAGAGGACAAAGAATTTCAGAAGATTGATATCTCAGAACAATTAAAGTCCACCAGAATGGATATTGTCCCAATACTAAATCAAGCTTCACAGCCATCGATAATAATTTCCAATACTGTTGATGGCAGCCCCAATACGTCAGATATGCAGTTACCTCTCGAGTGTCAAATTCAAGCAGGTGGAGAGAACAAAGAATTTGAGAAGGTTGTCATCTCGGAACAATCAAAATCCACCAAAATGGCTATTGTGTCAGAACTAAATCCAGCTTCGCAGCCATCTATAACAATTTTCAATAGTGGTGATGGTTACCCCAACGAACCAACAATATGTCCTGAAGCTGTTGAGCATTTGACAGACCCAAGTGTGAATATCTCAGTGGTAGATATGTCAACTAAGGAAGACTCAGCAAAGAAGGTTTCCAGTCTTGTGGACCCTGAACATCTCAAAGTTACGTCTGATGTTGAGTCACCTCTGAAACGTGAAGTTCAAATAAGCGAAGAGAACAAAGAGTTTGAGAAGGTTGACATTTTGGAACAACCTAAGTCTACCAAAGAGTTTGAGAAGGTTGACATTTTGAAACAACCAAAGTCTACCAAAACGGGTACTGTGCCAGAACTAAATCCAGCTCCACAGTCATTGATAACAATTTCCAATAGTGGTGATGATAACCCCAACGAACCAACAATATGTTATGGAGTTGTTGAACAATCAACAGAACCAAGTGTGGATATTTCAATAATAAATATGCCAACCATTGAAGTGGCTGTTCGACGGGAAGAAATGGTTCACCAGAGCAAAGAAATACAATTGAATTTCAACCTTCAGGATCAATATATGCTTATGAATACCAGTGATAAAGAAGTAGTTCAATCAGGGCTTGCCAAAGAAAAGGACACTATCGGTGTGGTAAACAAGGATGTTTCTTCTTCTGGTACTGATATAATTCCCGAGATATTGGAGACTACACAGGAAAAAGATGCTCAGTTAATCACTGATCTCAACTGTAATATTGAGCGCGAACTTTTTTTGTCGACCGAAATTACTGAAGTGCAAGAGCAATCACATGGTATACAGGTTTTTCCAATTGCTGGTGAAGAATTGATGGCTGAAAATACTCCAACTGCTTCCCCTCTTGCAATTAATGAATTAAATACTCAGTTGGTTGGCACTTCTAGTTCGGACCTGGATCTCATGCTTAACAAGGCCAAGCTGTATTCTGAATCGTTTTCTAGGTCCGTTTTTGAGTTTTCTGAATCCCTGACTACTCCTGCCTTCTATGAGATTAGTCAAGACACAAAAGATGAAGTGGAATCCCTCTGTAGGTTGTTAGAACTTCCTTTGGCACAAATTGCTACTGATTATACGGCAGTTTTCACTGATTGTGTATATCAGTTAATGGGAAAGAAAGTGCTTCCACTGGCAGAGCAAATTAGACTGGAAGAGTTTTGCTCAACTTTAAGCGAAAACTTAACTGCAGCAGCAATTTGCCAGAAGCAGATGAAGGAGAAACGTCATACAATTGATGAATTTGTCAATGTTTCCAAGAAATTGGATACAATGGGAAATAACATTCAACATTTGAGGGATAAATTGCAACAAATAGATATGGAAGAAGCTGAACTTATTGCTCGTCTGGGCAAACTTAAAGAACAAAAAAGGTCCCTATTGGCAGTGAAGGAATCAATCAATGATGAGTTGGCCAACATCAATTACGATGAACAAGAGATTGAAAGCATGGTGGCTATTGCAAGGGATAGCTTCTTAAAAAATCAAGAAAGATACAATGCAATTGACAACAAATGGAGTTATTTCAAAAGATTGTTCATCGAATTTAAGTGTAAAATTCGGTAGTTTCTTGTGAACAATATTATCTTTGACCTATTTACGTCAGGCTTAACAGTATATTTTGATTTTAGAAGACGTTATTTATTAATTTTGTAATTACGCCTAATTTGCAACTTTGAGGTTTATTAAATTTTGTTGAATCTGATATGTGTTAATTCTGTGTTTCAAGTTTCAACTATAACTTGTACTCAGTTATGTTATGATTATTATGCTGATACTTATTCCAATGACCAAGGTTAATTATTGTAAAAAATACAGATAAACAGCGAAGCGATTGCTGCATCTGCTGATTGGTTTTTAACCTGGAAACAATAAGTGCCTCGATTCACTGAAAAGTTTTTCCTGTTTCTTTTGAGGGGTAGGAATTATTTGATTTGCATACAGAATGAGCACTTTGTGTGCAGAATACATTTTGAAATGTTAATTGCCATAAATTATTTACCTGCTTGATATAGTTATACTTTCTAATAGTTGTAATTTGAGGGTTATCGATGGGTTGGAATTGTTGGACCTGGATATCAACAATCTGGCTTTCATGACCTGATTTATCACCTTTTTTTTGATTAAGGAGTGAGTGAATGAAATTTTCTCAGGACATTAATGCTTGTCTGGATTTCGCACGTCTTGTCAATGATCGAAATGTCAGAATACGCTGATGTGAGTTGATTTAGTGTATTTGCATGAATATCGATGGAATTTGTTTGTTAATAAATATAATGTTGTGTAAGAGTGGGAAGAAATCTTCTATTTAATGTTCAACTGTGGTTTGAAAATCTTATAGCGATATTCGTGACATCATGACAGTTGTTGTATTATCAGTGTTTGGTTTGCGTGAGAGGATGATTGACGGCTCCAGAGTTGATTGTGAGGGTCATTGATGACTTGGAATTGTTGGAGTTTGATATCGATAGTTTGAACTTCGTGATTTGATTTATCGATTTTCTTTTGGTTAAAGAGCAGGCCAATAATTTAATTCTCTCGAAACATTAATGTTTGTCTGGATTTGCTGTATGCTGTCAATTATTGTTCGTCCTCCCTAGGATAAATTTGTATGTTCTGTACGGTTTATTAGGGCAGGGAAGGTCCTGATATGGAATTCGTCTGGTGTCATATGGTGGATTTGATGGTGATAATTTGCAAAAGATGTTGTCCTTTGAATTGTTGTTGGTCAATTTATTAGTGTTTGGTTTGTGTGAGATGGTGTTTAGTTTGATTTAGTGTTTGGTTTAATTTGTGTCAGAGCATACGTAGTTACATTACTGCCAATATCTTTTCAAGCAGAACAGTTGATTCAGAAGCCGAATAATTACTCAAAGTCTGTCTGCGATAATCTTAAATGAATGAACCAAGCCGTAAATATCAATGATTTGCTAACACCTAATTTCGTGAGGCATTTGTTCGGCGGGAATCCATATTCCAATCAGTAAGATATGTTGCTGTTTGTGAGCACAGTGTTGCAAGCTTTTGCTGGTGCATTTTGCAGTAATTGGTAACACAGGTTACTATTTCTGTTCATGGAAGCCAACCAATTGATATCACAGGGCACGTGGAAAAGTGATTGTAAGGTACTTTTATCGTATTTCACAAAAGAATTGGTTGGCAAATACTAAGATAATTGTGAAAATAGCATACAGATCATATTTGTTCTATCAGATACGGAGAGTAATCAAAGGGAATACCCGTTCGAAATACGTGATTTACAATTGATGGATATTACATAGTGCTGCAGTTGCTCACTAATTATTGATCTAATTTATTATGATGTTGGCAATGCTGAGAACGCGAGAGACATCAGTTTATGGATTATTTTTGAAAGCGTTGTCAAAGGCAGGTGAGTCATGGGGTTGTTGATTCACTAAATAGCCCAAGAGGGAACAAGAAGGATGCGTTCTTGTGGTCGGTGATATCAACAGTATTCATAGAGGAACTGGAAATAAAGCTTATCTCCTCTGTATACTTTTAGCTCCCAGAGAATAACTCAAAACATGTTTTTAGTGTCCTCTACATTTGGAAGTATCTGAAGGAATGTTTTTTTACGTACGTGCCTTTTGAGCCTAGAAATAGAAAATAAATTTGCCACTGGAAAGGTTAGAGAGTTGTGCACACAATAATCTATGGCTTGGAAAAATAAGCGTTTTCTTTTTTTGGGGAGTATTGGAAGGGAATTTTTTACTTTGAATAATGACTGAATTTAATCTGTTTTGTTGAGTAGGTAATTTCGTAGCTAGCACCATTAATTTGTTTACAGGATGTACGAAAGTAAAACAAGAGTTCATAAATTAATGTACAAATTTGGACATACCATCCATGAGTAGGAGAATTCACTTGCGTTTGATTGACTTCCATTATCAGGCAGTTAAAAGATACAAGGGGATTGAGCATCACACTTAAGAAGGAAATAAAAACATTTAAACTGACGTGTTCTTTTTGGTGAACAGAATCACCATCGATTACCAAACATATCAAAAGCCAGAGCATACAAAAGAGTCAAAAGCTTGCAAAAAGTTATTTCCCACTGTATTTTCTGGTGCTGCTAATACTGTGCCTCTGGTTCTGTTGCAATTCCATGGTACAGCCGTCGAACTACTGGACAAACTAAGTTAAAGGAGCCCGTCGAGGAATACCTTTTCTTTTCCTGGAATTTACATGATTGAACATTGTTGCAGCTGGAGGACAAATGATGCCTGCAACCTGTTTTGGAACTGAAGTGGATGCAACAGAAGATTTAGCTACCAGTTTATCCAATCTCCTTACCTTCATTTTTTTCTCTGGCGTTAATGATTGCTCATTGTCATTCTCAAAACTATCATTGAGCTCACATGTGCCAAGCTCTGTTTCAGCCGTGAACGTTTGTTTTCCAAAACGATGATACATAGCTTCGCGCTACATGAACAGCATAAGAGAAATTGACTTTTGTTAACATATTGTGTTAATGACCGTAACTTGTATAATAATTACATTGCAAATGCCAGAGCGGAAACAGATATGCACACATGTAAACATTGAAGTGGTAAAATTTGCACTCTTTCAATTGACTGTGTTGGAAGTGAGAACGCGAGTAAATTAAATGCTATGTTTATAAAAGTACTGAAAACTAATCAACTTCGATTTTCAAGAATGAGTTAACTTTGTTTGGTAGTAGAAATCAATGATCCAAATCTGACAGATAACAAATGATTTAAGTTGCGGAAAATGGACCATGTTGTAGAAAAACACATGAGAAATGTAAATGCAAGTACAAATAGAAACTGTAATCCAACAACAGAGAGCTAATAGTACAGATCATGGGAAATTTTCTGCTTGAAAATTCAAGTATAATACGATATATCAGTAATTGAACGAGCAATTATAAATTCGTTATTTATGAACCTGATGTTGACTATAAAGCAACTCTGAAACATACTATAAATTGAATAACTCATGTATTAGATAATATGTTGTTTTTAAATTTGGACAAAATATAAGTGCAAATATTTATATAATATGTCTTGAGTATATTTAAGGTAATGATCCTTGATAATATTGGACCTTAATTTTGGTACATATTTCTAGTCGTAGGTCACTTTAATTAATCAAATACACAAATATTGATGTTCATGATTTTCATATCAGCCAGAAGGTAGCAATGATTAATAATTATATAATCTTGAGCATGCTTATCAACTGATTTACAAATAACCCAAAAAATTACTTCTATATTTTTTAATTTTGTAATTAACTAAATCGCCAGTTACCTTGCAACCCAAACAGCAGAACTTGAAGTTACCAGCCGGCAGACTACGACGACAAATATTACAAACATTGGTCACGCCATAAGGGAACCCTGTATATGGTCGCGAATTCAAGAAAACAATTAGACGTTTGTTTATTGAATATGTTTGTACATCACAAACATTCATATGTTGTTTGATATCATCTACCCCCACAGCGTTGCTTAGAGATGATCGTCTTATCTGAAAGCATGCAACAACACACGCACATTAGAACAATGATTTGTTTTATATTTGCGTCTTATACTAAGTAATCCAACCATTTAATCAAAAATATTTAATTACCTGTATGACATGGTGGTTTTTGTGGTCATCCAAACAATGAGCACAGAAAGGATTTCCAGTGCATTCTATGCAGTATCGGTTGCACTGATTACATCTGTATTGTTTGTGGACTTGACAATCGACATAGAACTTGGCTTTCAACAGTTTTCTCAGCCATGGTGGACAGCAATTTTCAATCTCTTGCATGCTAGCGTCTCTTATCTGTTCACGAAGTAGCAGTATAAGAAGGTAAGCTAAACAGGTATTCAAAAAAATGATGCCTGATGTTTTAAAGGAGAAGACATTTCATGGAGTAGTTAGACGTCAGCCTAATTATAAGGTTCTTTTTTTCCAATACAATTATAACCTGTATGGGTGACCATGGTTTAAATTTTTCGAATTTTATAGGAAACTCAAAATAAAGTTAATACTTATGAATTATGAATGTGATGGATCAATACTATTTTTCAACTATAACCATTAATACGAATCCAAAAATTATATAATGCAATTTACAATTATAAGTTTTTGCATCAATCTACAGATCAAACCATAGAACACATTTTTCATCTATCTTTTTGAACGACGTAAAAATCATATCATTAAAAACGTCAACCGGGTATTTTAGTTTCAACTGGTTTTGTTGGCAATTGCAGTTTAATGAAATTTTTGTGCACTCCTAATTAGAATTATAGTTGATTAAATGCATGTGGATTGTAATTTGAATTTGTTTACTTTCGCTGACAAATTTAATTAAAATCAATGAACACATTCCGTAATCAATTTTGGTTAATTTTATCAGCTGTTTAATATAATGACGTTGAATATATTTTCATAATTTATTTAAAAGGCTTAAATTTTTGTTACCTCTTGAGTTAACTAATTGGATCATATTAATTAAACTATTTTGAATTCCTTGGAATTACGTTTGTAATAGTAAAAATTTTGGAAATTAAAAATCGTGATCCAGGAGTTCATAAGCTGTTAATAATGAATAGATTCACGAAAAATAGCACGTTGTTTTGAACAGCAAATAAGCTAGTCATTGGTTTATGAATAGAATTACCATTGATCAAAATCAAATTGCTGGCACATACTTTTTCCGTTCATGAAAATGACATCGTAGAATTCTGTATTTTTTTTATTTGTCAAAACAAGCTGATAAAATACACCACGTTTTGAGTGATTTATTTTAATGTTAACATTTTTAAAAATGTTTACACAATTTCGATAATCTAATGCAATACATGCCGTCGAATTTTTTGTTTAAAATGACAAGGCATAAACAGGTAAGTCACGTGGGTTATGTATACGTGGTCTACGTTGGCGGTACAATTAGCCGGTGAAATGACAATAGTTGTACCTCAATCTACTCTCAGAGGTGCCGTGTAAACCATTTTGTGAAGATCTTTTCTATCGTACAAGGTAATGATCAAGGATTTCCGTGAAGTTAAGTTCTAATTTCGATGCAATATTGCTACCCACACAACGATCCAAACACAATAACTTACACAACCTCTCATATACATGTGAGGCTCACACACAGAAGTGTGTATGGAGTCCGGCTACAAGGATGTGAGAGGTTGTATTTGTTGTTGTGTTTGGATAGTTGTGCGAACATAAATTTTTATTTCCATTACTTTAAAACAACCTATTTCACATACAATTACAACCCGTTCTACTATGATTCATTTGCATGTGAGAGGGGTGTGGCACAAGTGTGTTACACCAATGTGCTTTCAGCGCTTTCATTAAAACAATCGAATACGCTCTTTATTTGGTTGTTTTTTGTAATAGTCATTTTTTATGTAATGAGTGGCAATGAGCGGAAAAAAATAGGGAGGAAAATATATTGAAAAACTTGTATAAAGGAAAATGAAATGAGATAACGTTGGAATCAAATAAGATAAGACCTATTACTGTATTTTGATTAATAATAAAATGACATAGATTTAGCGCATTCTAGCATCTTGTTTTTACTAATCAATAATTCTTTAAGTGCAGAGTGGGTACTATGCGATGCCCTTTCGTTGTATTTGATCTATTCATTTTCATTTTGGAAAGTGCCAATATGGAGCAACAAAAAGGAGGAACGAATAAGATGTTTTTATTTGGACTATGAGAAATATATCAAATGACTTAATAATGCAAATTATGCATGATTTGTGTCATATCAACCATGTGGCAGCGGAATTTTTTGGGTATTAATGAAAAACATAAAGTTGTGTTCGAATGAGTCAGTTCAATATTCCTTTAAAATTCTGTAAATTCATGGTTGAAGAGGAAAACTGAGAACAATGATTAAAGACAGAAATAATCGCTGGAAAAAGATACAAGGAGAAACAAAAAATTACAATCGAAGTTGGATGCAAACAATTATTTAAAGTAAAAGTGATGTTTTTTTTTGTAGTTTTTAAATTTGATTTAAATAATTATGGAAAGAAGGTTTCGAAATTTTAGGCTTTAGGTTTCATCAATATAAAAGTTTTTACCTTTTTTGTAAATTTAAAAAAAACCTCTACTACAATAACAATATTCAGAAACTAATTAATTATTTATATTCATTATTCAAACTAATTTATGATTTTTTTATTAATTACTTAAGATAGCTAATCATTATTTACTTATAAATTTAAGACTCCAATTCTTTATTGTTGGAAACACAGCTTCTATGAGTATCCTAGTTAAGGAATTCAGTTATTATAAAAAATATTATTGATTTTGTTTGAAACCTGTTATTCTATCCTAGTGCTTTATGTTGCATGAAGTACTAAATTTTAATGTAATAACCAAAGTTTTATTCTAATGTCATGGTTATAATTCAAATTATTTTGTCAAAACAATTACGATATATTAAAGTTGGGAACCCTTGATAATATCAACTGGTCAACTAATATTGGTTGTAACTAAAAGAGATAAAAACCCTGAAGTGAATGTTGTGCACAGATCCTAACTCATGTTATACCAAGCACGACAACAAAATAACATTGGAATTCGTGTAAACATTTAATTTTATAACTAATTCCAAGTTTTCGCGTACACATGTTAACACTGTGACATATGAACTAATCTCAGTGCAAGAAATTACAGAAACATTATTATACTTTGGTAACCTATTATATTTTTTTGTAGTGAAATCATCACTTTAACGAAATAATTCCGAGTCCGAACCAAAAGTCATACAGATGTCTCTATTGGTAGTATTCTATTATTAGGAAATAAAAGAACTTATGAACTGTAGACAGTGGAAGTTTTCTAACATAAACAAAAGGAGATCAATTACAATTACACGTCTGCAGCACAGGAAAGTTACAAGTCCAGTTAAGGTTTCGGAAATGTCACGCAAAAGACTATTTTTTTCCAGGGGAAATCTGTTATCAAAAGTGGCTTGCAACTATAACACGCATGGTTTGATAATGTTGACAATAGCTTTAATCCACAATCCACGGAATTGCAATTTCATCTATGGCAATTTCATTCCAAATCACGTTTTGTTGAAACTCTTCCAATTCCTTCTGCATGTTAGCATTGATTTGTTCTTCTATTTGTTGATCAAATTGGCGGAGCAGCTGAAGGGATGGATTAATTTGAAGTGCAAGTGCAAGATGTTGATTGGATGAACAAGTAACCTTTAGCATCCGAAATAGATCAATAATCTCGATTTTCAGATGCTCATACGTTTCAATCAGCGGCACAGCAACCGGCTGTTCTGGTTCTGATTCAAGCTGTTGATTGTTGATTTCCAGCTGATTATGTTGAGCAGCAACCAGTAAATGTCCTTCCGATTGAACTTGTGCATTGTTAACTTCCACAGAATCATGTTCATCCATGTTATTGCTCATCATAACCTGGAATTGAGCTGAAATTTCAAAACTACTTGGATAACAATAGTTGCAAACAATTGGAGAAAATTCGAAATTCGATAACAAAGAAAACACGTTGTGATATTAAATTATACTGGTTACGATTAGGCAAATTATATCTGGTATATTTAAGCTCCAAGTAATATCGACATTTAATCATAATAATAACCATCTATGAATTGAACTCGTACAAATGAATAAATATTAAATAAGCACGAGAAAACGCAAACACTCATATGTTAGATTTGATTCCCCTCTAATTTTTCCACTTACAATTTGCTAATATCGCACGAAAGCAGTAACAGCAGCTGCTCTGTTTTCCAGCTCCCTATTTTTCGATGTAGGATGTTGTCTGAGTTTGAATCTGGGAACTTTAAATAGATCATGGACATTGGTATAAAGTAGGGTATTTTTGTCAATTCATCTATTTTTGTAGTGCTTGAATTCACGTGTTTGAAACCTCAGAGCATCCACAATGGAATAATCAAAAGTGAGTGGATAATCAAAAGGTGTCACATCATCTTCTGGTTATCCATTTAAGGGGTTGCTAAGGTTACCAATGTAGAGGTTCATGGTGGTACAATCAAAATTAAATAACCAAAACTTGTTGCATCACCTTTTTAACTTATAAAAATCTAGAAATTGTTACATTGAAAACAATTTTTGTTAAATAGTTTTCAAACTGATAAAAATAGGTTATTAGAAAAAGCGGAAAAAGTTTTTTGAAAACTTTGATTTAAAAAAAAAACAGTTTCCGGAAAAAGTTAAAAGAAACAGTTTTTTAATAGAAAATTTTTTTCTTTCAAAAGAACAGTTTTTGAAAAAAAGTTTTAACAAAAAACTTGTTTTGAAATAAAACAGTTTTTTTTTTTTATTTAAGAAGGGGAAAAACAGTTTTTATAAAAAAGAAGTGTAAAAAACCCTTTTTTCACAAAAAATAAAAATTGTTTCTAAAAGTCTTTTTGTTGTAAACACGCTGAAAATTGAACAAAGAAAGTTTTTGTGTAATGATGGTATACTTGACTGAGGAAATGTGAAAACAATTAAATTTGACTATCGGCAAAAGGTTTATAGTTTTGATTATCCAAGGGGTAAAATTTTATGAGTTGCCAAGATGTTTCTAAATCTGGTTATTCCAACATGAGCTCTTTTTGAGCAAATATTGCTAACTTTATAAACCTTTTTGTTTTGATTATGCTATTGTGGATGCTCTTAGAACAGAAGAACTACTTTGAGGCATCATAAACCATAAAGTATCTCTCAAAGGTTCCAATACGTATATCTTGAACGTACAAACATCATAATCGTGTGAATACGTCGAGTGAATATAGATGATCTTATTGTATATTGACATTCTAATACTAAATAATTATACAATTTCTTAAGACTAAAAATCAATTATTTTCCTGTGTTATTTTGTCCTTTTTTTTCCTCTTCGAATTAAAATATCAACGAAGATCTGTAAAATGTTCAATCGAAATTCTTAAGATTATGCAGGATTTTTTTCGTTTTCAGATTAGAAACCGACAAGACAGCAGATGGGATCTTTACGAAATTCAAATAAACAATACGTCGACTCATTGATATTCGTTGAAAATTCAAACTCTTGATAACTATCCAAACTAATTCCAAGGCTGTTGAGAGAACTGATCAACTATTTGAATGCCGTCGATTGGCAATATAAACAACAGTTAAGACCGTCCAATATTATTTATTATTACGTATTTATGTTATCGAAAAGAGAAATACTAATATACATTCGATAAGTCTGAGTTTCCATACGTCAGTATGCTTGTACTTGAACGAATGACAAGCTTGTTTTGGGTAACTTCGATGCATGATGCGATTGAAATGATTCATATCATTACTGGGTTCACGTGGTATGAATGGGACTCTTAGTCTGCTCGATACTCGACGAATTCCGAGTACAGCTGGTGAATTCAAACAGTTAATTTACTATTGACTATGCTGTGATTCTGAACGGGACACTATTCCTGGACTGTATCCGTCGATTTCATCTTTGTAAATAATATCTAGGTTCTTATGTTCGACAAGGTGAACACGATTGCTGATGTGTTGCACAGTAGAATCAGTTAGTGCAGCAAAATCTTATAAGTATTTTCCATGTAGTTGACAGAACTTGCAAACGAACGGGATTTGCACATATCTTATTGGTTTTTATTTTACACCTAAAAACAAATGGTTTTACATTTATAGATTATAATCAAGTAATGTTTTTGCTGCTAGCGGGTTCCATAAAAAATACAGTAGATGATGTGGTGGTTTGGTGGAGTACATACTACACTAAACCATCATATCGTTTACTGCATTTTATTATGAGACTCGTTTTGAGTCCTGCGAGAATTATAAGAAATTATCTATAAATTTTAAAATAATATTTCTGTAGGTTTTATAAAACATTTGCTCTTACGGGTACTGTCAAATATTATTTCGAAATTTATAGTATCAAAAAGCGTCCAAATGCACAATTTTGGTTACGCGAAACCGAAAATAATATTTGTTGATATTTGCTAAAACTGATTTTTACAAGGTCTTGCAAAACCTTTTTTAAGTTTTATAGATATTTTTTTATATTCTCGCAGAACCCCAAATGGGCTTCACAAAATACATGGAAAATGACACAGTGGTTTGGTGTAATGTATGTAACATGTCTTCTATGTATTCATTGGCGCAAAATCGTTCATCGTTGTGAGTAATGAATAAATTATTCAAAATTGGTTATATATTTTGCACACAGAAATTTGAGTTATAAATTTTCAGTTGGTCAAACTAAAATAATAAAACGTGGCAACTTTTGAACTATTGAAAATAAGATAATAACATAAGATAACAGCTCCTATGGATGGAGCAATTTTTGGATAAAAGGGAAAAAGGATTTTTGTCTTGTAGCTAATTTAATTATTTGGATTTAATGTCTTTTGCAAGAAATAGACAGAATACAACAGAAATGACTTGTTAATTTTTTCTTTTTATAAGCATGTTTCAAAAAGAATTCGTTGGATTTCTTTTACTCCAAATACTCCTTTTTTTTTATCTGGTTCCAGTTATTATTCTTACTATTTTTCAAATATCAAACCAAACTCAGCAATGTTTTGACTGGTTTATCTGCTCTGTCATTCAATCTTCTTAAAAATGGTGACATTTTGCGAGAAAGGGCTATTCTTTGTCATTTGACGTTTTCTTAACTTCTGAAGAGGTTGTAAGCCATTTCTCTTATATATTATTCCAGAATGAATTTTTAGAAATAGCCAAAATAAGACTCTATTGGTTGTGGTTGAATTCTGTATTGGACCGTACGTTCAGCGTGCCTATAAATTTCATGTCACGTATATTATAGTTAGCTCTTTGTCGTGTATGAGGTAAGCACACAATACAAACTCCGATGCGATCGATGGGTACATCAGCTTTTTAGAGGGAAATCTTGCGATCGATGGGTACATCAGCTTTTGAGAGGGAAATCTTGGGAGGATATTCAGCGCAGCAGGTACATCATGATATGGATATTCTTTCGGTGCAGTGTTATAATTCTCCATTCATTATCCCGAAGGTATGACAAGGACAGTTAGTGGATTCACATTTATAGTTCGAATTGTATACAAATGCACTATGCTCTATGTTTTGGTATCTGAAATACAACTTGTCACTAAAAGTTTGAACGCATCTGAACGTTATTATTTATTTTGGTTAACGTATATTTTAATTATATGTAACAGTAGGTAATACAAATGGAAAACCGTATAATTTAAAGCTACAATGTGTCTGTGGGTAAGTTTCGTTCATGCCTTTTCTGTGTTTGATTAATTACCTCAATGACATTCAAACTGCAAAACCATTTCATCCGTTTAGGTTATTTGTACCTGCATTATGTTCTTAAAATTTATATATTTTTTGAATTAATTGAATTAAGAAATACTTTTCAGATCATTTGTATATGTCTCAAATTTAGATTAACAAAATTATGTTTATGATAAAAAGTATCAACTACCAATACGTACATGACAAACAAACTGAACTGCTTCAGTAAATTATGATTAGGTACTAATGCTTCAGAACACAATATGCTGCAATCTGTAAAGGATAAATTTGCCAATCCAGGGCAACTCCTTTGTGTTCTTTCAAATTACGAATTCATAATCACTAAAATTAAAATTACTTTTAATTTTGCCCGAAGAAAGCATACAATTTTTAGACTTCGCATTTACAGAAATTAGTATTGTACAAAGAATTTAACAATTGATATTTATTTTGACAAAAAAAATGCGTACCTCTTCGAAGACCAACACGCAGTTTTATTATCCGTAAAAGCTTACATTTAGCGTACTATATTTTTGGCATGTAGTGTATTACCATCGCATACTTGTCTCATTTTCACCCGTTAAACTGGAGTAATCTTCACTGTAGATAATAAAGGAAATTTTATATTACAGACTTAAGAATCGTGTTCATATAAAACGTTTAGATTGACCATTACATAGCATCCAATTGTTTGTTTTAATAATCATATCATACAAACCAACATGCATTAGTACATAAGCATAGAATTGTATTATGACCACAAAATCCTATTATCTCTTAGTACAAAATGGAATATAATTTTGGTGATCTTAACAAAATACGTTATAAGCTGGTTTCGTCAATCAGCAACATGCAACTGCTGTTAGGGTTAGTTTTTCTTCTTCTTCTTCTTGAAAGCGATTGCAAGCGGAAGATCATCCTCATCTTTTGATGCATTGCAGTCTCCTTCAACAAATAATTGTCGCCGTGTTTTTTTCCGTGGTTTCTCAGTAGTCGAAGTTGACTCACAAACATTTTTTATACTCTTTCCACGTTTTGTCTTGGACAGAATATCGTATTCGTGAACTGAATACAGGCACTTTGGTATTCTAGATTTTGCATAATTATATGCCTTGACTCGCACAGCATAGTTCACGCCAGGACATAGCTTTTCAATTGCTGACGTAGATAGCTCACCCTAAATTCAAATGCACCCTTTAGAAGCTATTGACAATAATTGATCTGTATTATGCATAATATTTGTAATGGAATTTACCTGTTGTATGTTCTCTTTCATGTACTCAGCAGTAATACCAAACATCCCTTCAGCATCTCGCTGAAACACGGTAGCAGGAATAGAACCTGTTTTGTCCGATAATTCAATGATGAATTTGAGGCTGTGAAACATTTTCATGCCAATCGTATAATCAGTCTTTTTTAATTACTAAATCAATCATTAGTTAGCATATTCAATGGAAAGATTTTGGAGGGTCAAACACTTACTTTACCACTCCCAGCATGCGCTTTTTACAATGGTTGCACCAGAATGGATCATTACCCATTGCATCCGTTGCACGATTGCACTTTGAGCAGGTCAGATACCAAAAGTGTTGTGTTAAATCAACAACCTTGCAGGTAACTTTTACCCAGTAGAATTCTTGCTGCATGTAATTTTATAGTACTCATTGTGCTATTGCAATATCATATTGAACCATGTATTCAGGAATTTAAAGCTGTACCTTGTCAACAATAGCTGGAAGTTCATTAACACATTTGAACTGATCTTTGTTTGGTGTATCAGCACGCAATGGGGTTACACTTGTATTTGTATCTGCTCCTGGTAACTTATCAATTTTCTTAGCATTTGCCATACACCTACAAAAGTATGTAAATTTGGTTTTAGAACCAAACTCGTACTGTATGCGTATGCAGATGTTCTTACCAAGAATGTAATTTTTCAGCTGCTGGAATCGGTGGATTGAAAGTAAATATGCTGGAACCTTTTGTTGCAATTTGATACCCTGCAATGTCATGGTAATTCTATGCTCTAAGATCCTGAAATACCATAACTATAACTTACCATCTCTAGTCTCTAGTGGTAGAATCATATACAAATTACCTTGATACAAGCTTACTCTCATTCTTGTTGCCTGAACAACGGGGAAAAGTCCTTCAAGCTGACGCATTATTTCACCTTCCTGTTCCACATACTGATCCCATAGCACAAGTGTTGCTAGAGTATTGCTATAAATTTTTAACACATTTGTGCGCGTAACAGTCAAGATAATCAGTAACAATAATGTGTAAAAGTTAGATTACTTGTTTAATTGTGCCAGCAAATACATATATCATAATAATAATAGCATGTAAAACATCTGATACCTTGAATCAATAATAGTTATGTTCTGTACGATATGCTTATCTTTCGTGGTGCGCTTAGCCCCAATATCAAGTATAGCGAAAAGAACGTCTGTCGTGTTACAAAACTGAAACATTAGTAACTTATTGAGATATAATCGATAATACCACGATGAATAAATATTTGAACAAACATACCAAAACCTCTTTTATTGTGAACGTATTCACCCAAATCTCGAAGCAAAACATATTCATATTTCACATGCCTAATATCGTACACAGCGTCTGGGATTTCTTCAATTGGTGTTCGCTCAGATAGAGTCCATTGCAGAGGATTATCAAAAATCTGGAATTCTGGTACTGTTGTGTCTACCTTGGCATTACTTATTAAGTAACTGTGATATAATTCAAGGGTATCTTCAAGGACTGGTATATCTGTATTCCAGATAGTGCATTGCATCTTAGTACCCTACACACAATATTCTAAAACTATTTCAGATCAGGAAATTAATTGCACCTTTATTAGACAAAAGCATGGGATAAATTACACTTACTTTAGAATCAATTAGTATGATTTTTTGATAAGTCTGACTCGTCGAAGTTATCCTAGGATAACCTCTTTCAATCACCATTGCCTTAACCGTCCAGTTCACCATTCCTTCTTTCACATCCTCAATTGTAAACAAATTTTCTGCCATAGCTTACACAACAACGCTAACCTGCAATTACAAAGGTGCATAGTATTAGCGGGAATATTTGATATCCACGCAAGGGAATATGATGGCATACGAATATAATTTGTCTAAATGCCTATATTATTATAAACATAACCACGAATTCAAATAACATTAACTCTAAACCAATCCCTGACAACAGAGAGCCAATAAAAGTAAATACCTTTCCTTTGCTCATGTTTATCAATACATTTAGAGTCAATAGCTGCGGGTCTTGTTTTATTCAATCTGAGCACGCCTCATTTAGTATCTCGTCATACACAATATTTTTTGTCGATGTTGCAGTCCTGTTTCCATCACAAAAAGGACCTAGTATGACTTTTATTTTCGATGCTGTCGTTGCACGAGAAAGAGCAACGTATAGTTGTCCATGCGAAAATACAGGTTCTTGCAAATTAACGCCAACAATATCCAATGTTTGTCCTTGAGCTTTGTTTATTGTCATAGCAAAACACAGTCTTACTGGGAATTGACGCCTGGTGAATTGCACGGGATAAAGCTTGGCATCAGTTGGCTGTAATGAAATACGAGGTATAAATACAATATCGCCTTGATGCTCTCCAACAGCTATTTCTGCCATTATAACATGCTTATGCAATTTCCGACATATTAAGCGCGTTCCATTGCATAATCCCTTGGACGGATCCAAATTCCGCAACATCATTATTGGGCAATTTTCCTTTAGCACAAGCTGGTGAGCTGGCATTCCAGGAGGACATATTGAGTGTACGAAATCAACATATAGACCTTGATCTGCTGGATTAACTGTTTCATCAATGCTTGTATAGATGTACTCTTTTCCCGGAAATCTATTGATCAACAGCTTGTTTATCTCATCTACGGAATCATTTTTGGGTGCTAGTATTGCAGATTGTGTCATAGATATTGCATCAACAAAATAACGTTTTAAATCTGGGAACACAAAAGTTATAAGTTGCTCCACAGCTGCAATATTTTCCCCGGGCGAGATAATCATTGACGGAGGAATTGCTATTTCATCATTTAAATTGCGTGATTCTTCTCCGTTACCAACCCTCAACAAATACTTGCTAAACGCAGGATCTGTTCTAGCTCTCATGTTTTCCTTCAACGTGAATTTTGTAAGAGAAACCCATATGTGCGATCTCACCAAGCTGGCATCTATACAATCCTCCTTTGTACCCTTTGGTATGACTGGTAACACTTGTCTAAAATCTCCACCCAAAACTACAACTTTGCCGCCAAATAAACTATTGACCTCTGTTATATCTCTCAATAGATTATCTAGCGCCTCAATAGTCTGTCTTTTAGCCATTGATGCTTCATCCCATATAATTAACGAAGTTGCTCTCAGTAGTTTGGCTAAACCTGTTTGTTTGCCAACATTGCAGGTTATCTTGCCATCTCTTTCCAGTGGGATCTTAAATCTTGAATGTGCAGTGCGACCATTAGGCAAAATTGATGCAGCAACTCCTGAAGTAGCAGTTGCTAGAGCAATACCTTTGGTAGATCTTACAGTTGCAAGTAAAGCACGGTACAAGAAACTCTTCCCCGTGCCACCGGGACCATCCACAAAGAAACAGGTACCATCGCTGTTCTTAACAGCCTGTAAGATCTTACTATAAGCTTTTGATTGATCTGAATTCAGTTTCGTCACACTTAGCAGATCCAAATCCGACACATCTATATCCTGTTCATCCAAGATTTCTTTGCATAATTGATTATCCTGACTTTCATTTACCAACAAATCATCGAGATCAAAATCCTGTAAAGTCTTACCCATAGAACCCAATGCAGACTTCACAAAATGTAATAAAGTTTGACGTGCTTCAGCAGGTAACATTCCTTGCCTCTTGACATAATCCTCTGTCAACGGCTCTTCGAATTTTAACAGGAGCTCCCTTGGATTCAGTGCACCACAGAACACAAGTATAGTACAGAACAATTGTCTCAAGGAATTTGGCATCTGATAAGCGCACGATTCTTCCAAGCATTTTTCGTTACTTTTATCATCAACAAGTAATCCATGAGCTACCGTTGCTTCTCTATATGTACTATATGTCTTGCCTCTGACAGTTCTTAGATAAGAAAACGAAGTTGGACATTGGATATGGTTCAATAATAATCTCAAATAGTATAGCTCACCCTGGGATGGATTGATAGCTACAATACGACCTATCACATTCTTGTGCCGTCGCTTGGTCCAACATCTCATTTTCGTTGACCAAACAAACGCTACTGGGAAATCTTTGTATAAGAATTTCCCCTTCTTGGCATCTTTATCGTATCCATTCATATGGAAGAACTGTGTCAGCATTGTTCTTGAGAAGAACTCTGAATCAGCGATGCTGTTCAACTCTGTTGATTTTTTAAAACCAACGATTTGACAGTTTTCAAGATGCAACTGGAGAGCTATAACGGATGGATGCATGTCAAACAAGTTGAATCTGTAAATCCGCCACATTGCCTCTGGAGGTGTAACCCATCTAGCCGTCTGAAACTGCATGATTTCGTCAACAACTTCATTGTTTCGCTGTGCAATGATTTTGAAGACGATTTTATCGTGCCCTTTATAGATATACTTATACAAATATTTAACAGCTTTAATGGTGGAGCAAATCTCAACATTTACATGACAATCTAACATAGCTAATAGATATGGATTATAAGGCACAACCCATCTGTTATCCAGTATTTGCTGGCGCACTCGAACTTGCCTGCCATCATTCCTTCGTCGATAAATTGGATAACCATCCGTTGCAACGGTTGTAGCTTGCGTGAATTTTTTGGGATAATGGTTTTTACACTTACCATTCTTCATGCAGACATTACCTATATTAAGCTTTCCACAAGGACCATGCATCATGTGTTTCAACACAGCAGCATATAGATGGGGATTTTCGTTTTCTTTGGGTATTTCAGCTGATATAACTTGATCAAAATGTTCCGGAGTTACAAGCTTGTGCCCCTTCTTCAGTATTAGCAACAGATGCACGTGTGGCAAACCTCTTTTCTGGAACTCAATTACGTAAGTGTATGCCTGAACAGGACCGAATAATTTCTTCCTGATCACTTCCTTTTTCAGCTGTTCGAATTTGCTTCGGAAGACTCTAGTAACAAGATCAGGCCTATTTTGCACATCTTCGTGCACTTTGAGTTCACTGGTAATCTCTATCCATTTGGGATTACAAGTCATGGTTAAGAATATATCTGGTTTCCCATATTTATCAACTAATGTCATTGCATCTAGGTATCTTTTGTGCATGTCCCGGGGCCCTCCTATAAATGATCCAGGCAGAATTACAGGAGCTCCAATTTTTGATCCCTTTGATTCTCCTTGTGCAACACTATCAATAATTCCTTGGTACAAATCTGCTCTTATCTCATCTTGGTGGTGTCTGAAATAATCCAATCTCGAAGTCTCAATTTTGACATACATGTCAACAGAATATTGTTGAAGCAGTCTACCCGATTCTAAGATTATAGAATCAATTTTTGGACGTACTTGAAACAAATATGCATAAAACTCTCGAGCTGAAACCGTACTTTGCCTTTCAAAAGTATTCTCGTAATCTGGGCGTAAAAGGTAACACCAATAAGTTTATATGTATTCATACTAATATTTAAACCAAATACTTTACAAGAGTATGAAACTTACGCAAAGATTCTGCACCGAGAAGTTGTTCTACTGTTGTACATGTATTAGATCCACCTACCACCCGATTAGCTGATTGAGTCACACGTTTGTTGGGGTTATTTCTCTTAATACCACGATGCCATCCTGGCTCTCCATACGGAAATAACAATGGATATTGAAGAGGATCATAACATCCATAGTAATACCTGATTGTAACACTATGACCATCATGCTTCTCAACTAATATATTACGTTCTCTGAGTTCCGAATCATCTTCATTATCCTTCCAGATCAGTGCTACCTGTGATGCCGTTGGCTGATCAAATGTTTTATCATTCACTATTGGATCAGCTTTAAGTCTTATCTCATATGATTCTATATTTGGTGTCATTGCCAGAGATCTGAAAAATTTTGAGTATGGATTGGGTTTCAAGACATCTATAAGTTCAGTAATAATGTCCCTATTTAGATCTTTAAGACATTCTAATCTGTGCTCAACTTCTTTGGCAGTGTCATAGTAATACAACTGAAGATAGGAGGGTTTTCCATCTGCAGGATACAAGCCATCCATGAAATGATAGATTTGACCTTGGGCACGAAAAGTATAGATTCCCTGATGTTTTTTGGTGTATCGTGGATCAAGAGTTACGCCAAAAGAAGTGAAAGCAAACATGTTATTATACGGGCGGATATGACTTCGAAAATCTTTGCATAATTTCGAAGAACCTCGATACAGTTCCAGTAGCTTAGCTGGGGCGCGGAAAGGATACACAGAGATTTGACCCTTAGAACAACAGAAACCATCAGGTTCAAAGGCAAAGCGTTTTGCATCACAGTGCATACATCGAGGTACAGTTGGCAACACAAATGTCTCAGTTGGTATTCGACGCCTACGAGGGATTACTCGTCCGCTACTTGCATTATTTTTACCTATGTTTCAATAACACAATAACAGCAAATTATTAGGTGTTCCGCACAATAATTTAATATCACAAAATGATATTTGAGTTTTAGTTTGGCAATCATACTTGGCCTTTTCTCAATTGCAACTGCTGTGCGCGAGCTCGAACCTAATATAATAGCTTATCATTAGATCAGCCATTGCATAGTTTGAAATTAACAATTACGTTCTCAGATAGCCTACTCACTCTTTAACTATACTATCTAAAATATCAGGTCAGATATGAAGCTCACCCATCTCATGTATGCTGGTTGCAGAACATCGAACAGAGGACTGGGAAACCTCTTGGAGAACACCAGCCACGAACGATTGCATGTAATACTCATCTGTTTGCATCACCTCAACTGCTACTTGCTCAGTTTCAATTTCTGAGTTCGTATAATAGGCAGATCCTGTATCTACCATGGTATTAACCATTTCTGTGCATACGTTCTTGCATGGCTCTGAACCGCAAACCACCCGTGTTGTTTTTTTGTGACCTCTATCCTTTTGTAAACATACTTGTTCACAACATTCGTCATGCCTATCTCTATCAGAATTTTGAATATTGAGATGCCTATCTGCATGATCAGCAAATGCAAGGTCATGCTGTCCATTATGCATCATCATGCATACATTTGCGGGAAACGATATAGAAGCCTTGTTTCGATAGGCTGATATTGTTCCACTTGGTGTTGTCTCAACTGCAACTCTTATGCGCTTTGCATGACCAGTTTTTTCAGCCGTCATGGAACATACTATTTCCTCAGTTTGTTTTTCAAACAAAACTGGCGTGGAAATTGATTGTATTACTTTTCCATGGTTGTTTTGTTCCCCCAACAGTAACTCTGTGCAGCTATTACTAAGCTTAGCTTTTTTACATTCTCCAATTTCAGGAGATTTATTCGCTTTTTTCGCATAAGCAAGCCTGCATCGTTCATTGCGTTTTGCTCTCACTACGTCTGCAAGATTACAATCCAGCTCTCGACGCTGTTGATTTCGCCTATCCTTCGTTTCTCGTGGCAGCTGAGCATATGAAGTTCGAGGTTTCTTCTTCGCAACCATGATAGCTAACAAACCAAAGGTACTGTAAAACGCAATAACATTATTCGCACTTGATTTGCTAGTATTTTATTTCTCACGAATTTGACAGTCATCTTTCAGAACTGTAATTACACTAAATCTACACAATAGCCATTAGTATTCACTGACAAGACGTTAAACAGATCTGAGAAATATTTGATTACATCTAAGCTTAAGAAATTCTCCTTATCAATTATCCTACTCTGGTAAATGTGTAAGAATAACAAAAGTTCATACGAGATAGCAATAACACCAATATTAACAAAAAATAGAATAACAAAATATGAATCATACCTAACAAACAAATACGTCACAGAAAGCCACAGTATTATTTATTACAATTATATTATTCGGAAAATTGATATTAATTATTAACAGCTCTACCCATACCAACTCTACGCAACAGCGATTACTATTCATCAAAGACATGTCAAACAAATTTTAAAAATTGTTTACCATACCTAGCTCGTCAAAATTATCCTATCTGGCTATTCTAATCCAGTAACCCCATACGAATAACAACAGTTTGTACCAACCAGCAGCAAGAATAATATTTACACAAACTAAAACAGTTAAACGATCCTGATTCTCCCTAATTTTGCTCATGACCAACGAAATATTCTAACAGTGATTTCTACTCTGTCAAAGAATATAAAATTAATAGCTCCGCACATACATACCCGTTCGATAGCCGTTAATCTTTGGTGCAAATAAACAACACGAACTATTTCTCATCAATCAACAAAGAAGGAACAAATAATTCAGCTTATGCTTTTATAGTTCTCTTCTCTGTTTTTTTTTTTGGACCTCTATTTGCCTTTTTATTATCTATTCAGTGTACCGTCACATACATCCAAGGCAGAGCAATAACACCTGATACTGTTGCACCAACAAACAATTGTACCTTCAACGCACATCACTTCCTTCAGGCCTTTATTATAATTACATCATGCATTTTTCTTAAGTTTTTTCGCAGCCTAGAATCTCACGCACAATACGTCATCTACGTCACCTAAATAATAAATCAGTATTTATGAACTATTATTGCCAAATCTGGTTCTTTATCAACAGAGGTTAAATAATCCTGCAAACTAAACTCGATTAACTAATTTAATTCGCAATGAACTGCATAACAAATAATTTTTCTCTAGAAATTTAACCGAACTTATTTCACATACTTATCCAATTTATTAATTATTATAAGCAATATCAATAATTGCTTATAATTTGTAACACTCACCACATTTTTAAATGGGTTTAATGGATTCTCTAATAATTTCTTGTTACAAGTATGTATTACTTTGTTTCACATGATTATTGAACAATTTTTTCAAAATCCTAAATTCCTCGCGTTATTCATAGTTCATCTACAGGCACTATATACATAATCTCAATACTCGCTTTTAGACTTCATAATAATTTTTATTCAACTAACACAGTAATACTCACTCATTTTTTTTAATTCTTTAATCAGTCACCACATCTCTTGTGCACATATTAATTTGATAATTAGTTATCTATCATTATTACTTTGCCCTGACTATATGAATCTCAAAATCTATAATATCACAACCTCCAATTTTATTTTGAAGGAAATAAAACAGAAACTACAAAATAAGCCTTCTTTATTTCTAGTACTATTGGAAACTGGGATTTGATTCCTCATTTTTTATTCTTAAATTCATTTCGCAGTACCAAAACACTAATTTTTTTGTTTTTTTAATTTATAAAGATTGAGAAATAATCCAATCCAAATTGTTGGTTCATGAACCCTACAATACAATTCAAACACTCTATTATTTTGTCTCCATCACAGTACGCGAGTATCCAACTATTCTAACAACGCAGATTTTAACCCCTCATATACTCAGCAAAATCAGTACTACAACCGGTCATCATAAATATATAAATTCACGTCATAGATTTTATGAGCAGAATATATATAATATACGAGATATGAATCGTATGATGGTGACTGTTGTCATCTGCTTTATCAACAGTAAAATATATACATCGAATCCATCTCTGATGTCCAGCTAACCTGGTGCAAAACACCCCCAACAAACAAATACATTACTCCGTACTCTCTGTCCTCGCCTAGATTTTTTGCTACAGGTGTACTGTACAGTAGAACCACAATATTAACAAAGCAGTTCTTTAGCACCCAAAAACCACCTTCGTTACTTGGCGACCGAAACCATTATGACACCAGTAGAAGATGTTCTACTTCTATGCATAAATATGGGTAACTGGATGCTGTAAATTATGGGTTCAACAGCTTGTTCTCGTTGAGGGCATCTGCCACGCAATACTTATCCAAGTAAGTTCTAATTTCTTTGCGTTCAATTATACATACATAATTTCTTAACTGCTAATATTTACTCGCCCAAGCGTTAACTAAATTCTGGCACAGCATGTTTTTTCACTCTGTACTCTGCATAATATATCGTAGATTAGTTATTAGTTTGCTCTGTATCAAATTAGAAAAACTACAAATTAAGCTGTACATCATGATTCAGCTTTCTCCACAACTCAGAATATAGTTCACGAGATTACCCAACGCAAAATTACATTTATCACCGTGGCAGAGTAGCGCGACACCAAATTAATCACCTCCGTATACTAATTCTCACCTAGATCAGGCCCGTGATTCACCAGCAACCAAACCATGCATCCAAAATCCCAGGATTGGTTGGCGTCAACCTGTCCAACATTTGTCGGTAATATAACCGTGCGTAAGAATACCAGAACAGAACGTCGTGGATCAGATTATTACTTACAAACAGACGATGGAAGGCTGGTGCTGGTTGCATCATCTTTCCCACGCACTTCAAAGAGGCTACGCTATGTTGTTAATCGTGAATTTATAATTCGATACTCCAGCATGTTTAACCTGGGCACAATCTTTGAATGGGATGCCTGCGACCAATTCAAGTATTGGATGGAATCCCTAGTCAACTGTACGCCACAGTATATTCAACCTCATTTGAGAGCAATCAACCAACTTGGTTCTCCAGACCAGCACCCTGGTATCTTGCGTATTTAAACTCTACCCATTACATTAGTATTGCTGTTTTTATGCTCTCTAATTAGCTATCTGACCTACGTTCAGTACATCATTCCTGCTGGTTTTTAGCTCCAATTAATCTACAATACAGCGAGATGAAAGTGGTATGTTTTCATCTTCCTTCACAACAACATTCTTGTCCTCACATTAGCAATTGATCGCTAACCATAATTTGGTAAACAAATTCCTGCAGCAAATTCCATCTCTATTTCAACAATACATGTTTGCACCCAGGCAAGCAATTGTCATGATAAAGAGCGGCCAACGAAGTTACCATGCCAAAATAGAAGATTTTGTTATAACCATTGGTTGGGAAAACATAATCCTTGACCACACCTTTGGCAAAGGCTACACCGCACTCTTTGGATTAATTGGTCATTTAATGCTTGATATGTTTATTTTTGACTGCAAAGGAAACTCAATTCAGTACAATTGGAGTACAACTGAACCAGTTAAACATCTGAATGCACCATCAACATGGGATTCCAATCAAATGTTCACCAAGGTCACCGGCGGTAAGGTCCAACGACGTCCTCAATTATTTAGATCAACCATTCCATAATTTACAGTTTTTAATTACTCTGTGCATAAATGTGCAGCCAACTTGCTAACAGCATGTACGCCCCATCTATTTCGACAAATCGGTGCAGAATATCGATTTTGCAGGAAAATAACTCCAGCTAATTGGGCTGTAATGGTATTCCTTCCTCAACTTATATAATACCTAACCAAATCACAGATACCTGAACTATTTTTTACACTCTAGTTACTCAAATTAAATTCGCTGATGTAAGCAAACTCTTTTGCACCCAGGAACTGTGCACAACACTCCAAGAGCTAGCATATGGCGAAGGTCTAAACCAATTTACTGTCAAAACAAAAGAACAAGCTTGGTATATTTCGTATGCTGATGGTTGCCTACGTGGTCTGGGTTGGGAATCATTTGTGATTGCCCATACTCTGAGGGAAGATGATACACTTGTTTTTAGCATGGATGTTGATCTAAATTTGATAGCAATGGTGTTTGATCAAGAAGGATGTGAGCGAACATTTTACTGGTACACCAATACAGATGATGATGCAACATCCTTCAATCAAGAAACACAGTAACTCAATATCTTGTTCCTAGAATCCCAACCTCTCGATTCTCCAAATCCATTTCCTTCAACATGCTCTTTGCTGGCCATAGTTGTTTGTTTACCAACAGTAATTTCATCAGTCAACTATGTATTGTTCTAACTGTAGTAATTAGCAATTTTAATACTATATCCGTGTATTGCCGTAATGCTGCAAACATATATTTGTATTGCACCTCTATCAACTACCCTAAAACTTCATTATCACAAATTTAATCCAACACATTGGCGTGTTTTCATAACATCTGGATCAACACAATAGTGCTAACAAATATGCTTTTCGTGTTTTCACAGCTCCTGTCTCATTTTTTTGTTTATAAAATTGTATTAACAACATTTCACAACATTCTTCGCCTGATCAACTGTTTAATACTCCCTCCGTGCCTAAATAAGTATATGGCGCGCAAACTTTTTCATCGGCAAAAGTCACCAGTAAAACTCAGCCACCTTCTATCACATTCAATTGTCTTGCCAATTCCCAATCACTTCACCACAAATAGTTAGCCATCTTATTTATTTCGAATCAACCAACAAAATTTAAGCACAAACATTTAATCCGAAATACAAGCGTTTTCTTATCCGATTTCATTACCACAATCATGACACAATCTCAAGCCTCTCAACAAAACCACCAAAATAAATACCACATAAAGTTTAATTTACTCATTTTACTATTAATCCCAAAACAATTTGTAATTATTCCCTCCCATTTATCAATAGAACCAGTATTACAAAAAATCAAGCCAACTAAGCAGGGCTGTTGACAAATCAAACGGTCTAATCATTACCAATAACCAGCAAGTCAATAATCACCCTTCAAACATTTCATCATCCCGATCAAGCATACACCTTTTACAGTCGACACTATCCACACCTCCCCTTTTGTAGTTGATCAGTGAGCTCAAGTATTCTTAAAATCACGTTCTAATCATGTTTAACACCTTAAATCGCTGAAATTTTATTAAGTACAAAATAAGAGCTGTCAATTAGAATCAAGCCATAGATCCCTAACCCAAATCAATCTAAATATTTAATATTTTTCTCAAAGCAATCAACAATGTTGGAGACATCCTACTATTTCCATATCCGGTTCAGTAATTAACAACCCAAAATGGTAACATAACTAAACACAAGGCTATTATGTCTTTCTTTTAAACTAACACCGTAGCCACTGTAACACAAAACATGCAACACCGCCTAATCAACCAGCAAGCCTCCAGAACACTGAACTCAACCATAGAGATTGCATGCTCAATTGTTATCAATTGGACATAACTCAACGACAAGCGAATAAGTATCGCAACTATATATATATATATATAAAAGCCAACCACACATCGGTTTAACCCAATACAAGCAATACACTAAATTTAACAACCATTCTGCACCAAATCTGTTGAATTTTCAGTTTCATCAGCCATCGGTTCATCTTCTATTGTGCTCGCATTTGCCCCATCCTCTGGATCAATAGCACTCTCAACTGCCATGTATTTCTGTATTTCCTCATCAAGATACCTCATCAATGGCAATTCTGGTGTCTCTGCCAGAACTTGACCCAACACTCGACATCCATCCGCCGTTTCTTGCAATCGGCGCAACACAGCGCATAATTCAAGTTTAAGTTGCGAGTAAAGTGCCCAAATCCGATCTTCTCCTGCTGCAGTATGAGGCAACCTTTGTTCCTCGGGTAACGTTGGTATTCGTGTAACATACCATGGCCTCCTGCTGCTATCGGAAACGTTTGGTCCGTGCATCATTGCTAGCCTCTCGATCAACTCACCCCAACCAGAGAATTAAGAAACCAATATTTATAAGTTTGACATGCTATAAACCTCTTCCAAAGTTGGGCAAACTTGTAAATAAGCCCAAAATATTGGCCACAGTGGATACGACATACTAACCCATGCCAACCAAACAAGATATACGCAAATTACCCCGTATAATACTCCCTTCGTTTCGAGAAGTTTGACAATTCAACTATTATTACAGCTTCACGGAAAGATTAATCATATCTTTTAGGAGTAATTCGTAATGTCGTTTATAAGCAACATAGATAGTATTTTATAATTTGTAATTTGTTCTATTAAACAGAGTGCAGAACATCATTTAAAAAACTATAAATTAAACGACAAATACAATCTTAAAAACGCAAATATTCCTGAAAGGAAGGTTAGTTTGACACTTCACTTGTAGCTAATAACATCGCACTCTTAGTTTTGTTTTTTCACATAATTAACACACAAAGTGAGGTGTCAATGATTACGAATAGAGTGCCAAAATCAATTTCCTTTATGAAAAAACAAATACTCGCGGCGAGAGTAATATTAAGAAACAATAGTACAATAATTGCCGTGATGTCATGGATATCACCATAATACAACTTGGGCTGTCAATCGTGCCGATATCCAAGTACATCCAATTAATAGACAACCAAACAGAGCTGTAACTACCATTTATTGTACCATGACATCACCACACGATAACCCTCACACATAATTTGGGCACAGGGTAAATTTTGCCGACATCCAAGTACAACAATTTTCAGCCCGTCAATGACGCCGACAAACAATTACAGGACTACTAATCGTCTTCTGACACCGGCCAACGCTACTTACACTAATGTCAGAAATTCTGTAGCCAACGTGATCAACGACAGAGCAATGTACGACAAAACAAACACCAATAAACAGAACCAGGAATTTAAAGCACAAGATCTTGTGTCCATCATCACTATCAAATCCATCGAACCTCGGCAAACAAATGTCATCTCAGGAGCTTCACTACTCTGCCAAACTGAGACAAACAGATTTTGATTCAGAACAACGAATAAAACTAATAAATATCCGAAGAGGTGGGGGCCAGTACCCAGAGCACACCAAACGACTCAAAACAAATGTCATGTCAGGAGCTTCACTGCCCCACCAAACAGAGGCAAACAGATTTTGATTCAGAACAACGAATAAAGCTAATAAATATCCCAAGAGGTGGGGGCCAGTACCCAGAGCACATCAAACGACCCAAACAACCCTGAAAAAAACTAAACAACCTTACAGCTACAGACACGCACAAGGGCAATTCTGCCAGAACACAAAGTTTATCACTCACCCGTACAGACGGTGTCAACCTTCCTCTGACGAGCTAACTGTACAGCCCTCGTTCACCGAGAGGCCAAATTGCTGGCACACAAGAATGACAGTACAACAATTGCCCTAATGTCACGAATATCACTATAAGATTTCCGAACCACAGTCGAGCATTAAACAGAAGATTTCTACCCATCCTTACATAACATTCTTTCTCCTAACAAACAAATTCGTTCGAAATTCATGCAGGTATACTAAATCAACCAACATCAGCGTATCCTGACGTTTCAATCATTGGCAACATGTACCAAATCCAAACAAACATTACAGTTTTGAGAAATTATTCACTCACTCCCTAACCATGAAAAAAGCGATAAATCAAGTTATAGAGACCACACCATCGATATCCAAGTCCAATAATTCCAAGCCGTCGATGACCCTTACAGTAAACTTCAGGGCCGTCATATAGACCAAACCGTCGATATCCAAGTCCCAACAATTCGAAGCCGTCGATGACCTTTACAGTAAAAAACTTCAGGGCCGTCATGTAGACCAAACAGTGGATATCCAGGTCCCACCAATTCGAAGCCATCGATGACCTTTACAGTAAACTTTGGGGCCGTCGATTACCTTCCCACACCAACCAAACACTGATAACCCAAGCAACAATAATTCAGAGCACAAGATCTTCTGCAGATCACAAGAACACGAGGGCTGTCAGCTAAAATACACCAAACAACCAGGATAACTGTCAACAAAGAAAAATTACTTCACAACTTCACACACACACAAGGGCAATCCTGGAAGAACAAGAAATTCATCGCTCAATCGTACAAACAAGTCCAATCATCCTACAGTGGTTCTCCTGCAGTGGTCCTGGTGGCACATACAAATAACTGTACAATAACTATCATGATGTAACAAATATAGCTATAAAATTTTCCAACCACAGTCGAGTATTAAATAGTTAATTTCTTCCCACTCGCATCAGCGATAAACGAAATCGCAGAGTTTAAACTGTTGATATCCAAGTTCAACAATTCCAAACCATCGATTACCCTCACAATCAGATCTGGGGCCATCGATCACCCTTCCACACAAACCAAACACTAATAAATTGAGCAACAAATATTCAGAACAGAAGATCTTTTGCAGATTATCACCATCAAATCCATCAGACCGCAGCAAACAAATTCCATGTCAGGACCTTCCCTACCCTGACAAACCGTACTGAACATACAAATTTACCCTTGGGAGAGCGAAATCAACCCACCAGTAACATTACCAAATCACCCCCGCGAAACAACTCAGAGCCTAATGCAAATAAAGGGAAAAAGAACATGAAAGGAAAACATAAAAAGTTCAGAAACCCATTATTAAAGTAAAAATAAGAATAATTCACAATCTAACCACCCCAATCCGTGGAAGCCACCACTCAGAGCACACCAAACGACCAAGACAACCCTGAATAAAGTATAACAACTTCACAACTTCACACACACACGAGGGCAATCCTGGCAGAAGCGAAAGTTTGTCGCTTGTGCATACAAGCAATTCCAATCATCTAAGTAGCCCCGAACACCACGCGCACCGGTATAACATTATGAATTCGTGGAATGCAGTTGCAATAGTAAGTAGGTAAGTTAACTAAACTGAACATCAAGTATGTTATCGACGAAGCATTATAACTTGCAACGGATACAGAGGTGTCCACGAAATCGGATTACCTTTCGAAATTGCTCAAAGGATAACATTTGAGTTCAGAGGTAGTTAACCTAACACGTAAAATGTGGAAAGGGCATACGTTTTTTAAATTTGCTGAAGTGGTACATTAGTGTACAATGAATGCAGATATTGTTTTTATTAATCGCCTTCTGATTATGCACAAACATTCTTTGTAGGTGTTATCAATTTATGATCACAAGGATCATACGGTGATGATCAACCCTCTTATGTGCGGACCTCTTAGTGCTGATTTTGATGGGAACTATGTGCATCTATTTTTTTCCCCAATCTCTTGCTATAAGGCAGAAGCTTTGGAATTGTTCTCTGCGGAGAAGCAGTTGCTTAGTTCTTGTAATAGTAACCTCGACTTGCAGCTGGTTGCTATTGCATTGTTATCATTGAATATTATGCTGAAGAATTATTTTCATGGCAGAAAACTAAACTGAACATCAAGTATGTTATCGACGAAGCATTATAACTTGCAACGGATACAGAGGTGTCCACGAAATCGGATTACCTTTCGAAATTGCTCAAAGGATAACATTTGAGTTCAGAGGTAGTTAACCTAACACGTAAAATGTGGAAAGGGCATACGTTTTTTAAATTTGCTGAAGTGGTACATTAGTGTACAATGAATGCAGATATTGTTTTTATTAATCGCCTTCTGATTATGCACAAACATTCTTTGTAGGTGTTATCAATTTATGATCACAAGGATCATACGGTGATGATCAACCCTCTTATGTGCGGACCTCTTAGTGTTGATTTTGATGGGAACTATGTGCATCTATTTTTTTCCCCAATCTCTTGCTATAAGGCAGAAGCTTTGGAATTGTTCTCTGCGGAGAAGCAGTTGCTTAGTTCTTGTAATAGTAACCTCGACTTGCAGCTGGTTGCTATTGCATTGTTATCATTGAATATTATGCTGAAGAATTATTTTCATGGCAGAACAAGGTGCTCAACAGCTGGCAATGTTTGTCTCCAACTGCTTACCGCATTCGAGCTTATTTAGGACGAAGAGATCAAACCCTCAGTGAACTGCTATATAATTATTACGGAGAGATCAATGTAGATTGGGTCTCGATTGTTTTGGCGATGGATTTTTGGCTAGCAAGAGTGAGCTTTTGACAATTGATTACAGCATGAATGTTATGCAATCAATAGTTAGTAAGATTCTTAGTGCTATTTTCCTAAAGAATGACCCAAATGAAGTTCCGAAGTTCTTTAACGCTTTATAGACTTTCTTCGTTCAACATTTGTTTTCACAAAGATTCAGTATGATGCTAGAAGATTCCTTCATTCACAGAGCTGTCTCAAAGGACGTTCACGATCGCCTTTGGGAAATTGCACCCTTGCTTGGTAACCCACGCTCAATTTACAATGAGTAAATTAAACTGCAAATAGAGAAGCACTTATGACTTATAAAATTACTTATCGGTAATTTCATTTTGAGGTCACTAACAATAGAATATATTGTTGATTACAAGAGTGACTCCTCGATTATAAAGGTTGTTTAGCAAACTGGTTTCTTGGGGCTTCAACTTTTGAACGGGGAGAAATTTTAGAGATCGTCCTCTATTATAAAGATTGTACTCACTTTTTTTTTGCATCTTTGTTGGACTCTAGATCATTTTCACTCTTATGGAAGACATGGATCAACATTATATATAAAATTAGAAAATCAAATTTAGCTATTTTTTTATATTCAACATGGCAACCTTTTAGTCATGATACAACCGGAAAAAATGATAACGTTTCCTACATGGACTTCATACTTCAAAACCATCCACTATTTTATTTCATCTATTTAACAATGGAAGAAACCTATGGTTGCTGCACAAAACCATGCAGCAGATGATGACTCAATGTTCATCACGCATGGCAAGCCATACCCGAATCCATCGCCATCTACTCCACCTTAACCCCGATATTACATGCGCTAGCAATGGCACGTGCATAACTTGTACTATACTTCGACAGAGATTCACAATGTTTTTCATAAGTCCTCACCTGCACAAAATGAGTGCAACCAAAGCCTCCATAAGCACCGAATTAATTTGTCAATATGTGCGACTAACTTTTACACTTCCACAAAACTAAACAGCAAGATTGGTAAATGGATGAGTAAATTCTCACAAGTGTTTTGAAGCAGCTCCAGTTATCTACAAGAGGCTGCCCAACTGGTCTAACGGTTTCGACTGTCATCAGACCATCTGTAGATCTGAACACAATCTTCTCAATAGACATCATACTATCATCTCCACACACCCTATGCTTTACTACAAAACGCAATCGCCAGCATACAAAGTTTTATCAGGCATCCCTGAAAGAAATAACATCATGGACACCAGGCCTTTAGCTTGACGGAATTATTATACAATCACAAGTACCTTGTCAACTGAAGTCAACGTTGCAAAAAGATCCACGGTCCACTGAGTTTGGTCACCAAAGAGCAAAAGCCATACTCTTCCAACTCCTGCAAAAACAAAATGTTTATGAACTACGACATTCATAGAAACACCATTATAACAACAGAGACAATTCCCCTGTTTACAGAGCACCTCTTAATCTTCTCAAAGATTTTCATGTACTGCATAAGATGTATATTCATAACAAATATCAAAGATTAATTAAAAAAACATTGGGCCTCCAATTAAGAACTCAAATCAAAAGGATAGCACTATTAAATTTTTTCCCTTCAGATATTGACCACATTCTTTTGATCTCCACCTGCATTACTGACATCTTTCAATGTCGAGGATCTTCGCCAAAACTCCTAGATAAGAATCAAATAGAGTTTGCTTCAAGCATCATCTAACAAATTGTTATTATATTGACACAGTTAATTGAACAGCCGGCATCCTGCAGACAATTCAGATATTTCTTAATCTTGCAACTGAAATAATCTGATGGTTTACGGTAAGATAACTCATGAGAATTATTTACACAGAGCATTTTAGATGAAGGGGAAATACTCACTTTCTAGTGTTGATTCGAGTTTAAAAAAACCCTTAAAAATTCTAACAGAGCTAGTATGTCAGAAAGGGTATCCAATCTTGCAACAGTTGCATCCGGTCTTTCACCTTTTGATCGATAGAATTGGTCCAAATACGCTAAAAATTCCAATAAAGCTAGTACGTCGGAAATCGTATTCAATGTTGAAACAGTTGTATCTGGTTTTTCATATTTTGATTGCTAGAATCAGTCCAGAACTCCTAATCCTGGTTTTTCATCTTTTGATTGCTAAATCAGTCCAGAACTCCCAACCCTATAGTAACCCATACCCAACTTCTGGTTAAAGACTCAAGACAAAATGACACGGGCGAGAGTTAATCAGCGGACATTTACTTAGGGACGGAGGGAGAATAAAATTGTGTCCAGAACCCAAATCCTTATGCATATAACGACACCAAATCCTTATCCACGTTGTCAATTCTGCTCGTAGAAAAGATTGATATTTCAATCTAGTAGTTGAATAAGCATCATCCACATAAAACAAAAAATGCTAAAAAGCTTAGAGAGCAATTTTTGCATAAAAATTATCTGTACAGCGGCATAGTATCACAACTTTAATTATAGAAACATCTACCAGTATTTTTATTGATGCAATGCAAACCGTAGCCATACAGCTTGTTTACTTCATTACTAAGTAGTTAACATAACCTTCCCCATTACTAATCTCATTGCTTTTATGCTGATTTTAAAAAATAAAGTCAGGCTAAGTACAGTTTCTGACTAAAAATTCCAATCTGACTAAAAATTCCAATACCCCCTTTAATAATTGCTAGATGGTCTAACGAAATGCCTAATCATAAGTGAGGCTCATTCCAACAACTCCCGGCCATTACAACCTCACAATACATAGGAGGATAGGAGTAGTGGATTCGGAGCTTCAATCACTCACTTGCCGGACATCATTTCAAGAGATAACCATAGAAAAATCTAGGCTCAGCTACGAGGAAAGCATAGGGTTAATATTTGCTCAATTTTTTTCAACAAAAATATATTCATTCTGTACAAGAGAAGTACCAACACTATAAAAGGGGAGTTGATAGCTACAGGGGAATGCCCCGACAATCCATCATACCAGTGCGAAGATAGCCGATCAGGAAAAGGAAAAAATAAAAGTGAGGATAAGTGCAGGGGTAAATTACAGTTTAATTTTAGGTGGACTGATGAGAACAATTGAACTCTAAGATTGAACCAGTTCAAAACTTTTTACTTCCAAAATTTGGGATTCAACATGTTTTCTAAACTTTTACTTCCTCCGCCCCAAAAAGATTGTCCGGTCTGTCAAACAAGAACTTAATTTTAACCGCCAAAATTTCTAACTTTTTGCTGCTAGTAACTAAACATCAACAAGTTCTTATGATTTATAAGGAGGAGATCCGAATATTCCTTGATAAACCGAACAATCTTGTTGGGCTGAGGGGGTTTTTTTAAGTTGCCCCTACGTCATCTCGGATGAATGAAATCTTGGATTCAACCATTTTTCAACCCAAAATACCATTTGCAATAGCTTTGTGTACCGAATCGCTGATATTCTAATATATGAGACATGGACGAATGCCATAACCCAATGGGACAAGGGCAAAACCCCCAAAAAAAAAACGGCAAACAATTACGAAACAAAGATGACCAAAGCGCAAAACTTTAAATCAGGACAGTAATTTGAAGGGCGTCAGTTTTTTGTGGCATAACAAGTACGAGAAAGCAGCACAGAAAGTTGGCAAATACGATTAGGAATAACAATCCGCCGATGATGATGTACCCGAAGAGGTACGCGTAAGATATCTTTTGACGGCTTCCTCCTCGGCCGTCTCTCCGTTTTCTGCAGAGAGTCGTCTTCGTCGCTTCTCTGTGCTTTCAAACTCCTCAAACAGGAACTCCAAAACTGATTCAAACTCCTCGGACCATGGAATTCTTCTTCCTCCACAGCGACAGCGTCGAAGTTGATTGTGAGGGTAATCGACGGCTTCGATTGCGGACTCTGAGTCGATCGACTCACTGTCGAGTCTGGAAATTCGTAATGTTGGTTGGCGTGGGAGGGTGATTGACAGCCTCGAAGTTGACTGTGAGGGTAATCGACGGCTTGGATTGCCGACTCCGAGTCGATTGACTTGCCGTCGAGTCTAGAAATTGTGGCGAGTTACAGCGTGGGATTGGATGCATCGATTTGGGAAGTGTGAAGGGAGAAGAATCAGGCCCTCCCAATGTGCATGATGATTGGTACGCCAGAGGGAGAGAGAGAGAGAGAGAGAGAGAGAGAGGTGGTTACAGCGCCCGGGCAGCGCAAAATTCCGTCCACGGCGTAGAAACTGGTCCGAATCTCCGGTAGACAACCGCCCGCTCCGAATTATTATTGCGAATATCACGGCTCTCAGAAACTCCGACGAGGAGGAAGAATCCCATGGTCTGAGGAGTCTGAATCGGTTTTGGAGTTGCTGTGTGATTTTGCAGGGTTGGGAGATTTCCGTCTCTCTCAAGTGACGATGACTGACGTCTCCCTGCACAAAATGCAGAAAACGCGTGAACCCGTCAGGTGCGGAAGATGAATATACGGAATTACCCCCGAACAAAACTTGAAATGCCGGACGCTAAAAGACAAAATAGAATTACTTTTTTGGGGACACAAACGGAATATTAAGGAAGTCAGAAAACCCATATTAGTAATTTGGAAAATGGACAAACAGTAGCGCGGACCCACCACAAAACACGCGAAATGACGGAAACGACCCTGGATGAACCACATATTTGCCAAGAAATCCACTGAAGAAACAAAAGGCAACTCACAACAGAAAAGGGCAGCCTTGGCACACAAAACTTCATCGCTTACACGTACGGAAAAATCCAATCCTCCTTTAGTGTCCCGGGGTGGATATTGGGGAACAGATGTGGAGATGGCAAAAAACAGGCAGAATATACCTTGCCGGTGAGGTTACTCTTGTTACAGGGCTAGTCATTTGGATCACTTCACTTCCACAAATAAGGAGGAGACAGTTTGAAATCTTCTACTACACACACCATCTCTACATTGTCTTTTTGGTATTCTTCTTGTTCCATGGTGGAGATAGACACTTCTACATGGTATTTCCCGGGATTTTTCTCTTTGCCCTTGATAAGCTACTCAGAATCATACAGTCAAGACCAGAAACGTGCATACTTTCTGCTAGAGTCTTCCCTTGCAATGCTATAGAGCTTGTTCTTCCCAAAGACCCAAGTAAATTTTCAAGTTCTCACTTGCCCAAAAATATAAATATCAAGTGGTCTAAGTTGTCAGAAAAAAGGTTAATGAGAACACTAGAAAGCAACTCAATTTACCTTTTTCTTTGGGTATTCATTTCAGGACTGAAGTATGCTCCAACAAGCGTGATATATATGAAAATACCGAGCATATCTAAATTACAGTGGCACTCGTTTAGTGTATCGTCTAGCTCGAGTGTAGATGAAAACACTATGTCTGTGATAGTCAAATGTGAAGGAGGATGGACAAGCTCTCTGTACAACATGGTACAAACTGAGCTAGGCCCAGAAGCTGATCGGATGAAGTGTATTCCAGTTGCAGTTGAAGGGCCTTATGGACCTACTTCACTCGACTTCCTTAGGTACATAAAAACCTCCAACAGCAACAGCAACAACAACATATTTGTAGTTAGGAACTCTCAAATTGTATGATTTTTACGATGATTTTTGTTTTTCAGGTACGACAGCCTACTCTTGGTTGCCGGAGGAATAGGGATAACACCATTCCTTAGCATTTTGCAAGAAGTTGGATTTGTCCAAAGCAGTGGAAAAAAGAGGATCCCTTCACAAATACAACTCATTTATGTAGTGAAGAAGTCCCAAGACATATGCCTTTTAGAGTCAGTTTTGCCTTCACTGCTAAACCAGAAATCGGAACAGTTCCACCTCAAACTAAAAGTGTTTGTGACCCAAGAGCAATCTGGCGCAACTATACGGGAACTAGTGGACGAGTTTTCTCGAGTGGAAACAGTAAACTTTGACACCCAATGTACAAACTATGCCACGTTTGGACTCGAGACTTCTCTCTGGATGGCTGCCATTGTCGGTTTTTCTTCAATAATGTTCCTCATAACTCTTTGTTGTTTCAACCAAGCCTTTCTTCATCCCATTAAAAAGGCCTCTAAACCGAAGTACCCCTCTTCGGTAATTGACCTTTTGCTAATCTGTTCTTTCGCTATAGCTATCATGTGTGGGACCTTCATAGCTATTGTTCTAAGATGGAGAAAGCTACAAAAAGAGCTTCAAGTAAGCTCTCCAAAACCGGTAAAAGAAATCAAACCAAGTTTGTTGGAATCAAGTCGTGCTCTAGAGGAACATGAAATTCATTTCGGAGGAAGGCCTAAGCTTCAAGGTAAACCATTTTGTACACCCCTTTTTTGCATGAATTCTTCCATTCCCATTTCCTAACCCACTAGACACATTACAAAATTCAAGAACTTGGTTTTCTTATCATTGAGGTGGATTGTGCAGACGTGTTTTCGCAGTTTCCAAACGAAACAGGCGGTTCCGATGTTGGAGTCTTTGTGTGTGGACCTGAAGGGATGAAAGAGTCAGTGGCCTCATTGTGCCAGATGAAGTCTCAAGGCATCAGAATGGGTGCTCAAAGCAAGAAGCCTTACTTTAGTTTCCACTCACTCAATTTCTCCCTCTAAGGGCTTCAATAGACAGTGGAATTCCTGAGATGCTCTGTGTATTTTTAAGCATATCGATACTTCTTTCTCATATAAACAGAACCAGAAGTTTGTTTAGTTTGCTCCTGTTGTGGTCTTCAAATCTCCTCAAAATAAAAACCCATTTCCTTATTTAGTGTCCTTTCCCCCCCCCTCAAGGGATGTGGTATAAAAATAGTCCAGACTCCATATCATAAGTTTAGATGTTCTTCTCAAATGCTCCATTTCTCTACATTAGACTGTTATACTGATAGGTTTCGTTAGAAAGTCCGCGATTCTAAAGAAATAGTTTCTAAAAAATTTAATCCGCATCGAAGATCAGAATCATGCGTCCCTCCATGGAGTACTACTACTTCTATTTTGACCGGAGCCGCGCTCGCGCAAGACAAATGTAATGCTGTAAATAGTACTACAGTGTGTGGTTCAATTGATGGCTCAAGAAATGGCAATCAAATCATGAGTGGGAGAGCAACTCTGGATTTTATTTTAGTAAGAGGATGAAGCAGTTGTCTTTTCTCCACCAAACTTTTCTTGATTTAAACCCAGCCCACTACAGGTTGTTGCTTGAGATCTCCAATGGTTGAACACTTCCCCCCACCCAATCTAATCATAATCTCCTAAATTGCCTCTTAAGAAATTTCAAACGAAAGCCCTCACTACAAGAGTTTTTATTTTTTCTGATAACTCATGTGTCAGGTCAGCGTACACACACGCCAATTAATCATGAGGTCCCACACACTACAGACTTAAAAGACGTCAAATTTAGAGTCAATGACTGTCATAGTATCATGGTGAAGACACTTCATTATGTTGGGGATTTGGGCCATGCCCACCACAATGCCACGATGGACTTTTCCTTTCCAAAAATAAAACAGGAGGCATTGTCTTGTTTGGTGGGTTGGGGAGGCATGGCCCTGCCCTTGAATTATCAAACCTAACTACTCCTAAGAAGATAGGAATGCGGTATAGATAAACGGCATATGGATGAGGCGAGAAATTTTTCAGTGCCGGGTGGGCACCGGCCACGTGGTGCCGAGCACCATCTCGGCCGTCCAAACGTGTTTTGGACGGCCCAGATCTGTTAGGGTAATATTTAAGTGTAAAATTACCAAAACACACCTTCAAGCCCAAACAGGTCTGGGCTGTCCAAAATACGTTTGGACGGCCGAGATGCGTGCTCAGCACCAAATGGCCGGTGCCCGCTCGGCTCTGAAGAATTTCTCGGATGAGGCAAACCAAAGGCATCAACCACAACAAAAGGAATAGAAAAAAGTCTATTATGTTTTTGAAGTTCAATACATAGTTTACATGGTTATCACACATTTACACGTTTTATATATATACTAGTGGATGCCCGTGCCTGAAGGCACGGTGCAGCGGATTCTGAGCGTAGTCTAAATAAAGTATCAAACCCTACTTTTATAAATTAAAAAATGGATACAACGGTTGTTTTCAAGTCGAACTCACCTAAGGTGAGTTCCGTGTATGTGTATATCCCACTCCATGTGAGTGGATTTTTCCCTCCTCCCAACAAAATCTACCTATTGAAATTCCAAATTTATAGACATGTTTTTCTGCCTTGGTTTCGCTGAAGGATGTGTTGAAAGCATCATCACCGCCTCCAACTGTTTTAGCACTCGGCATTTGCCCATCAAGCTGAAAAAACAAACAGCCAGGTCATAAGTCACATACATCCAGAATAGAATAACTCAAAATACGAAAAAATGTACAACAATAATGGCGTTCTTCACTTCCACAACATAGGCTTTTATAAATAGTGTTATTGAAAAAGAAAAAGAAAAAGAAGAAGAAGCTACAGTTATAGTCTCAAATCAACGACCCATGCCCATGATTCTTTTGAGAATCAAAATGTAACATCAGCACCAAACTCCCATAATATAAGCTTACTTGAATCCGGCAAGTAATCCAGTGGTTGCTAAAATACACCTAAATGGAAATCATGAGAAGATCGAAGGATTCAAACAAAGTAAATTAGTTCACTTTTCGAAAAGAAACTCAGCGAAAATATATTGTTTTCCTTGTTTGTGCATTTCATCGAACACTTTATGACTCAACGAAAATATATTGTTTTCATCGTTTGAGCATCTCATCAAACACTTTATGAATACATCAGTATTAAATATTAAAGATAACAAATGGTATATGTGCAATTGAAGTTACCTCGTTACGATTCCATTGAAACAATCTATTCGTGTTAATCCTCCTCAAATCCATTGCATTTTCAATCCTTTATGAGTAAACTGCAATAGTAAATCATTTGAAAAGTTACCTACTAAAATAGATAAATTTATTTTAAACAACATATCCATATACTACCAAGCCTGATAATCGATTTATTGAACCGCTAGAACTAACACTTCAATACATCAATCAAAAGGATGAAACTAAGGATTTTTTTCCTTTTGTTATTGGCTATACACAAGCTTGATATTTTTTCCATTTTGTTATTTTTAGTTTTCAAAAAACTTTATAGTACGAAAAACTTCAACAAATAGGAAAACTTGAATGCTTAATTTTGGAAAACCCTAGTATTCTAGTCATCTAATCACACAGAAAGATGGTGATCGTAGCGCATGAACTAAAGTTATAAACACACAGAAAGAAAACCCTCAAATGCTACGCTTTGAGTTGAGGGTGGGGGGGGATTCTTAGTGGAGAGAGAGAGAACCAAATGCATTTCGTAGAGCCTAACAATGAATTTGTACTCTGGAATTCCTGAAAAAGGCACGGGATTATCATATATTCAGAAAACTTTCAACAAATCCCCAATTTCGGAAAACCCTAGAATCGAGAGGGGGAGGGGGGGGAACGGTAACAATGGAGAAAGAGAGGAGAGAAGAGGGAGAAAGAAACACGCTAGACAGACATGGGTCTTGGAAATAGGTTGATTCATCAATGATTCAATCCAACGGCCATAACTTATTGAAATTGCAATCCGACAGTTGGAGAGGTGCTCATGTTTGTATGGGTAGATAAAAGACCGCTATGTTTTATAATATAGATATATATATATATATATATATATATATATATATATACACAGTTGTGTTCTCATCAGGACTCTCGGATGGGAGCTTTGGTTCGGACCTCGCGTGTAAGCCGTTGGATCTAATCCAATCCAACGGCTGGAAAATAAAAATCACACTCGCGGGTAGAAACAAGGGATGGGTCGGGTATTTTGGTCACTAGTCATAACAACCCTTTCCCATCTGCAGACGTGTATAGAGAGAGAGGAGGCGATCGAGGAAGAGCGATTGAAGAAGAGGCGATTGAAGAACGACGACCAACGGACGACGACGACCACTCGAGGTACCTTCTCTCTCGAACTCGAACTCTCTCTCTCTCTCCAACTTGATCGATTTTTAGGGTTTCAATGAAATCGAACAGTTTAGGGTTTCTTTTGCTTCGAACAGTTTAGGTTTCTCTCGATCTCTCGTTCACCACTGATTTCGATTAGGGCACGTGATCACCATGTCGCTAATTTTGGGAAAATTAGGGCTTTTTTGATTGAATGCGAAATTAGGACTTGTTTGGGGATCTGCTTTCGATTCTGCTTTGGGGCAAGAAACGTGGAGATTTGGGTGGGTTGAGAGTGTGTAAAATGTTGTTTTTTTTAGCATAAAGAGCTAGCATTTTACACACTCTCAACCCACACACTCTCACGAAATGCTAGCCCTTTATGCTAAAAAAAACAACATTTTACAAACTCTCAACCCACCTAAATCTCCACGTTTCTTGCCCCAAAGCAGAATCGAAAGCAGATCCCCAAATAAGTCCTAATTTCGCATTCAATCAAAAAAGCCCTAATTTCCCCAAAATCAGCGACATGGTAATCACGTGCCCTAATCGTAATCGAAATCAGTGGTGAACGAGAGATTGAGAGAAACCTAAACTGTTCGAAGCAAAAGAAACCCTAAACTGTTCGATTTCATTGAAACCCTAAAAATCGATCGAGTTGGAGAGAGAGTTAGATCGAGTTCGAGAGAGAAGGTACCTCGAGTGGTCGTCGTTCTTCAATCGCCTCTTCTTCAATCGCTCTCCCTCGATCGCCTCCTCCCTCTCTATACACGTCTGGAGATGAGAAAGAAAATGGGAAAGGATTGTTATGACCCGTGACCAAAATACCCGACCCATCCCTTGTTTCTACCTGCGAGTGTGATTTTTATTTCCCAGCCGTTGGATTAGATCCAACGGCTTACACGCGAGGTCCGGACCAAAGCTCCCATCCGGGGGAAAATTTTTCAGTGCCGAGCGGGTACCACGTGATGCCCGCTCGTGCATCCGAGCTGTCCATTTCGTGTTTGGACGGCTCAGATTTTGAGAGAGAAAAAGGAGAGAGAAAGTGTTGGGGTGAGAGGAGAGAGAGTGTTTTAATCCGAACCGTCCAAAGTAAATCGGACGGTTGAGATGCGCCGAGCGGGTGCCACGTCGGCAATACCCGCTCGGCACTGAAAAACTTCTCCCATCCGGGAGTCCTGATGAGAACACAACTGTGTGTGTGTATATATATATATATACTAGTGCTAGCCCGTGCCTACGGCACTACGCATCCCGGTTGGAAATGGATGGCAGTTGTGTGATTTAGGTGAAACCATAGGCACTTAACCGGGAAGTGGGAGGATGCACTACAGCCTTTGGATCAAATGAATCTAAGTCGTTCTAACAACTTGTCCCCACACCCTTCTGTTTTATAATAGAATTTACCATTTTCAACCCACTTTCTAAACTTTAACCTTCTAGTGAATCATAAGTGGAAAGTGTTTTTCCTCCCAGTTCACTTTTCCAATTCGTTCTCATTCTTTTCCTTTGTTTTTTCAAGTTTTCTTGCCATCATTTCTATATATTGAACTAAACAGAAAAAAGAGTAACAAAGCTTATTACAGAGTACCATTTATCACCTGCTTCATTTCTTTAGTTCTTTTTGATCCACAAGCTCCCAAGTCCAAACACAACTTAGGCCGCATTTTCCCTAAATTTTGTCCGGTATTTTTTCTTTTTGTAACTTCCTGTTTAATTTTTCATCGTAATTTTTAGAATTAATTAGCATCTCGATGATAGAAATTAAAAAAAAGAGAAAAAAACTGAAATGGTCCTTGTAGTTTAGTGTTTGTGTTAACTTAGTCCCTACAGTTTGAATTGGCTCGATTTACACTCTGTAGTTTTCATTTTGTTTCAACTTGGTCCAATTACTAATTGCTGTTAAACTCCGTTAACCCCAGACACGAATGGGCCCCTTTTCTAGGGTTAAAACTGTAATATGTCATTCTACTCTTACCCTAATATACCTCTGAACCAAAACACATTGCCTCATTATTCCATTCTTCATTTTTTTTCACAGCTTCCTTTCTCCGTTTGTCACGCCCGAGATTTTACCTTCGACTGAAACGTGTCTCGTTCGCCTTCAGGGGAAGGAGTGAGAGGGGTTAAGGCCTGAATAAGTGATCCAATTCCTATGCATTGCGACGTGGTTCTTGAAAAGAAAGGAAAATTAAGGAGTTTTGTGTTCTATAAAAGGGGTTCGGATATTTTTGAAAAATGTTTGAATTTTAGAAAATGAAGTAGGTTTTATTTTCAAAAGGGACCGAGCTTTCATCAAGCTGTTTACATATCTCCGGGTAAAGGAGAATCAGGTCTGGCCATAGTTCGGGCCACAAAAGGGGTTTAGAAAAAAAACTTATTTCCACCAGGCATAGAGTTTAGGTGTGCTTGGTCACCTCTTGAATATCAGAAGAATAATTCAAGTATTTATAGAAAAAAGAACACAGGCTAGAGAACCCAATTTTTAGAAAAAAGTGACTCCGTTTTGCTTATTAAGAAAAGGCTTTAGGTCTGCAAGGTTCGAGAAGAAAAGGTTCGGTAATTCACTAGAAAAGGGACCCATTTGTGTCTAGGGTTAACGGAGGCTAACGGCAGTTAGTAATTGGACCAAGTTGGAACAAAATGAAAATTACAGAGTGTAAATCGAGCCAATTTAAACTGCAGGGATCAAGTTGACACAAATATTAAACTACATGGACCATTTTAGTTTTTTTCCCAAATGCCAGTTTGGTATTTTTTTTTTTCTTCAGCAATTTTTTCATCATAATCATAATTTTTTATTTTTTAGATTTTTTGAAATAAATAATTAATTTGAAAATAAAACACGAATATAACAAGAAAAAACTAGTACAATAATACCAAAAATTTAGGGAGATTGGGGCTAGTCGGCAAGTAAAAAGCAAGGGTTAGAATGGTTGATGGATTTGCTACGCTCACAATTTATGAGAATAATATTGGGTTCAGGTCATAATAAAGTAATTTATTTTAAATCTCTCAGTTCTGCCATGGATAGAACGTGTTTGAGTGGACCGGAAATGAGATTAGTCGGAGTGCACGTAGACTGGCCCGAACCGCATATACTCTTACCCCCCAAAAAATAAGAAGAGTGGGCAACACAAACACATGCCAACTAGTCAACAAACACTGTCCATTGACATCGAGACACAACTACATAAACGTAGCGTTTTATGGGCATTAGTTACAGAATCGAAGCCAAAACAGCTGCGATTTGGGAGTCGCAGTTCAATTAGTAATCCACGTCTCTCTCCTTCGAGGCCGTATTTGCGTTGGTTCAAAACTATAGGAATAGATGCCTTTGTCGTAGTGCCCACCACCCGTTTGATATATTACCCTCCAAGAGGAGCAATGTAATTTGAGCCTCCTTTCTTTCTTGTTTCAAACAGAGACAAGATTCAGCTAAATTCCCATATTACTTTTCCAATGTTGCGGAATTTCGTTGTATCGTCTGCTGTTAGAAGTGCTAAATCCATTACAAGAAGTATTACGTGCTATCAGTTTTCAGTTCATCACGACTGTTTTTGCTATTGTCGTCGTGTCATTCCAGCGTTGTCACTCATGTTCAGTCGCTGCCATTGTAATTACGACATACCCATATCACAAATCCCCTTGCCACCTTTTGCATTTGGTCGAAGTCCAAATTTAGCAACAAGGTTGACACTGCCATATAAAGCATGCCTACTTTTCTTGTGCCCTTCACCTTTCGCTGCCCGGGTGAGTGGATATTCATATTGTTCGGAAACTGTTGCAGTGGATCTCTGCATTATAAACGATGTCGATAAGATGTACAGAGCTATAACCGATTCGTCTTCTGATCTGAATCCTCATAACTCCATGGAGAGAGGTCTTGACCAGGTTGGCATACAACTGACGACTCCAATGGTTGTTGAGGTCCTCCAAAAGCTTTGTTTTGAAGAAAAATTGGCCTTTAGGTTCTTTAGTTGGGCAGCACGCCAAGAAAATTACTCTCATGAACCTCAGGTATACAACGAGATGATTGACATTCTTTCTAGTACGAAATACAAGGTCAAGCAATTTCGGATAATTTGCGACCTTCTGGATTACATGAAGAGAAAGGAGAAAAATAGTGTTCCTGTTGAGGTAATTGTTAACATTTTGAGACAGTACACGGAAAAACACTTGACCCATCTTGAGAAATTTGCCAAGAAGAAGAAGATAAGGGTGAACACAGCCACAGAGGTCCATGCCCTCAATTTGCTTTTGGATGCTCTGTGCAAGTGCAGTCTTGTTGAAGATGCTGAAGCCATGTTTTCAAAGATCAAGAACAAGGTTAAACCTAATAGCCATACGTTCAATATCTTGTTTTTTGGATGGTGTAGGGTTAGGAACCCCAGTAAAGGCATGAGCATTCTTGAAGAGATGATCAAAATGGGTCATACGCCTGACAATTTCACTTACAACACTGCCATTGATACCTTCTGCAAAGCGGGTATGGTGAAAGAGGCTTCAGAACTGCTGGAGTTTATGAAGACGAAGGGTTCGACAATGTCTTCTCCCACGGCAAAAACTTATGCTATCATGATTGCGGCACTTGTCCAGAATAATAAGATGGAGGAATGCTTTAAGCTTCTGGAGGATATGATCAACAGTGGATGCCTTCCCGATGTATCAACTTACAAGGAACTTATTGAAGGCATGTGTTTGGCTGGAAAGGTTGAGGCAGCTTACAAATTACTGGAAGAGATGGGAAACAAGGGTTACCCTCCTGATGTGGTCACCTACAACTGTTTCCTCAAGGTTCTTTGTGACCAAAAAAATAGTGATGAGGCGCTTAGGCTTTTCAGTAAAATGATTGAGGTGGATTGCATGCCTAGCGTACATACGTTTAATATGCTAATTACGATGTTTTTCGAGATGGGTGATCCAGATGGGGCCTTTGAGACATGGCATGAGATGGATAAGAGAGGATGCAAACGTAATACTGATAGTTACTGTTTGATGGTTGATGGGCTTTTTTATTGCAACAAGATGGAGGCTGCCAGTTTTCTTTTGGAAGAAATTGTAAATAGGGAGATGAAACTACCGTATCAGAAGTTTGACTCTTTCTTGAAGCAGCTTTCAGGGATTGGTGATCTCCAAGCTATCCATAGACTCTCAGAGCACATGAGGAAATACTACAATCCAGCTATGGCACGGCGTTTTGCATTGACTCAGAAGCGGAAGAGCACAAGCTTAAGAGGGAGGTAAAGATATTTGGTGGGAATGGAAAAGCTAGTTGACCTCTCTTGTTCTTTGAAGGATGAATCTGAGTGTTGACAGAAATGGAACATCATTTCCACCGCAACTGATAAAGAGGTTATTATCCAACGCTGCATGGATAGCATAATGACATTGGAAATAAATGCTTACCAATCTGTCTTTTGGTTGAAAAAAAATCTCTTGAACCAACCAAGCAAGACTGGTGACGTTGCTTGATGTCTGAATCTTCAAGCTTCTCAATCATGAATTCCTCTCAAGTCTCAAGTCAAGCAGCTTTAATGGAAATCGGGTGCTGAATCCTCTCGGATGCTCATTACTTCCTTTTCTACCATCCCCTCGGTTGCTGAAATATGAGAAAGTTGAAGAAGATAACTCAGATTTGAATCTCATGTTTTATGTTGACTTACCAACTCAGTTCAATTGACGATTCACAGAGCTTTGTCTACGTGGGTTGCTCACATATGAAGAGTGCAGTGATGTAATATCTATTCTGAGTGATATTAGAGGTCTTCTAAATTGGTCCACATTTGGACACACTTGATCGGGATTATTTGATCGAAGAGTTAGATCTTCGTCGTCGTAATTTGGATCCTGTGAATGTGTTCGACAAAATCAGAGCTGATTTGCAAAGCGCCTCTTACAGAAACCCATCACTCTTGGGTATATTTTTGTCAACAGAATTCATGAAGTCAGATTTCTTCCTTGCTAGCTTTTGATTGGCATTTGATTTCGAATTTGGATGGTCCATTGTTTGTTGTTTTGAGCGCTTTGTTTCAAGTGCATCAAACTTTTGTTTATTGTCATATATATTTATTTAACATCAAGGGAGTTGCTATTCTTGTAAGTGGCATGGTTTTTACATAGTCCCGAAATATGCTTTTGTGAAATTAGATGCTTACTATAGTCTGGAAATTATGTTGCATATGACATTAAAATGGCTTATGCCGATATGAATTTTGCCCGGGAACTTTGTTCCTACGAAAATTCCTTTTGTGTTTTCATCTCCTTAGCAACTGAATGCAAAAGTCTTAGATGGCTTATCCAATGCTAGACTTGTTCTTTAACTATTCAAGCAATTTCTAGAGTACACACTTGGATGAAAATGAAGTGCATCTTCATTGCAATTTTGTTTTCTTTGGGAGGAATTGTGTCACCGTGTCACGATCTGAACTCCACCCTATGTGAAGTACTGGCCGTAAGCGAAGGCGAACAAGACTTTTGCCTTGGGACCCCGAATATTTTTGAAAATAGAGGTCTCTGAATCTGATGTAGCACCCATTAAATCAAGCATCTAAGATTATATTCAGTCAAAAGAAGCCAATCAAATAAGAGAACCAATCCCATGAAACAAACACAGAGCGGACTCAGATCCTATGAAAAGAGAGTTGAAAAGGGTCAAACCAGAAAAAAAATTACTCTAAAAGTTTTACGCGTTCAATACTTGAAATTTATTCAATGGGGCTCATCTTTGAGGTTTGTTTTGGGTCGTTAAAGGTCATGTTGGCCTTGCCTATGCAGATTAGGCCTCTTTATCGGACCAGTAGCTTCTGGCTATCAAGACCTAACCAAAAGAGAGACATATGCACTGCTTAATGGTTTGCCTAACTTAGCTGAAGTCATATCAGAAGCATAACATGTTAGTGTGCTGAACACAGAAAATCTTGTGCTGACTTTATATGCATCAAAATACTGAAAAGTTGCCTTGTTGTGATGCCATCTTGCTCCTCCCCCGTGTAATCTTTTTACTTGTTTCAAAGGTTAATAAAATCTTCTTTTTTCTGTTCAAAAGAATAGGTTGTGCAAGTCACTCCTTTTCGAGAAACGCCAAAAAAATTATTAATCTCAGAGTGTTACACATAGGTCAAAGTGGGGAGGAGCTAAGGGAAGGAGGGGGAGGCACCAAATAGGCACCCACAACCCAAGCCAACCCAAGCCACAGCACCCAGGACAAACCAAGAAAGAAAATAAACACAGCAAAATGGTTTGCAAGACACCAACCAGACCAAAATAGCAAAACCAAAGCAAAACAAACATCAACAACAGAAATTAGAACTACTACAACTGCTGCAAAACCACACAACTGCTGAAACTTCACAAGCCTCCTGATAATTGAAACTGTACCAGAATTGATACTCCTACAACTGCAACACCCAAACAGCGGATGGCTGCCGCAAAACACTGCTGCAGCTGCAACAAGAAGTAAGTTCCTTATTTGGGGTTGGCTAATTCCGTGACGTTTTTGTGTAATTGATATCCTTTATAATGGCTAGTTAGTTGTTTTAGTGTTGGAGTTGGAGTCTAGCTTGTAATCAGAGCCTTAGCCAAATTGGATTGGGGTGTGACATCAAAGTTTGGGATCCATCAAATGGATGAGTATTACAAAATCTAAGAACCAACTTTTGGAATTGATGCTAAATGGACTGAAAAGTGTCACAACCTATGTTACCAGAAAACGCTAACACCCTAGCGAATTACATTGTGGAACTATCGTTCTGAAATGTGGTACACCAGCGTTCCAATACGATGAATTTAGCGATCCAAAGGGATCTTAAAATTTCTCCTATGAAGACTAGAGATATTAGTGCTTTATCAAGACAAAATATAAGAAAAGTTGCATATAACGCTTCTAGAAATTTATTTTCCATGAATTGTTAGACAAACAATTCTTTATTTTGTTGTATGATTCTTGGAATGTAAGCTCTAGAAGCCTGCCTACTCACGTCGTTCCAAAAATTCAAACATGCGCGTACCACATTCCTGTTCCTCGCATGGGAACAATCTGCGTTCCTGGTAACATGGGTCACAACACTTACGGTGGGTTTTTATTCCTTTTATTTTCTTTGTAACTTTGTAAGGGTAGTTTTAGGGTCTCTGCCCCACTCTAATTGTAAAGCTAATGGAAAAAGAAGAAAAAAAAAAAACAAGCATCTTATCCTCTTTCTTGTCGCCAAAAATGTGGACGTTCATGTTGATGTTCAAAGAAAGATACTTTGTTCCTTTCCAGAAGAAATATCCAGGAGTTCGGAATTTTTCGGTGCAGAATGGGTATATCCCAGGTGGTACCCGCTCGGCACATTCGGGTCATTCAATACACTCTTAGACGGCTCGGTTTGAAACTTTCTCTCATTTCACTCCAACATTTTCTCTCTCCTTTTTCTTTCTCCAAATCCGAGCCGTCTAAAAACGCAATAAACGGCTCGAATGCGGCGAGCGGCTATCACGTGGTACCCACCCGGAACTGAAAAATTTTCCCCAAAAATGTGAACGTTCATGTTGATGTTCAAAGAAAGATACTTTGAACATCAAGGAGTTTGGAGCCACTCACCCCTTTCTCATCCCCAATCCTCAGCCATAGAAAAAGAATCTGTCACCATCGTCTTACCACGCCGTATTCTATCAAATACAGCTTGCATTTCTAACCCATATGCCACAAATCACATCATTTTTTTGTGGTCACTTGAAGGAATATAGGATTGTTTGTTGATTCCTCAAAACATCGAAATTTGTTATTGGATCAAGAGAAGAGAAAAAGCTAAGGACAAGTAGGTACAACACCACTATCCAGTGGCAGCTCCACCCTTAGACAGTGGTGGTCACTTGAAAACGAGTCCTGCTATGACTACACCACCTGGTGTACACCGAAGTATACATTGCTATCGGGGTCACACATAAATGATCGGAACCGCTCAATATGTTTTAGATATTATTTTTAGGACCCTTGTAAAAATAAGCTTAGTCAGATATCGGTAAGAGCTTGATCGATTCTTCGCTCAATTTCATGTCAGCAAATTGAGCGAAGTGATCGAGCTCTTACTGATATCCGGCTGAGCTTTTTTTTTTTTTCTTCTTCTTACAGGAGTCTTTAAAATAATTTTCCAAACATATTGAGTGCGGCTCCAATTATTTTGTGAGATCCTGAAATGGGTCCCACACGACATGATGTACATTTGGTGTACCCAAAATTTTATTGATTCCAAAAACCTATTAGTCCCTCCGTCCCTTATTTAGAGTCCAGTATTTCATTTTGGACTGTCCCTTAATAAGTGTCCATTTTATAAAGTTATGGGTAAAAGTTGGTACATTGTCTATTTTGTCCCTAAAAGTATATTCTATTTTGAAAAGTTAATGAGTAAAAGTGTAATGATAATGGATAAGTAAGGAAAGTGGAGGAAAAAGTTGATGTGAAAGATATAATGATAATCTTTTTAATAAGTTGGAGTTACGAAGCAGGACACTTAAAAAAGGACGGAGGGATTACAAGTCATAGGTAAAATAAAAGTGAGAAAATGTTGAAGTGACCCGTCCTTAGCTATATAAGTCCCGTCCTTGTTACAGTTCCCCTTTCTTGCTTCCACAAACCTACAAGGACGAGAAACGAATATGCGAGGAGCCTTTTGCGTGTTCCGGGTCATGCCTCACTATCGCGCATAGAATACGGTCCATATAAACGAATCAAATTGCTTGGGTTGAGGTATTGTTCCTTTGTCAAAAGTTCGTTAGAGATTGAGGTACATAAAAAAAAAGGTCTTAAATTTGAATATTTTTCGAAGCCCACTAAAACTTTATGACGATGCTCGAACGAGTAACTTTTTCGGCTCATTCAACTTTCAATGTCGACAAAAATCTAGATAATTGAATTCACCTCGATTGAAACTCATTTGTATTCGACTCGCCTTACAGATAAAACCCTATCTTGAATAACTCGTTAAATTTTCATATGAATAATTAACCGTTTAGATCGTTTCGTTTAAGTATGCGTGTGTATGTTGTTGGAAATTTTTACGGAATTTCAGATGAATGAAATCGGGGCAAACCGGAGGATCTCTCGAGGCAACCGTACGTGTTCCGAGCTCGTGGAATCTTGATGCATCACAATCAATAGACGTATTGATGTGTGGATTTCGTAATTCCTGTAACCCTCACCATTATGGAGTATTGATTCTGGTAACCTCTCTTATTCATTGGCTGAATTCAAATCAGAAATTGAAGGCAGCATTATTCCTCTTCAGCCTCCTTCACTCTATAAATTGGGGCATCACGTTTTGGAGGAATCACAAGCAAACTCACAACTTTCTAGGATACTCTGATATTCGTTCTTGAGAGAGAGAGGCAGGCGGTAGTCAATTCGCCAAGGTGGTCGACGGTGATGTTCCGACGGCTTGCGGTTTAGCCGAGCCAACCCTAGGAGAAAGTCGCCGACGCAACCTGCAACACCCACGGTAGGCGGCGAATATTTCTTAAGAAGACTGTGGTATTACACAGGCCTCGGTTCGATATTCTCGAATTTAGTTTGTATCTCAACTGTTTCAATCTGTTATTTATCTGTATTTTGTTTCGATTATGTAATTGTTATATTTTCAATGAAATTGTTCTCTGGATTTTCTGTATATGCCGGAATTTTTCCCAACATATGTCGACGTGAGCGTGAATGGGAGCCTAAAGAGTTTTTCGGAAACATCACAAATTTCGAGAATTCGCAAGAGTGAGAATTGAGAGGGAGAATGTAGAACAAAAATAGAGAGTGAAAGAAAAGGTTGTTGGAGAATAGACTTGGGTTGTCAGCAGTTGGTTGGGCGCCGTGCAGTTCGATCATTTTCGGGCTCATGAGTCATGACGGACTGATTGATGATCCGAACTATTCATTCTAGTTCCCAACTATCGACAACCCAGCCAGGTCCTTGGAGAATTATCTGACTTTCTCTCTCTCTCCTAGTAGGGCCACCTAAAAAGCTCTATATATAAGCAGAGCTTAGAAAATCCTTTTAAGGTTGTGAAGGTGAAACTTGACTCTCAACATCTTCTCCCTCTCTCTCTCTCTCCCATCTATATATATAATGACGCCAATTGTGAATTCAAATTACGACCACAACGCAATTACAAACAGCGCCCTAAAGATCAAGTTCCTCTACAGCTACGGTGGCAAAATCCTCCCTCGGCCCACCGACGGCAAGCTCCGCTACGTCGGCGGCCACACCAGAGTTCTCTCCGTTGATCGTTCCATCACGTTCGCAGGTTGGTTGGTTCTCCAGTTTCTTTTCAGTTTTTATTTATAACGGCTAGCTAGAAACTAGAAAGTTTGGACCGGTTGTGTGTAGGCCACATGTAGGGCCTGTGCTTTTGGTTTGTTTGCTTAATGAAATCAAAATGGACGAGAAAGTTTGGACCGGTTGACAAGGGTGGCTCCAGAATCTCGGTTCAGCGATGACAAAATCGTACATAGAATTTACCAATGCAGAAGTCTATCTAAACTGGAGTTTTTGATTTGGTTAAAATTTTATCAAGCCATAGTTTATTTTTGTTTTGTTGACTTATATTACTCCCTCCATCCCTAAATAAACATCCGGCCTACCAACTTAGGTCTTTAAAAAGATGTACTTTTTTTTATTAAATTTTTTTACAACTTTTTTCATAATTTGAAAAAATTCACTGATATCTATCGATCTGTGAATTTTTTAACGAAGAATAGAGACCTAAGTTTGCTGTCCGGACATTTATTTAGAGACAGAGGGAGTATCTAATTACCAACACATTGAAATGGATTTTCATTGATATATTGGCTATGCATGAATGACCGAATGCAGATAATAACCCATTCGCTACGTGTTTATATCTCTCGAATTTCCGGTGAATTGAATTGAATTGAATTGAAATTTGATTGTTACAGAGCTAAAGGTGAGATTCTTAGAGCTATGCGGATCCTCCATGATTTTGAAGTGTAAGTTGCCAACGGATGATCTAGACGTCCTGGTTACAATCACCTCCGACGAGGAGCTCGTTAACCTAATTGAAGAATACAATCGATTCTCGTTGTCTACGAATAAGGACCTGAAGATTACAGCCGTGCTGTTTCCCCTGAAATCTCTCAAAAAAATCTCTCCTCCATCTACCGTTTCCAGTCTCGATTTCTCCTAGGTCGTCATAAAGCCGCCTTCCGTCGCAGGATTTTGGCGTCTGAATTCGTCGCCGGCCTTTGGATTTCCGGCGGGTGTGAGGAAAGATGGCGGCAAAGTCCGTTACTGAGTAGTCTTTAGCTCTTTAAGACGAATATGACTTGTTTAAATGAGTGTAGCTAGCGATGAATCTTATTGTATGTCCCATCAAAGACACATAAGAGACCACGACATGAGAAGATTTCGATGGCATTTAGAGAGCAGGCATTAGGCGCGCAAGGAATGCAAAAGCTCTGGGGATTGAATGTTCCAATCTTGAAGTCTGGACAAAAAGGTCATGGGGTTTTTCTGGTTGAACAAGAATTCCTAATATGGTTTAAGTGAAATAGGTAAAAGATTCACATGGTGCCCCAAGACCACTGAATATTACTCGGTGCTTGACGGTCTTGATGCTTAGAATCCCTCAGAATTGGCTCTGTTGTGCCTCAGACCACATTAGAGATTGATCCTGTGCTCTACGAGTCTCGTTCTGTATCAGAAGAAGTTAAACATAATTGTTTACTTCGTTCGGCTTGTTGGAAAGATAAACATATTCGAAAATAAAGTTGATTTGACATCATCAACATGAACGAAATACGTTTGTCTTGGAAAAAATCAACAGCTTGTATGAGTTAATAAACTTCAAAACAAACGTACGATATTGGATCAACCAAATTCTTTAACTAACTACTCAACGAGCCCAAAAATAAAATAAAATCACGGTTTGGATCATTTTTGGGCTTGAACCAAAGCCTTTATAGTATTGCTTTTCATTTAAGCAAAACTCCAATTTGTTTTTTTCCCCTAAAAAGCCAGCTTCGTTTTGAAATATCATTGTTTTGACCGCATTTTTTTAGTTTATATCGTTTTTTTTTTGGACATATTTGATCTGTCTTGAGGGTAATTTAAATTAGGTTTAAATTCAATCGTACGTTGGATAAGAAAAAACTAAAGAATAAAGTTTTAGTTTTTCCGTTTATATCTCCTAAATGAGTTTTTTTTTTCAAAGAAATCATATTTGCTTAATTTGTTTCGATTAAGATAAACAATCTGTTGAAGAGAGGGAATAAATAAGCTAAAATAGATAAAGACTAGGAATTATGAAGGAAAATAATTCGACCCCGTTTGTTTGGGGATTTTTTATTTGGATTTGTAGGTAATAAGTGTAGAGAGAAATAGAGTAATAATTGAAAGTAATGATTGGAGAGAAATAGAGAGAAAAATTAGAGTAATAATTGTTGAGAAATAGGATAATGATTAGAATCCAAAATTCAAAACCCTTAAACGAAGGGAGGGGGGGGGGGGGGGGGGGGGGGGGGGGGGAATCATTGTCCACCCATAAATAACAACGCCAGCCCGTTTTGTTTGGGCTTCTCCTAGGAAATCTTTCCTATAGAGATTTGTCCCCGATTTAAACAGTGCTTTGGGCATAGCCATAGCCACATTTGTTTGGGCATATCCATGTAAGAGCATCCACACATCTAGCTTTTCTTGGCATAATTTCTTGTCATTTTTTAAATGGTACAAAAAATGGCAAATTAGGTGCACACCCACAATGCCAAAATTCTCTCAAATTTAGCAAATGCCAATTGTGATTTTTGAGAATGAAAGAACTGAAAGGAGGAAATTGCTAAACATGGGTGCAACACATTTGCTATTTTTTTGGGCAAAACGACAGTGTTCATTTTTTGGTAATGAACAACAGTACGTATTCATTGTCCATAAATGAGAATGAAAATGAAAAAATGACATTCATGGGTGTGAAAGCTCTAACAAAAGTCTTTTGCTTTGAGCATAGCCATATACCTAGTATTTTTGGGCTAAATGAGAAACAATTCAATTCCCTTGTCACTTCCAAACAAGATCGTTCTGTGCCTAGAATTTTTCTCTCCTCTCCCTTTTTTGGGGTGTTTCAGGGTGTTTCGAACCAATTTTTATACGCATTGAATTAATTCTTACAGTTCCTCTCACAGCCTTTTCACACGCTTATGCGTGGAAGGTGTGACTTCAAGAGTTGCTGACAAAGAAAATCGAACCTAAAAAAAGGTGTGAGCATGCAAACCCCCCAAGTCCAGGCTAAAATCATCAGGCCAATCCCTAGATGCTTTCACTTTCCCCTTCTCTCTCTCTCCAAAATATCCATTAAATAAATCCATGGACAATCGAATATTGGCTAATTGGTAAAGATCCTCGAATTGGAAAACGACCCATCAAACTACTTCCACCAGCCACGCAACAAACCACGGTTGCCGACAATAACAATTGGCCATCAGCGTCTCCTTCTTTGTTGCTTTGAAGCGAAATTGCCGATTACGATTGGATAATAATTCCTAACACATTAGCACATCTAATTCCACGGTACTCTCTTACGAGTAAACAATCTCATTGCCCATTTTCAAGGGAGCCCAATTAACCAGCGCAAAGATTCGACCGTATGTACACTACGTTTACGAAATATTTTTGGAATAATTAATTAAACTGCAATATGTCCTTGGAGGAAATTATGTTTGTGAAGGACATCCCTATTGTACAATCAACTGGGGGTACTACTAATTTCACAGAAAAGCCTCAACAACCCATAGCCCGTAGGCAAGGAGATTAGATGGCAAAGAACATGTCTGTTCTCTTTACAAGTCTCTTCTTTCTATTTGTGCAGTCACATGCTCGTGGCCGGCCGCCCTCGGGTTGCGCTGGCCTTGTACGTTCCTGGGGACTCGGTTATATGGACTCGGGCAACAACATCTTCCTAAATACCCTTGTGAAGTAAATTTCACACTTTATGGCATTGTTTTTTCTGGTTGATTGACGGGCAGATTCATTAATGGCTACACTACTGCTGATTTCTGGTTAAGCATTCGGTTGTTCGCTCATAATTTCTATACGGAAAAGTCATTGATTTAAGTCTTTTAGGAAATTTGAATAGCATGCTGGTACATTGACTCTCCAATAAATGAAAGTAAATAGGCCATGTAAGAGCATTTATACGTTGATATTGGATCTATACACAATTTGTTTATGATTATATGATTTCATGAATTGCAGATAAATGGTCCAATAAGCGGTCTCACGAACCCATCCCGTTGCCATACTTGCATCCTCATATTAGTAAGTTGAAGTCAAATACCAAAGGTTTCAACTATGCATCTGAAACAGCCGGTATTCTCCGTAATACTAGCCGTATAAGTAAAAATTGTCTCGCCAATTAACAAAAATCCTATTTTCCCAAAGAGAAATTGCCAAAAGATACTGAACTAATGAGACCACGATAGTTTTTGAAACAAAATTCTGGGTCTTTAAGTTCAAAAAATGATAAGACTGAAATCTAAGACATCTTTCTAAAAAAATTATGTGCAGTTCTTGCGGTTTGTATGCCTAGGCAATTTGCCATTCTCTTTATTATGTTCCTTTTGCAGGAGGGAGAACTTGCCACTGGGGCAACAAGTCAAGGTATTTGAAGAGACTACTGAGCAATATCTACCATCTTTGGGAGCATACAATAACAAAACCAGGGGGAGAACTTGCCACTGGGGAAATTTGTGGTGATTGAAGTTGCCCCACTCGATCGGCTGCTTGCCAGATGTTCTTGACAAAACCAAACCGTCAACAACACTATGCGACAAGCAAATAAATGGCTTGGTATCAGTTTTCAATACCAATCTCGGTGTAAAACTTAATCAACTTAAGTCCGTGCTTAATGGCTCGACATTCCTCATTGCAAAATCTTACCGACTTATTCACGACATCATCCACAATCCCCAAGACGCCGCAACAATTTTTCCGTGCCCGGGGTTGTTTTCTCAAACAGAGTTCAGCGATGGGATAAAACCAACAAAGCAGAACTCCATGGTAGAGGGCAAGAAGAAAAGATCAATGGGTCATGTAATGTAATGAGAAAACCCAAATTAGCAAAACTCCCTGCTGTCCCTTTTTATTGCATTTCATTTAAGCAAAACCACCATTTACTTCCCAATCCGGAGTGGGCCACCATTTGAGGCCACCCACTAATGACTCATCCTATCTTTGACTTTTTTGTCTTTGTAGTTTTTTTGAACAGCAATCCTAACTTGACTGCTTCCCTTTGCCTACACCCGAAACTGAGAAATTTTTGGGTGCCGAGCGAGTACCACGCGGCGGTACCGTCGACGATTCCAACCATTCAAACGTATTTTGGACGGTTCAAATTTATTCTCTCTTTCTAAAATTCGGACCATCCAAAATACGTTTGGACAGTTGGGATCGCCGATAAAATACCACGTATATGGTACCTGTCCGGCACCAAAAAAAAAACTCCTCAAACGACAAGAAACGAATATCCGAATAACGAAGGAATAGTCGCGGCGGTCCCTTCCTCTCTCTCACTACTTTATTTTTATTTTTTTGGTCAACGTACGACCTCTCTCCCACTACTGGAGTAGTACAATGCCATCTTCATACTGCCTTTCCCTCGGGCCCACTATATAAGTCATAAGTGGGCCCAATAAAACTCGTTATGTTTTCCATTCAAAATTCGAATAATCAACTTTCCAATCTCCTTGTGAGACTTGTTTTGTAGTACAACAATAAGCAAGTCCATTTGCAGTTTGATAAGTATTTGATCGAATAATATGGTCTTTCAAAAAAAAAAAATTTTAATAGTGTGATTAAGCACTTATGAATGCCTATTTAAGATTAGGTTTTACTTCAAACGTTTAAAAAGGCAATTAGGGGAAAAAATTGCAGTTGGGCCGGTGCCCCGGCGGGGCTTAAGTGGCTTCGCCACTAACCATAGTATGCCGCATAACTTTGCTCAAAGAGTGTTTTATAACTGTTTGGTAGAATACCCTCGCTCTCCTTCCTGCCCTGAGCATCTTTAATGGGTCTTATATCTCTATTTTGGAGACCAAATCTCTATGTTAATAGGAGATTTTGTAATTTATTCCATATTTTCTTTAACTTTTTATACTTTACGGAGAAAGCTTGGAGGGGCTAGCTCATCATCATTTTTAGAGATTTGGAGCTTTAATTTTTTTTTTTTGAGTCTCCAAATCTCTAAAAAAGACGGTTAATTCCTCCAATTTTTTTTATAAAGTACAAAAAATTGAAAAAATAAAATAAATTACAAAATCACCTTTCAATATATATAGATTTGATCTCTAAAAGAGATATAGAATCCTGGAGTCCCAAGGATTCTCTCTCCTAGAGTCCTAGGGCCACCGCCGAAAACAGCTCTATATATACGCAGCCTACACATTCCTGAAATTCTTCAAGGTGCAAGCAACTTGACTCTCAAGTCTCCACCTCCTCTCTCTCTCTCTCTCTCTCTCTCTCTCTCTCTCTCCTCCATATCATGACCAGAATTTCGAACACAGCCGACGAGAACGCAATCAGCACCCAAAAGATCAAGTTCCTCTACAGCTACGGCGGCAAAATCCTCCCTCGTCGCACCGACGGCAAGCTCCGCTACGCCGGGGGCCACACCAGAGTCCTCTCCGCCGATCGCTCCATCACCTTCGCGGAGCTGATGGTGAGATTCGTAGAACTATGCGGTTCCTCGATGACATTGAAGTGCAAATTACCGACCGAAGATCTCGACGTCTTGGTTACGATCACCTGCGACGAGGACCTCGCTACGATAGTTCGCGAATACGATCGGTTCTCGTTGTCCACGCAGAAAGACCTGAAGGTTACGGCCGTGCTGTTTCCTCGCGAATCTCTCAAGACAATCTCTCCTCCTCCGTCCACCGTTTCCAGCCTCGATTTCTCCTCCGCCGTACGTATCCCGCAGCCTCTTGGTACCCGGCGGAATCCGTCGCCGGCGTTTCGATTTCCGGCCGGTGTTGGGAAGGACGGTGGTGGAGTCCGTTGTTATCAACTAGCAAAGCCTAGGCATCTCTACTTTGTACCGCATCAGAATTTATTACCGACGAAGAACTAAAACATCTGAGGACAGTGGCTAGATTATTGTACATTGTAGTTTGTGTGGTGGTGATACAATTGAATTCTCCTAATAGTACTCCACTCAAAAGCCAATTTTGCACAATTTTTTGGTTTGTTCACTCCAAATATACAGATACTATTTGCAAATGGTTAATTCCTTCACTCCAATATTTTGGTTCATCTCTGTTGAATTTTGGCGGCCATACCAATCGGATTCGGGACAGAACGATTTTCGCGGTTAGGGTTTCATTATACGCTGTTATCTGTCTCCTTCCGTTCTGCCTCGCTTATCGTGTTGCTTAGCCCTAATTTTTAATTCCATCAGGGTCATTTGGTTACGTACCCCTTTTTTCACTTAGATTCTGCGTGTCATTTTTAATAGTTTATATCTCACAACGTATGCTGTGTTTTATGTTTTTAAAATCATTGTCTTATAAAAAATGAAATTTATCAAACAAGATTCATATTACATATTTTTAACAATATATATTGAGAGATAGACAATCGAAATTGACATGCAAAATCTTAATGAACACTTACAAAAGGACGGTGAAACGCACAAAGAACTAAAGTTCAGAATTCAGGTGGCCTGCTTTATTCTTTTTGGCACACGTTTGAGAAGAAATATGCTTTGACAGGTTGGGAATGGGGATCATCTTTGAAGTAGTAGTACTTCCTTAGCTTTTTGGACATCGATGGATTCCTTAGCTTTTTGATGACGAGAGGTTGCTCTTGGGGCAATTGGTCCATAATCGCCATTTGACACAAAAGACAATATGAGTCATATAGTATTGTTAATCACACACGATTTATGATGCGTTTGGTTGGATCGATGGAATGAAATGTAAATTGGAATGGAATTAAGAATGAAATAGAATTGGAGGAATTGAGACTGCAATAATCATTCTCATTCCTATGTTGGGTTGTGGCTAGGAATCAATAGCAAAAATAGAATTCGCATTCCAATTCATGTGTTTGGTATGTTAGAATCACATCGATCTCAATGCAATGGAATTTGGGGAGTGGCAATAGTAATGTTGTGAGTGGCATTAGTAAATTTGGAGTGACAATAGTAAAATTTAGAGGCAATAACAAATTTTAGAGTAGCAATACAAAATTTAGAGCGACATTAGGAATTATGTGAGTGACATGAACAATATTCCATAGAGGGGTGATGGAATGAAATTGTTATTCTTTACTTTTCAAATGGAATAGCTACTCCTTTATTTGGATGAATAATAATTTCATATGGAATGACTATCAATTTCTAGTGAACCAAACATCGAAATAGACATTCCATAGAAATAACAATTCTATTCCATTTCTCATTCCATCAAACAAAACATAGTCTGGGTAATCGTTTTCATTTGGACAATTACTGTTGCCTTTTCGTAGGAGGCTTTATTGGCCGCCACCACCAATCTGTCTCAGTAATTTTAAAATTAGATCACTGAGTGAACAGGTGAAGGGACTGGCTGATTCGCTGAATGAGTTCTTGGTTTAATCTCGTAAGGCAAACTCACTATAGGGTTGCTAGTGTGCACCTCGACATTGCTTTTCGAGATATTAGAGGGATGGCAAACACTGTGTGTTTGCATATTTTAAGGATGTGTGGAGATAGTGAGGAAGTGGTTATGTGGGTGGTTTTTAATCGATTACCATTTTGCATACAATAGTTAGGGACGTTAAAAAAGAAGTTGTAAATACTTAATTTTTTGAAGGAGCAATTACGAAAATCAGTTTTGTGATGGGGCTTCGAAAATTGGTCACACCAAAATCACTTCTCCCTTTATATATTACAATAGATAAACATAGGACAAGGGATTCTTGTATACGGATCATAGACATTTATAAAAACACGATCAATTGAAATTTGTCTTCCAGTTCATTCTCTAAATCATATTGTACTAATCCTTCATTTTGAACAACACCTGTGAAAAATTAAATATAGTAAAAAAAAAAAAAAAAGAGATAATTGATAGGTGTGCAGGGGCGAACCCCACTTGCACCCTAAGTTTAAGTTTTGTTTTTCGATGTTTGATTGTTTTAGTAGAAAGTTGCGTTGTTAAAGTGTTACAGAAATATTTCTTGTAACCATGGCTTTCAAAAAAAAAAAAAAGTGTTACAGAAACTGATGGAAGCAAAATTTGCAGAGGCCAAATATATCAAACCTTGGGGCTATTGAAAGGTTTGTCGAGTAGTTAAAGTTCAGAGTTTCGGAATTAGTCGAGAAGCACCCAAATTGGATCGGACATTCGACTAGTTCGATCTGAGGCCCTCGACTAATTCGCGCGGGACCCCTGGCAATAAGAAGAGAATTTGCAAATCATGATCATCCTGGACCCCTGCCAATAAACACGGAATCAACCAACCTTTTTAAAATGATGATATCCCTTTTCTTACAGTAAAGCATTATTTAATTTTTTTCAGAAACGTGGTTATGTGATGTGTCCAACTATTTTTTTTTTGGTTCCGCTACGGAAGAACAACCCTACAACCAAGTTACTAAATAGACCTGATTACGCAATACAAACCTCCAGAGGAGCTAGCGCGGCTACACCAGTCACGACCCCCCACTAATTACTTAAAAATACTCGCTCAGTGGGAAATCGAACCCCAAACCTTAAGGAGTACTCCCAAAACCTGGGCATCCGCCTGAACCACTCTGCCTGGACATGTGTCCAACCTAAAATTGATCAGTCATAAAACCATTGTCTCATTTTTTTTCCAGAAAAAAGACACATGGCTTGCCCTGGTTGGTTGGCCATACTACGTTTCTTTGTTCCCCAAACTAAACATTTTCGTGGCAGGTTGGCCAGCAAAGGTTAGAAAGAGAGAGTGAAAAAAGATTCAATCATAATCCCAATTTTTTAAACAAAACCAATTTGGAATCCCCACTGTGGTAAATTAATTAATTAAGCATGTTTAGAACATTACGTGCGCACAGGTGTTTGGACAATAATCCTCCCAAGATGGGAATTATCTAGAGGAGCATATATAATTAATTAAGGTGCGGTGGCTCCAAGGTTCGCAAGTAGTCTAGTCATTACCTTCATAATAAATTTTTAATTCTTCTTCACGTAAGCGAAAGTTTGTATGAAATAGTTGTGGGAAGGGATTCCGCCGGGTGATGCCCAAAGCAAAGTGATATACCTACTTTGGTCCCCTTGCACCACTCCTCAAACTAATGGGAGGCCCATATTTTGTTCTCTTAATCTTGTTAATCTAATTTAATTAAGACTAAAAGACAGTTATACCTCCTTAGAAAAGTCAAGAAAAGTTCAATAAATAGATAGAAGTTCATATGAATGGTTCACTTAAGGTGTGTAGATTTTACGTGAGGCTCCGTTCACTTGTCAAGAAAATTGATCCAGAAAAATTGCTATTCCTTAGAAAATTTGAGTGAAGTGAATGAAAAGGAAAAGTATTTTCTACATGCATTCATTTGATAAAAGAAATTTGTGGAAAAGTTAAAAAGCAATGGTTTAATTATATGGGAAAATAGCAAAAAAAAAAAAATCAAGATTCCCGCAAAATCTTGTGTTTTTGCAGGATGAGTTTTAACAGAAAACTGATCCTAGTGGAAAAGTTAGAGATGTGGATCACACAACTTTTTGCTAACTGAACACTTCAAACATATAGGAAAGCTAGACATTCCTTTCCTTTCATTTCCTTGCAACCGAACGGGCGACATAATGCATTTCGTTTCAGAGAATTTGTGCAATTGCATGCATGCATGCATGTGACTTTAACAAAAATATTAAACCAAATTCAAATTCGGAAAAGTCTATTCGAAACTGAGATCTTGAAATTTTAACCCTTAAAATTTTTAGACCACGCTAAAGTCTTGAAGAAAGGAAAAATACCCAAAGGCTAGCTTCAAAACATTCTATTCAGAAAGGGAACCCTATAGGAGTAATATTCTTGGAAATTTCTTATGGTGTGGGTTTGATTTGTTTCTGGAAACTTTATTCAACCAAATGAATTGAACTTCTCAGCCCAGTCAGTAGTCAATACCTTGAAAAATCATATAGACGGCTATAGACCAACGAAAACCGGGTGGAATAATCATCCAGATTCTTTTCTTGCTCGAACGGACCGTCATCGCCTGTTGACTCATCTGGCCGGCCGGATTGTCAGCATCAAGGTTGTTTTCCCGCATGGTCCAGTTTTTTCGGTTTGACGGGTTTTTATTTCACCCCTAACAAAGAGGATAACGAGAACTATATGTCAACTAGACCGATTAATTCGGAGAAACTATCCTAATGTCTAATGGCAGGGGCCAAATTAAAACCTAGATAAAATCTCTCATGAATTGGCTTTACACAAGAATTGATAGTATGCGCGTAGATGGAAGTCAGAACCCAATTGAGGCGAAACGGGTGATTTGGTCAAATAAGTTGAAACAACGTAACGGAACGGAAAAAATCCAATATATAATCGGCTCTTTTGGATGGACCAAGCTCCCGTTTAGTGTCCATGGGGTAGCTCCAGTCCAGTGTGGGATATTGTAGACCCCTCCTAGACCCATATCAATGATCGGAATTGCCCATTTTATAAATGTTGTAAAATAGATCATTGACGTATGGCTTGAACATCGATATATGCATAAACGATACATATTTATGTAAGGAAAATATAGACAGTTTTCATTTGAAATCATATTTTCTCTGTCCATTTTTCTTGCACGATTCTGTTTTGTGTACGCAGTTATCGTTGATCAAGTTGAGTTATCACATCGATGATCTACACACAAAATTCTCTTGATAAAATCCGGTGAATTAATAGAATTCACTTTTTTCGCAATTCGCACACACAAAATGAAGACGTATTGCCAACTTGTGCCCTTTTTAACCTGTGACAATATTGGGCTTTTTCTTCTCTTCTAAATAATTAGTACTTCCCAAGTTGATCAAGATTGAGAGGACTGAAAGGAAAAAGACAGTGATATTATTCGAGGTTAATTTGTCTGGTTGTTAACTTAAAAACTTACAAGTAGTCGAGGTACGCATATACATGTATATTTTCCCACTTGCACGCCAACTCCTCCTTTGTTCTTTTTTTTTTTTTTTTTTTTCCTTTTAGAGATTTTAATGAACTTGGTGATCCTCTAGAATATATTAACCAAGTTTGGGTAGTTTAGATGAGCGATGTGGGACAAAGTCTAACAATCTCCCTCACGTGCAGTCCGGATGCACGTGAAGGTGCGAATTGTGCTAACCAGGAGATTTGCTTCGGGCGACAGAGACTCTCCCATGAGAGGTGAGGCCACCTAAGATTTGGCTCTGATACCATATTAAATTTTTTGGAGGGTTTCAACCTAAAACCAATTGGTTATAGGTGGAGTAGTCTCTAGATTTTATTAACCAAGTTTGGGTGGTTTAAGTGAGCAATGTGGGATGAAGTCTAACATTCTCTCTCACGTGTAGCCCGGATGCACGTGGAGGTACGAATTGAAGAAACTAGGAGATTTGACTCGGGCAACCCCTCACGTGCAGCCCGGATGTATGTGGAGGTATAAATTGATGAGGTGAGGCGATTGACTCGGGCAAAAGAGACTTGACCACACGATGAGGCCACCCAAGATCTAACTCTAATACTATGTTAAATTTCTTAGAGAGTTCCAACCTAAAACCAACAAGGTTAGAGAGAAGTTAACAAGTTAGTCCATAAAAGATTCAAATATTGTCCATAACCCTGAACTACAAACGCCACTCGAAACCTAACCTCCCACAAGGAAAGCTAGAGCCCATTGGCTTTTGGCGTGATGAGATAAGAATGATGCCCCCAAGAGACAAGCCAAAAAAACCATGGACCACATCCCACTTCTCCCAACACACCCAAATCCGATGCCATTCTTTCAAGTCTCAACAGAAGTCTCAATACAAGTGGGGTTTGGGGATCGAATAAGCATAAAATAGTATTAAACAAATGCGAAGTCTTAAAAAGTGATGTCAAATTGCACTTCCATTCCGATTTATTTGTCCTTTTTTACTATTTGAGATCTATTGCAAAATGGTCAACATGTTTTAATTTATAATTTTTTTATTTGCAATATAAATTTTGTTTGATAGATCTTAATTAATTTTATAATATAATATTTTTGAAATCATATAAAACAACATGAGATATAGACAATATTTTGAAGGTATGCCGGAATTGGATAAACAAATTGGAACGAAAGGAATATCAACACAACTAATGTGGCAATGACATAAGCTAAAAAGCCTAAAATCTCTACAAAGAAGAAAAATAGGAGCATTGATAAGTTGTCAAAACTGAGCCACTATTCAACGTCCTATTTAATAAAGTTGAGGAAATAAAACTCATAAGCTAGAACTGTGCAAAACCCAATTTATCTAAGATATGAATTTGGATTTGATTTCTCTGTTTCATTGATGATTTTAACATATATATCTCAAGGTATTCGGACCATTCATGCACACCTAAGACAATTTCACGATCCACAAGCAGAGGGCTCATGTAGAGCGAAGCTCCGAATGAATTAGCTCATGATAAAAGCTGGATAGCATAAGGTTTTCACACCTAAAATTTTAAGAGGCGACGCTTATGAGCTAAGAAATGTAGTAGTTGACTCTTGATCTTACCTTGACCTGGATGGGGCCAGATTTTTTAACAAAATAACTTTTACTCAAACTATTTTTTGATATCATTTGTTAAAATTGTTTGGAACTTAAGGGAAAAGAAAAGATAGAAAAGTTTAAAATTTTCTTCTTCGATTTGAGAGAAAAAAGAAGAGGAAATGACCAAATAGAATATTAATGGGCATATCAAAATTTTCTCGCTGATTTTTTCACACTTCCTTTTTTAATAATTTTTTTTTTCTTTCCTTCGCTTTTTTTGTCAATCAATAGATGTCTAATATACACCTAAAGGAATTGGGAAGGGATATCGCTAAGCGGCATACATGTGTGCCAAGCCCAAAGGGCATTAACCACCATACCAAGCAGTCGCACTCTTGACGAGAATCAATCCCTCACCTTCCATATGTAAGAGGAGAAGAAATGCCATTGTGCTACAAGGCCATTTGTTTTTTCCTCACTTTTCACAAGTTTCAAACTGGCCTAATGAAAAGAGAAAGTGAGGGAAAAGAAGGTAAAGTTCAAAAAATTTCTTTACCATTATTTGGTTACAAGAGAAAGAGAAGGAAAAAAATAAATTCTAAGATAATGAATAGTAAAGTTTTTTCCCCATTTTTCTTTGAGAAATTTATATAAATGGTTCTCCTAATTTCATACAAGTCTCATTTTCGTCCTCTAAGTATTAATTACAATTCTTTTGACCTTCAAGTTTTGTTTTCGTATTAAATTGGTCAAATTGATAACTTTTGTCAGCCAAACTGGACGAAAAAAATCAGATTGAGGGTAGACGTCATCAATTGGACCAACTTGGTACGAACTGCAACGTCCAAACTGCCATCAATCTTATTTTTTCGGTCCAATTTGGCTGACAGATGTTATCAATTGGACCAATTTGGTAAGAAAACCAAACTTGAAAGTTAAAAGAGTTGCAATTAATATTTGAAGGATGAAAATGAGACTCGGATGAAATTAGGAGGGCCATTTCTATAAATTTCCCTTTTTCTTTTGTTTTCCCTCACTTCCAAACAGAGGATAGATTTCTTGACGTTTCTTGTTTTCAGGATATCAAATTCCTCAACCAAAAATAAATACTCATGTCTGCTTCTGCTGAATTCTTGAGAAGTACTCCAGTACTTAAGATTATCTCGAAAGACTTTTGCCAAAATCACAATCCCACTTTCCCAAAGAGCCAATCAGTTGACAAATCAGTTATCTTAATGTAACCGACTGGTTCTCTCTCTCTCTCTCTCCATAGAGAACTTCCCCCCCCTCGTGTCACCTTCCTCTTTCCCCCACGTCTCTCCTCCATGGCTTCACCGACACCCTTCTCTCTCCTCCCCACACCCTTCTCTCTCCTCTCCTCCCCACACCCCCACCACCACCAAAACCCATTCCTCATCTCCAAACCAACCCTTTTCCCATCACTCACACACTCACACAAACATGATGAGGCTGTACGTGTACGTGCTGGAGGCCAAAGATTTGGCTTCAAAGGACACGTACGTGAAGCTCCGGATTGGGAAATTCAAGTCCAAGACTAGGGTTTTGAAGGACACCTTAAACCCCGCGTGGAATGAGGAGTTTGCTTTTAGGGTACATGACATGGAAGATGAGCTTGTGGTCTCTGTGTGTCACCATGAAGATGACTCTGGCTTCTTCAATGTGTCAGCAGATTTTATGGGTCGGGTTCGAGTTCCGGTTCGGTCCATTGCTGCTGAGGAAAATCACAACTTGCCCCCAACTTGGTTTTCTCTTGAAAAGCCCAAGGCTTCAAAATTGGTAAACAAAGATTGTGGTTAGTGTCCCTCCTTTTTCTTTTTCTTTTTCTTTCTTTCTTGTGGATTCTTTAAAATGTGGGATTTTTTTCTGTAAACTGATAAGAGTAGTTTTTATTTAGGTAATAACTGATGGGTTCTTTGATGTATGATCAATTTATGTGTCTGCCTATCTGGTGTGTGTATAGGAACTTTTAAGACCTTGGCATGAATACTGAGGTTTGAGTACTTGGACAATGGGCATTTAGATGGAATTGAGACACGTACAATTCTACATAATCTGGCTCGGTACCTATGACTGTCTTATTAGGATAATTTTCAGGTTTTAAGAAGTGGAAGGAGATAACATTCAGAAGAAAATCAGAAATATTAAATACCCAGAGGGATTTCCTGAAAAAAAAAAAAAAAAGGATTCGAGCCCACATGTTCTGAATTATATGTATTGTTTGGGCTTACTTTTCTGCTAGTGTAGCATTGTTGGCCAATAACTAAGAAGAAACACAGCGTAGCTGCTACAAGATTATTTTTTCAAAGATGGTATAGTATGAATGGTTTGGGAACTTCTAATGTGCTTGTTGGTAATTGGTTGTCGGGGACTCGGAGCCCTGTGTGTATCAGTTGCTTTAATTGGCGAATGCTGGTAGACCTCAGTCGTCCATTGGGCATCTGGAGTCCATGACATCCCACAGAGATGGAGCTCTAGCCCATTTTGTTATACCCTTGTGTACACAGCTTTGAGTGGAGTAACTGACTCTTCAATTACAGGACATGTTCCTAATCGTTCATCTTTGCTAATTGTTTTGGATAATGACATTGAAAGAGTTAGAGCTTGACGATAATGTGGATTGTGGAATTGAGTCCATTCAACTAGTTTGTTGTTCTACTTGTTTGGGCGAGGGTAGTATTAGATGTTGCCCCTGGATGTTCTAATTCAGGGTCATTTAGAAGGGCCAGTTGTATGAGTAACTGTATTGTGAATTTTTCTTTGTAATTGCAGTGGGTCTAAAACAATTGCTTTACAAACTTTTGATGGGAGATCAAAAATGCTCCCCAAGAACTGACAATTATCAACTTATCATTGCTAACTAATTGCTATTTCAAAAGAACACCCAATACTAAGAAACTTACTTGCTAGTACTTTTTATACTAGATTAGAGGAAATCAGAAATCAACATCCATTTATCAGGAGAGGCTGACTTCAGGGCCTTGGGCATAAAATTGCAGGTGCAATTGCATTATTGCGATTAAAGATTGGTTAGTTTCCCTTTAGAATAAACATATAATGAGATAGAGCAATAATGCATGAGTAATTGGAGGGTCAATGTCAGTTGTCAAAAATGCTTTTCTTTATGGCTTGTGTTTGGTCTGTTTGGTGCCGTGGGGGCTCTTTTCTTTGATGTCGGGAGTAAATAGAATTTATTCAACAACAAAAGGACAATAATTTAAATAATATGATTCGGTCCTTTTCATTGGTTTCTCATGAGAAGTAAAAAATGCGGTCTCAAGAGTTGTGATTAATCATATGGTATATGCAGAAAGAGCTCAGAGCTGTGTGTTCTGCCAATTAAAAATGGTTTTCCGTCATGGATGCAGGGAAAATTCTTCTTGCTCTTTCTCTGCATGGAAGAGGCCAAGATACATGCGCTGACCACCTTTCACATGAACATTCATGTACTAGGAATAGAGATTCTAAAGAATGGAAAAGTCCCCATGTCATGTATCAGGATATTCTTAGCTACACATCTCCATCTCGGAAGATCCTTTCAGGAAAAATGAAAGATATTGCAGGCCATTTGGAGAAGCTTTTTAATCGAAATGACGATAATCCTAGAAGTGATGATTCTTCAAAGCAGTCCAGTTCACTTTCTGATTATGAGGATTGCACCGAAGAATCCCAATCGTGCAGTAGCTTTGAAGAAGCTATGGAAAAGATGCAGTCAATAATCAATGACATTGAAATGCCTAAAAATTTGCAAGGGGGCATTCTTCTTGATCAGACATATGCAATGGCTTCTAAAGATCTGAATACATACCTTTTCGCTCCCGATTCACAGTTCAGGAGAGATCTGGTGGACGTGCAAGGAACAACTGATTTCCATGAGGGGCCCTGGATGTGGAAATCAGAAGACAGAGACGTGGCATCTTTAACCCGAGTTGTTAGCTATACAAAAGCGCCAACAAAGTGTTTTAAGGCTGTTAAGGCCACTGAGGAACAATCCTATATCAAGGCAGATGGAAGCGAATTTGCCGTTGATGTAAATGTGAGCACACCCGATGTTCCATACGGTAATGCATTCAAGATTCAAATACTTTATAGTATAATGCCTGGTCCACGGCAATCTTCTGGAGAAGAATCCTCCCGTCTTGTAGTATCTTGGGGAATTAACTTCATTCAGAATACTATGATGAGGGGCATGATTGAAGGAGGAGCTCGACAAGGACTAAAGGAGAATTTCGATCAGTTTGCCAGCTTGCTGGCTCAGAAAGTTAAAACACTTGATTCGACAGATGTGTTAGACAAGGACCATATGTTGGAAACTTTGAAAACGGAGCACCAATCAGATTGGGAGTTGGCAACTGCTTATTTTTGGAATTTTCCTGTGGTTTCAACTGCTCTTGTGACTTTGTATGTATTTGTGCATATTCTACTTTGTAGACCGGGGGAGCCACAAGGATTGGAATTTTATGATCTTGATTTGCCAGACAGTTGTGGAGAGCTCCTCACTTGTGGTATTTTGGTTATTTTATTAGAGCGTGTCTATAACAGGGTATCGCATTTCGTACAAGCTAGGTTCCAAAAAGGTAAACAGTTGAACAACATCCCTATTATAATTTGAACTGTTGTATCAACGCTTTTGCGCCCTCTATACTTGTAACTCCACTCTCGCCAATGTTACTTTTTCAGTAAATGATAATGGAATCAAAGCCCAAGGTGAAGGATGGGTGCTCACTGTAGCTTTGATTGAGGGGACAAACTTAGTGTTTTTGGATCCAACGGGGTTCCCGGATCCCTATGTGGTGTTCACCTGCAATGGTAGAACGAGAACAAGCTCTGTCAAGCTTCAAACTCTTGATCCTCAATGGAATGGTACGATCTTTACTTCTGTTTGTTTTTTAAAGTCCCTTTTTATTAATTTATACATATATCATGCAGAGATACTTGAGTTTGATGCTGCTGACGAACCCCCCTCAGTGATAGATGTGGAGGTTTTTGATTTTGATGGTCCATTTGACCAGGCTGCCTCACTTGGGCATGCAGAGATAAATTTCTTAAAGCACACATCCGCAGAACTGGCAGACATCTGGGTTCCCCTTGAGGGAAAACGTGCTCAGTCTTCCCAGTCAAGGTTGCACCTCAGGATATTTTTGGACAATGACAATGGAGTTGAAACAATTAAAGATTACTTAACAAAGATGGAAAAGGAAGTTGGAAAGAAGGTAAAGATTTTTCACCTCCTTTTGTCATTCATTACTCCAATCACTTACCTTTACCTTGCCTCGACTCGACAGCAATTGATGCAATCAGAGCATCATTTAATTTGTAGCATTTGAAGTGTTAATCTGATTTTGCAATGCATACTTGACAGTTGAACCTTCGGTCACCTCACAGAAATTCAACATTCCAAAAACATTTTGGATTACCACCTGAAGAATTTCTCATCAGTGATTTCTCGTGCTCCTTGAAAAGAAAGATGCCATTGCAGGTAAATATACAGATCAACACAACTTATTGAATGTCAAAAGAAATTGCATTTTGAGGTTCTAAAGTTTTAAATAGTAAAACCAAATACAGTATATTGTAGTAGAAATATTGACCAAGTATAATTATATTGGATATTTGTGAGGCCTTTATCTATCCCATTAAAATTGCTTTGCTACATAGTCTTTAACTGCATTTGATGTAGAAGCTGTAGGGGGAGCAAAGGCATTCAATGTGCAAGGATATTAGCTCTTACTAATCTCAAATTCCCACAATCTAACCAAGTGTTAGCAGAACTAAGCAAAAACATCTAAATTCTACCGGAATCATAATGTACTTGTACTATGTTCTGTTTTTTTGATGACGAGGAACCCTTTGTTGGGGGAACCCGGGGTCTATGTATACTCCACCATACACGTGAACTGTGAAAAGCGACCCAAGAAGACCATGCTTATCTTGCATAGGTGGCCTCAAGAGTTAAGATGAGTTGGAACACAGATCATGGATCCCTTCCTTAGTGTGGTCCCTAGACAACTAATCTGCCCTTGTGGTCTATGTAGCAAAAACCATGGGTCCCGTTTGATGGGGTGGGGTGACATGGAAACGAACTGGGAGATACAATAATATGAGTATTTTGCAGTTTGGCTTCCAAGAAAGGAAAAATGTTTCAGAAAATATAAGCCATGTAGGATTGCATTTGTGTTCATTCTTCTTTGATGTAACCTTCTTTATATGGATAACGTGAAGCTAGACAAAACTGTAAAATAAATTATTTTACTTGCATAGCAATTTAAAAACGTTATATACTTATTTTCTTGCCAGTTTCTGATAAAACTTTGTCATTTAACGTTGGACAGTGCATGTAGAAAACTATACTGCTTTTTGTTTTTTGTTCTTACACTTCCAATGCCTAGTTGGTTTTTTCATTTCAACCAAATATAGCCTTATGATTTTTAATTGGTTATTGATAGATATGAAATTCCTTATCTAACCTGCTTATGTTTTAGTTTCTAGGATTTGGTCTCACACATCATTTGGGTGCAGGGGCGCCTCTTCCTATCGGCAAGAATTGTTGGGTTTTATGCCAATTTGTTTGGACATAAAACCAAATTTTTCTTTCTTTGGGAGGATATAGACGATATTCAAGTGCTTCCCCCATCTCTATCATCCGTGGGCAGCCCTCAGTTGCTTGTAGTTCTGTGTAAAGGTCGGGGTCTAGACGCCAGACAAGGCGCAAAGTCTCAAGATGAGGAAGGACGGCTTCGGTTCTATTTTATATCATTCATCTCATTCAATGTAGCCAGTAGGTATGAATTTAAAGAGTATTAATTGAGCCTCACATTACTAGTCATTGAGAAGAGACGATGCATTTAACATTTATGCATAATTTTTGAGAAAGCGATTGGATTGTTGTGTTGTACTTACAGGACAATCATGGCTTTGTGGAGGACAAGAACTCTGACTCCAGACCAGAAAGCCCAAATTGCAGAAGAACAGCAGGAAGAAGATGGAAAGTCAGTTTTGCTGGAAGACAATGGGTCCTGTTTGGTTATTGAAGATGACAAGATGTCAAGGGTGTACTCCGTCAAACTTGCTGTAGATGTAAGCGATCACTGATTTGTTTACCAATGGGTCTAGTCCATGCCAACTTTAGATGATATCTCTCATTTTGACATTTTTACTGGTATTGGTGTTTGATATCCTCTCTCCACCTGCTCTAGGAAGATTCTGTTTCTTTCCTTCTTGACTGTGTATACGTATAGAATTTAGTTTCAATTAGTATTTTCTACATAGGTGATGAAACTGCGTGGGAACTGTTGTGCAGATGAAATCACTGATGGAAATGTTTGAGGGAGGTGACTTGGAGTACAAAGTGATGGGCAAGTATGGTTGCTTGAGTTACGTCTCGACGGCTTGGGAGCTTGTAAAACCAGATGTGTTTGAAAGGCGTATATGTTACAAATTTAACCGTCAGTTCTCAATCTTTGGTGGGGAAGTTACCTGCACACAGCAGAAAATTCCTCTTCCAAACGGAAAAAGGTGGATTGTAAATGAGGTTATGGCCCTACATGACATCCCATTCAGTGATCACTTCCGTGTAAGTACGCTTTTTGCGAAGTTATCTGGTGTAAAATCTCCATCCCATATCGCTCTGATTGCTTATCAGTTCCATTCTTCTGATGCAGGTTTATTTTAGGTACCAGTTTGAGAGCTCTGTTCTTGCCGCTCGGAATTCATGCAAATGCGACATTTATGTTGGTGTCATGTGGCTGAAAAGTAGCAAATTCGAACAGAGAATCACAAGAAACATAATTGAGAAGTTTACTCATCGGTTGAAGCACATTCTTGAATTGGTGGAAAGAGAGATCTTATTAGCAAATGGTTCTATCTGACGCCGCTTGAAGATGTGTTTCTCTTGTGGAGGAATTCATCAAGGTAGAAGAAAGTTATAGGGAAATCATAGATTACTTTTGCATTGTTTTTTCTTTTCTTTTTAGTTATAGGGAAATCATAGATTACTTTCGCATTGGTTTTTCTTTTCTTTTCTTTTTTAACTTCTTCTCCCCTGCATAATCGTCTCAACAAGTACTTCACAGTTGGATAACTTCTTCAATGTGCGAGAGCATATTTCATTGATGTTTCGCGACATTCATCCTGATTAATTTTCCTTAATGGCTTAGTAGTAGTTGAATTATTACTTGGGTTTTGTGTCGCATAAGTGCCTTAGCACCTTTGCTTTTCAGAAGAATATTTGTGCTCAAGGTATGCGTGTTTCCGGTCTTGGCTGTGATGAAACCTGAGATCTAAACTACTTCTATATATTAAGCACAATAGTGTTTTTATCCAAAGGGCTCTCAGAGCCTCCAAGTGGCATGCCTTGATTGGGTGCAAGATAGATCAATATAGATCTCACAATTTTTTTGAAATTTTTGGTTAAAATAATACTCCTAAAAACCAATCTATAAAATATATAGCAATTGTCGGCAGGATGCATTCTGAAAATTTGCCCCATATAAATGTACTATTCCCTCGTACCCTTTTTTAGAGTCCAGTATTTCATTTCGGGCTGTCCCTTAATAAGTGTCTATTTTGTAAAGTTAGAAGGTAAAAGTTGGTATATTTTTCATTTTGCCTTTAAAAGTAAATTCTATTTTTGAAAAGTTAGTGAGTAAAGTTTTAGTGATGGTGTTTCCATAAAGGATAAGTAGAGAAAATGGAGATAAAAGTTAATGTGAAAGATAAAATGATTTGTTTTCTTAATAAGTTGGAGTTATGAAACTGAACATTTAAAAAGAGATAGAGGGAGTATCATAATGCACCCTATCCATCCACTAGACTTGCAATGTGCCACATAAGCTTGGAATGGGAGGGGTTGTAGTGCACCCGCCGTACTACACCGTGTAGTGCGCCCGATCCGACTGTGTATCTCGGTGCGGATGGCTTGGATTTAATCTGAGCTCCTACAAATCCTAACCGTCCATTGTTCGGATGAAAATCCGAGCCATCTATTGCCGAGATGGACGGCCGGATTGGTCGCACTACACGTGTAGTGCGGGGGTGCACTACAGCACCTCTCGGGTCCCATAAGCTCAATAGAAAGACTCATTATCTTAAGTTATATTTTGAAGGATCATGATTTCTGGGAAATGAATTAAGATGAATGGAGGACAACAATATCTAGTCAAAATAACTTCTTATCAATCAAAAAACAAAAGAAAATGCCTCTATGTTTCTATACTGATTGTTGATCTGCCGGGATTTTAATTTGATCAATGAAGCAGGTTCTGAACTGTCTTGGAATTGTTCAATAAATTGAGTGACATTTTGAAGGAAATGCCAAATCTTCAGGGTTTAATTGCCAGTTCAGATCAATAGGAAACTTTTAACACTACACCTGTAGTATGTGTGTAATACCTCGGATTTGGGGGTTTGAGAGCGTTTAGTCCCACATTGGTTGGGAGCTAAAGCCTCATGTGGTAGGTATATTAACACCCACCTAGGGTTACATGGTACCTTCTTAGGTATACCTTTTCAGGCCAAGTGTTTGGGCCGAAAGAGGATCCATGGTCAGCCAAGTCGGGTTGTTACAAATGGTATCAAAGCCCCGCCCCGCCCTGATCCAAGGGGTGGATAGGATGCTCTGGCACCGCAGAGGTTTTTTATTTTGATGGTACATTTGACCAGGCTGCCTCACTTGGGCATTCAGAGATAAATTTCTTAAAATCACACAGACATCTGAGTTTCCCTTGAGGGAAAACTTGCTCAGTCTTCCCAGTCAAAGTTGCACCTCAGGATAGTTTTGGGCAATAACAATGGAGTTGAAACACTTAAAAGATTGGAGTACTTAACAAAGATGGAAAAGAAAGTTGGAAAGAAGGTAAAGATTTCTCCCCCATTTGAAACAGTTAAAGAAAGCAACAGACAATCATGGCTTTCTGGAGGACAAGAACTCTGACTCCGGACCAGAAATCCCAAATTGCAGAAGAGCAGCAGGAAGAAGATGGAAAGTCAGTTTTGCTTGAAGATAATCAGTCCTGTTTGGTTATTGAAGATGTCTAGAGTTTAATTCGCCGAACTGCCTGTAGATATACATCTCATTTTGACATTTACCGGTACTGGTGTTTGATATCCCTTCTCTGCCTGCCCAAAGAAAGAAGAAGATAACGTCATTGATTCTTTTCCTTTTCTCTTGGATTTTTTTATAAATCCATACTATTTTGCTTAGCTTTAGATTCTCAAGTAATTTACATGGGTGATGGAAATGTTCGAGGCAAGAGACTTAAGAGTACGAAGTGATGGGCAACTGTGGTTGTCTGGGTAGTGTCACCATGGCTTGGGAGCATATAAAGCCAGATGCGTTTGAAAGGCGTATATGCACACAGCAGAAAATTCCAGTTCAAAATGGAAAAAGGGTACATTGTAAATGAGGTTATGGCCCGACATGACATCCCATATCTCCATCTCATATCACTGCGATTGCTAATCAGTTCCATGTTTGAGAGTTCTGTTATTTCGGCTCGGAATTCATGCAAATGGGACATCTATGTTGGTGTCATATGGCTGAAAAGTACCAAATTTGAACAGAGAATCAGAAGAAACATAGTAACTGAGAAGTTCATTCATCGGTTGAAGCACATTCTTGAATCGGTGGAAAGAGAGATCTTGTTAGCAAATGGTTTGATCTGACGAAATGAACTGCTTCAAGATGTGTTTCTCTCATGGAGGAATTCCTCCAAGGTTGAAGAAAGTCATAGGGAATTCATAGGGAAGAAAATTTAGTGTTTTTTTTTTTTCACTTTCACATTGGTTTTTTCTTTTCTTTAATTTCTTCTCCCCCCTGCATAATTGTCTCAACATGTTCACAACAACTGGAAATCACATTCAATGTGCGCGAGCAAATTTGATGTGTGGCTAAACTTAACATTTGACGTATTCGTCTTCTCGTTCATTGTAACGGAAGGATTTGTGGACATTGTCCCCTCCTCCTGAGTTTGCTCATGTACTTGGAGCTTCTTGTTCTCTCAGAAGATGGAAGTATGTAAACATGAAGTACCAAAGCAGCTCTGATACAGTATGAAATTTCTAACCTAGAAAATGAACAAATACTGTAGAATATAAGCATAATTTTCCAAACTTACTATCATTGAACTACAAAATAATATTCAAGTAACACATTACATACGTGCCTTGAATATTCCAACACCTATCAATATAACACTCGGAACTAGAAATAGCGATATCTAACGCTATTTTTTAACTTGTGAGAGAGAATGTAAGAACGAGTGTGTTGTTCAAACTTCAAATAACAAACACCGGATCGAATTCAAATACAACAACTAGCACTAGCACCACCACTACCACCCCATTGATCAGACCAAGCATCAATCACATCACCATCCTCCATTTCCAGATCACCGGCGGTTTGTTGGTCGCCGATCCTAGTGCCATCGAAAGTGAAGCGAATCTCGTCGCAGTCCAAACCTACCCGGTTGCAGTAAGCAAGCTTGAGTTTACGCAGCGGTACTTCAAGTCTCACCCTTAGATAGATGTCTATCATTTTTTCTCTCTGCACCTTCACAGTTACATGTGTTCTTTCTTTCTTTGGTTCTCCTGCTGGCCACTCCATTTTTTCGCCTTTTCCCCTGCCACTTCACAATTTTGGAGAAATTACACCTAAGAAAACTAAAGGATTGGTCCTTCATCGAGGATATATATACGTAATGAGAGAGAGAAAGGCCTTGAATCTATCAAATCTTTGGGATTCCAAGGACTAAAAGAGGCAATGTTTGTAAGCCTATATATAAAAGAGGCAAACTCTCCGTATTCTTGGCGGCTTGTCTCAAGCTGGCCCATTGACTGCACCCCGTGCTGTTCTTTTTCTTTTTTCCCGGTCACCCCGTGCTGTTCACCAAGTTTAATTTGAACCCTATTTCGGGTTCATTTTGATGTTCAAACTCCTTGTAGAGCACGTCCCATAGCGAAAAATCACGTTAAAGTGGTCGGCCGGCTTACGTGCACTTCGACCAATCTTTGGGATCGTACTCACTGTTAGCAGGGTGCCCGATTAATGTCGGGATCAAAGCCTCGTATGGACTTTGTAATAGTACTACTGCACTTTGAGACCCAAACCGATCAAGCGAAATCGAACCAAAGCACTTCCATGCACAATAATTTGGTTCGGTTGATTACAAATATAGGCCAGTCTGATGTACAAATCTGATGAAATTAGACCGGTGGGAAGTTATCCTGGAAAATCGACCAAACCAAACTGTCTCATCCCTAACAACAGGGTCAATTGTGCTCTTCATATGAGCCTCATTTCAGGCCCAAAAGTGATCCGAATTATTCATTTTGTTCGGCTCGCAAAGTAGCTAATGCTTGCAAACAAATTATACTAATCAGATATCGGTATCCATATAATTGGAACACGTTTGTCTTAAAATTTACCTAATTGACACCTACCTTCCCTGAGGTTTCTGACAAAAATACGCAATGCCCCTAACCTTTCAACTTATTACACCGGCCTCCCTCAAATTGGAATAACTTGGCTCAGTTAGTTCCATTTCATCGTTACATTTGTTGCTTCCAAGTTACTGACCTTAAAAATAAACTTTTGAGCTCTCATTTTGACCTAAGTTTTCCCCAAGAATCCATACCAATGAACTAAGACTTTGCGGGAATAAATTGGATAGAGAGTAAAATTGAATGTTTTTCAAGGTCAGTAACCCAGAATCCACAAATTTAAAGGAAGACTAACAGAGTGGATCTAATTGACCTAAGTTTTTCCATTCAAGGGAGGCTAGTGTTATAAGTTGAAAGGTTGGAAGCGTAGTGTATTTGTCAAAAACCTCAGAGGAGGTTGGTGTAAATTACCTTTAATTTTAGGGTTCGGCTCCTCTCTAGTCCAATGGTTTCGAGACAGTCCAGATCGGGACCGTCCATTGGTGGATTCAATGGTTCGGATTTTCTCATACACTTTTACCAGTAAGAGCTTTTACCGTTAAGAATACACTCTTACCAGTAAAATTGTAAAAATATATCCAAATCGTTGATTGCAGCAAATGAACGGTCCCGACCAGGTCTCCTCCAGTCCAAAACATGGATTGGGTTTTGAAATCGTACTAGCTGTTAAATTTTTCAAGACATAGTACAGTTTGATCTGAGCATCCGATCACCCTAATTTTGCACAAACTCATGACAAATTGAGCGAGCCGTACGAAATGAACCGTTCAAATTATTTGGTTAAACTGTCGTAGACCCATCACATGTACCCCACCCTCCACGGGAGGATCAAAGTGTGAGAATGAAAATCAAAAGTCTAGAACCACACCCCATGGCAAATAGTGGCCCCATCTTTTGCACTTGGGGCCTCTTTTGGAAGTTGAGATGTTGCATTGCGCATTAGGAAATGATTTTTGTACTAGCTACAAGAAAAAACACCAACGGCCACACCCAAAACAGTCACCAAAAGCTGGAATTTTGTCGCCTATACTATTCGGCTACATGTGCCAAAGTAGTCACCAAATCCATGACACTAAAAGTCAACTGCCACAAGATAATAAGATTGTGGCCAATGGTAAGATACTAAGTTGTTGCTGTATCCGATACACCATGGACAGATTGATTGCATAAATGGACTTTCCTAAGTGCTGGAAATATTGATTAAGTGCCGAATTTTGTGTTCAAAGGTGAATTAGGCTATCTAGTGGCTTGAATTTACATCATGGTGTTGGAATGAAACAATTATGTGCAGGAATTACACTTCACATGCTGAAACTTGGTAACTTCACGTATAAAATGAGGCATAGAAGTGGCAAATAATGTTTTTATGTGACGAAAATATGCCCAAGTGCCGAGTACATGACTTAGATGCAAGAAACCATGATGGAAATGCATCTGATCATGGGGTTTAGTTCAAGGAAATAATATTTCATATCCAGCATGCATCTTCATTTATTAGCAAAGATCACCTTCAGGTTTAAGAGGAGAACAAAAACAAGCTTCGATGTCAAACAAACAAGAATAATTTCACTAAAGAACAGTCAAGGCAATAAACAAGCTGTTGGTAAGTCAACTAATATGGTTATGCTACAATTGCACAAGAGACAGGAAACAAGGGTATGCAGTATGCACAATGGTTATGCTACAATTGCACAAGTAACGACCTGTCTCCTACTTCCTATTACTTCCTCTTCTTATCCTCTCACTCAATACAACAATTCCTTTTTGAATTCGATGAGAGGATATAAAAGGAACCTACTTCTAGTTACGATGAAAATCGTCAAATTAGCGATAACTTGAAAACAGTTGATCCCATGAATAATTGGGCAAGGACGAAGCTAGAATAACCTCTTAATGGGAAACTAGCAAGTCTGTACAATATAAAAAAGTCTCACTGGTACAGTTTATGCACAATACAAAAGGCACTCATTAATACTTAATTAGGCTATGACAATAGAACAACACCATATATTATTTTATTTTCTAATACCTGGCAACACCTTTCTTTTTGAAACAAGAATTAACTTTGGATTCCTCTCTCAGCTATATTTCCGAGAAGTGTGAATGATTATTTATATAGATTCCATAGCAATATTTTATAATTCTAAATTCTAGTGATATAAATAGTTACCCATTTGGATTTCACGCATTCCGATTAGATAGCAGTAAAAAAAAAAAACCGTTCGAAAATCATTTAAAAAAGATGAGCCATAATATTAAACTACCTCTAAATTTCAGCAATCAACAGTAAAATGTAGGTAAAAGAGTTTAAAAAGTGAGAAAAGTATAAAAGATTGGTAAAACAACACCCATTGACCATTCTGTTTGCAGATTAGTAGAAGAAAAAAAAAAAAGCAGCCAAGGACCAAACCCATTAGAATATCTACGGGGGAACAGATTTGCAAAAGCAGCCAAGAAGCAGATTTGTTGACCAACATTAGCCCATTATTCCAAAATACCAACAATCAGTAGTAAATTTCAGCACATTCAGCATCATTTTTCCAAAATAAATGGTCAGCCGAAAAATGAGATGCCCCGTTCCGAAACGCGAAATAAGTATTTATTTTTTAAGAAGGCAATTTCAAGCTCAAAAATGATAAGCTTATTGAAATCTAAAAATATGCAATATGAATCTGGTTTGAAAAGATCTCGTTGAGATCTTTAATACAGTGCAAAAAAAATTGAAAATTTATTTTTCATTTACATTATTTTTTAGTTTGAAAATGTGAAATAAATACTTATTTTTCTAAAAGGTGTTCTGGAACGGGCTCTCAAAAACCCATACTGAAAACGAAATCTTCAAGCTAGAAATTCCCAAATAAAACAAAATACCTTTGATTTCGACCTTCGTGAGGATACCAAAGCTTCCGATTCGAACTTCAAATCTATAAAATCGAATTTCTTAAAAACTCACATGCAAAACAAAAACATTACAAAACTGGAAGACATTGTGGAACAAGTTCATGAGGTAAAGGAGGAATACCAGAAAACACATTGAGGGAGGGGGGGAGACCGACGGTGGTTGAAGAGACCGGCGTGCGGGATTTCGTCCCCCACGGAGGTGGGTTGCTGCAGACCGTGAGTTAGAGAGAGGAGAGAAGAGTCACAGAGCTTCAGGTGGAGACGATATAGAGAGTTCTGATAACGATGTACGTCATCTCTAGGGCTTCTTTTTTGGCGCGCTTGCTAGGTTTTTTTTTAATCATTAAAATGGTGGGAAGTGGGCAACCAACGTTGCAACCCTTTTGGGCGTGACATAGTCATAAGGGCTCCCTACTCGCTGTGAAATATTTGGTTCTAACCTTAGCTATTATTTGAGAGGACAGACAATCATCACAGCACCACTTAGGTACGCATGGGCATAAGTGTTTACCCGATTACCCCCACACCCCCTTGCCATTAGCAAGACTCGAAACCGAGTCTCATCTGGAGATGATAGGCACTCTACCCACTAGGCTACCACTTTTGGTGGTGGCACGCTTGCTAGTTGCTACAGTTTTTTCTTTTTCTTTTTTTCCCTTCACTTTTTCACCACATTGGTTAAAACCTAATCTATTTTATCCTAAGGGAAAGAGAAGGAAAACAAACCCTACCAAGATGCATAAAGGCATAAGACCTCACCACTGAGACAGCCAACCACATGCGCTGGGTACAAATTGGACCCCGAGTACCTGCAGTGCGCAACAAAAATCACTGCAAACTACAGCCCCTCAAAACGACGTCGTTTTGGGGGCAAGTTACACACGGCCAAGCCAGCAGCTGAAAAAGTGGAAAAGGCGAGAGGGAGGAAAATTATTCAGTGCCTCATCATCACCCCATCAAACACACCCCCTCCATCCCTCATCTGATCCCATCCGCCTCTCTCTCTTCCCCAAACGCTTCCTCATCTCAGCCCACACATAGCACTGCCGCCGGCCACCACCTCCTCTCTTACCTCCCTTCCCCAGCAATTACTACCACAAATAAACTCGTCCTTTTCGCAAACGTATTTGAAGGCATGAAGCCATTCCTCCAACAACAAAGAATCGAAACAAATTGACTATGGTTACCAAAATTGAAATCAGTTTTCTAAGAATCAAAACCCATTCCAAGGGAGGAGGACCCATGTTTGGCTCTTCGAAAGTTTGGCTCTACGAGAAGATTGCAACGGAGGTCGGAGGAGGACCCATCACGACCGGAGCCGTATTCAAGACGACTCCGAGAGGAGGTGGTGGCCGATTCAAGTCCTCCAATTTTTGGCTTTAGCACCTGATTGATTGTTCTATTAAAGTCTTCTACAAACTTTTGTCTGAGACTAACCAAAACTGTAATCAAGGAAAATAAAAAAAGAGAATAACAAAAAAAAACCCAGCTTCCTCATCGCTGGGGAAAGGAGGTAAGAGAGGAGGTGGTGGCCGGCGGCAGTGCTCTGTGTGGGCTGAGATGAGGAAGCGTTTGGGGGAAGAGAGAGAGGGGGGATGGGATCAGATGAGGGATGAAGGGGGTGTGTGTTTGATGGGATGATATGAGGCAGAAGCACTGAATAATTTTTCTCCCTCTCACCTTTTCCACTTTTCGAGCTGGTGGCTTGGCCGTGTGTAACTTGCCCCCAAAACGACGTCGTTTTGGGGGGCTGTAGTTTGCAGTGATTTTTGCGCACTGCAGGGACTCCGCGTCCGTACAAATTACCCAAACATTTTCGATGACAAACAATTAAAATTTCTAGTCGTTATATTCTGGGACAAGTTAAATTTGTTGAGACAGAAGGATGTTGCCGTTGGTGTTTTTTCTTGTAGCATTCGTACTCTCTTTTTATCTGCACGCATTTTTTTGTCTTTATTTATATAATATTAGTACAAAATTACCCTTACATTGTAATTAGCTCTTCACTTATGAACAACAATCTTGTAATTTCATGTGAATGAAAAAAAAAAGAAAAAAAGAAGTGCGTGTAGATGAAAGGGGAGTGCAAATATGAGTTCCCATTGGCTTATGAAGTTTAGGTATTTAAGAGCAGGATGTAGATTGCATTTAGGCTCAGTTTGGATGGCAGGAATCATGAGGAGGAATGGGAATGTGACACCATACTTCTATGATTCCGCCGTTTGGAAGGAACATGAATAAGAATGTGATGCCACACTCTCAGGATTCCCATGTTTGGGAGAGACGGGAATAGGATTGTGATTCCTGACGATACATCCGATCAGGAATTACATTACCAGATTGAGTGGGAATCTGATTGCTCTCTTACCCCATGGGAATTCTACATTCCTGGCTCAATCAATAAAAAAATGGGAAATATTGACTTTGATAAATTTCCAAAATAATTGATTCCTGCATAAGATTACTGAATTAATCCAAATACTGGAATGAAATTACTCCAAGTATTGTATTCCTAATAATCATATTCATATTCCCACTCAATAAAATTCCTAGTAATCACATTCCTATATCTACTGAAGATTCTGGTCATCCAAACTGAACCTTAGACAAATGAAATGAAAACTGAGAATTCAAAAATCGACCTCCACAAAATTTTCCATCACAGAAATATTTTTTTAGATTTTTTTTACTGTTTCATCATCCTTTTTTTTTTTTTGTGGTTGTGTTTTTTTATCAAAAGTTCTACTTTATTTTTTACTGTTAGGATTGTCACACGCACACACACGATTTACGAGTATAAGAACAGTAAAGAAATCGACACAGCAATATACATGGTTCCCCAAAATCGGGTACGTCCACGGGAGCGAGAGCGGCTGTTCTTTTATTATCACAGTTATGAACTAGGGTTTACAACATAGAGTATTTATAGCGACTCTATTCTAACTCTAACCTGGTATTTGGTCTGAATCCCAAAAATACCCTTGTACGATACCGTACCATACTGCGTAGCCCCCCGCACCCCCAACTTACAGAACTCCTGGGCCTTCAGCCCAATCTACTTTTACTAGATTATCAGCGATGGGCCAAATGCCGGAGCGAAGCGGAATGACGGCATCTGGCCTTCTTTCTAGAACTTCTTCGTATTTCTTCATATTAAACATATGAGCCACAATTTTAACATTTACTTTTTTATGTATATAGCGTTCTTCTATTCGAAAAGTCAAAATTTTTGTTAAAATGTCAAAAAAAATTGACTAAAGATGAAAAAAAAACAAAAACCTATAAAGTATTTTTTTATCTCAAAACTGACAATCAAACTAAAGATTCAAAGGCCCCCCCCCCCCATGTGTATCTTTACATACATTTGTTATCGAAGGTTCTTGTTAAGATCATACTAGCTTGTCTTTCTCACTTTAAAAAGGGAAAATTGATTTGACAATGTAATTACAAAGTATTGTCCAATTAACATTAATTGTATTTAAAGGTGATCCTACTCACCAAGTTTTATGGATGATTAGTACAAATTATACTGTTGAGTTTGAGTAGGATTCATTTCCGAACCACAATAGGTTATTGTGCTGTGCTTTTGGAGTACAACAAAACAACATCTTCACCATTACTAATTGAGATTAAATTCAACCGTGGGTTTTCCGATACCGTCATTATGTGCTCACCGTGCGTTTATTGGTGATATGAACCGTTCAACTTGTAAAACCTGCAGCGTCGATATGTATATCAGAAAATAAGTTTTATCAGACATAGATATGTGTATAAATTTGGTTTATAAAATGGATGGTCATTAATTAAACTTGCTAGAATCAGACCTTCCATTTAATAAATGAAAAATCAACTTTCGATATATCTATCAATGTCCGATCAAGCTATTTTTTGGGTGGATATACTACTTTATGAGTCCTACAAGATGAAACGTTTAGACTATAATAATAACACATTGTGGGGCTCACAAGTCACAACGGCGGTGGTGGAAAATCAATTAGCCATTTAGCAAGACTGACAATGAGTCGAGAGAACCAAGATCGATGGGTGGCGAGGACCTATATTGAGTATCATGAAATATTTCTGGACTTAATTTTTAAAAAGTTGTTAATTAAAAACAAAAAGTTTATTAATCTACCCGCAACCAATTAAGGGGGAGAAAACGAGTGTGTTGATGAAAAACAATTTTAAGAGAAGTGTTCTTTTCAACACTAAACTCTAAAAGTTGCAATTTCCCTACAATCGACAACTGACAATGAACAAATAAAATAGGAGATTGATTTACACACTTTCCTTTTTGTTCTTTAGCACGTGAATTTATCAAATCATCTCTGCAATTTATGAAAAGTGTATTGTTCCAAGGGAAATTTATAGAAATGGTCCTCCAAGTTTCACCCGAGTCTCATTTTCGTCCTCCAAGTATCAATTGTAACTCTTTTGACCTTTAAGTTTGATTTTCGTCCCAAGTTGGTCCAATTGATAACATTTGTTAGCCAAATTGGACGGAAAAAATCAAATTGAGGGTAGACATCATTAATTGGACCAACTTGGTACGAACTGCAACGTCCAAACTGTCATCAATCTGATATTTTTCGTCCAGTTTGACTGACAGAAGTTATTAATTGGACCAATTTGATACGAAAACCAAACTTGAAGGTCAAAAGAGTTGCAAATGATACTTGGAGGACGAAAATGACACTCGGATGAAATTAGGAGGACCATTTATATAGATTTCCCTTGTTCCAAAGACTGTTCGGTGAATTCAAGTGCTAAATGACAAAAAAAAAGGGAGTGTTTGCACAAAAAAAAGAGAGGTGTGTAAATCAATTTTCAAAGAATATATGCAAAATGTGCCAAACTTACTATCATTAAAGTACGAAATGATAATCAATAACACCTTAGACATATGTGCCTTCAATCCGACACCTATCAATATAACACTCAGAATTAGAAACATCGATATCTAAAGCTATTTTTTTAACTTGTGAGAGAGAATGTAAGAACGAGTGTTGTACGTTCAAACTTCAAATAACAAACACCACATCTAATAATTCAAATACGACAACTAGCACTAGGCACTTGCACCACCACCACCACCACCCGTTTGATCAGACCAAGCATCAATCACATCACCGTCTTCCATTTTCAGATCCCCGGCGGTTTGGAGGTCGCCGATCTTAGTGCCATCGTAAGTGAAGCGAACCTCGTCGCAGTCCAAACCTACCCGGTCGCAGTAAGCAAGCTTGAGCAGACGCAGCGGTACTTCAAGTCTCACCCTTAGATAGATGTCTATCTCTTTTTCTCTCTGCACCTTCACAGTTACATGTGTTTTATCTTTCTTTGGTACTCCTGCTGCCATTTTTTTTGCCAATTCCCCTGCCACTTCACAACTTTGGAGAAGTTACACCAAAGAAAACTAATCGATAGGTCTTTCATCGAGGATATATATATATATACATAATGAGAGAGAGAGAGGCGAATGACGCCTTGAATAAATCAATCAATTCTTCGGGATTCCAAGTACTAAGGGAACTGCAACGGCCACTTTTCATTAGTGGAAGTACAATGTTTGTAAGCCTATATAAAACCCGCAAACTCTCGTATTCTTGGCAGTTTGTTTTGTAGTGGAGCCAGGATTAGAATTCCGGAAGGACCGACTTAATAAACATGTACTATTTTTTTATCAGAACGTATATTTATTATATTATAATGTTTTTGTTTTCTAATACATTATATTTCTACATTAAAATGATTCTAGCCTAATGATGTTAAAGTATACCAATCATTTTATTTTTTTCTTTAGGCTACTTTAACTGTCACGTGGCTATTTTTTATCTGTGAAAGAAATTGAGGCCCCGTTTGATAACCCTCCAAGGGGTTGGGATTGGATTGGTAGAGTGTTGGTATTATTAATACCTTGTTTGGTAACCAAAAATGGTTCGGACTAGTAGTCCGATGGGATTAAAAATCCGGGTAATAGGGGGTATTGCTAATACCCCGTGGGACTTGGTATTGAGGGGTATTAATAGTCCAATACCAACTCCTTCACATTACCAATTTCTTCTATCAATCCAATCCCATCATCTAATCACATCTCAAACAAACATGATATTAATAATCCCATCATTTAATCCCATCCCAAACAAACATACTCATTATCAATCCCTTCTCATTACCAATCTCATCTCCTTACGAATCCCAATCCTAATCCCATCTCCTTACGAATCCCATTCATCTATCACTGTTATCAAACGAGTCCTGAAAAATGAGAATGCAAAATAACCAATTTTTTATCGCATTAAACCAAAATTATTAATATTATTAGTAGCTATACGAGAATAATTACGAATATCATTCAAAATCAGATATATACAAAATAAAATTTTTAAAATTCAGACGCTCGGGGGGTCGGGGCCGGGAAGGCCAGGGCCCCCGACCCCAACATAGCTCCACCCCTTGGGTTTGTCTCAAGTTGGAGTGCACCCCGTGTAGTTTAGCAAGTTTCTGACCCTATTTCGGATTCACTTTGATGTTCGAACTCATTGTAGAGTACATCCAGTAGTGAAACATTTCGTTAAAGCGGTTCGGGTAAACTTAAACGCATTTCTATTAATCTTGGGATCTCACTCTCACTACCCATTAATAGGATGCCCGTTTAATGTCGGGTCAAAGCCTTATATGGACTTTGTACGTAACAGTATAGCATTTAGAGACCCACAACGATCGTGCAAAATCGAACCGAAGCACTTCCATCCACAATGATTTTGGTTGAGTTGATTACAATTATAGGCCAGCTTTGGTTTACAGAACTAAGATGTGTTGATGAAATTAGTATACATCTACCCAATTAGTGTAAGAGCTTAAGCACAATATGGACATTCATTTGATAATAAGTTATTGTAAAATTAAATAGTAAAGGAACCACTCAAGCATTGGACATTTTGAAGAAGTACAAATTACTCAAATGGTCCCTGTAGTTTGGTCTTTGTGTCACTTTGGTCCCTCTAATTTTAATTAGCTCGATTTTAATCCTGTAGTTTTGATTTTGTACCAATTAAGTACAATCACTAACTTCCATTTCCTCCTACTAACGGAACCAATTGTGCAAATTGCACTTGACCCCCTGTGATTTGCACTTGGTATAAATCTCCCCTTATTCATTTAGAAACTTCAACACAACCCATGGTGATTTTGTATATTAAAGTGCATCGTTACATGCTTTAATGACAAGTTATTTATTCTACTTTTGTTAGTTTTGAGTCAAATATTTCTTGAATTATTTATTCGTCTTGACAAGAGGAACGTAAAAGGTAAAAAGTAGTATTTGACTTCTCTAAGTCGCTAAATACAGATATAAACCAACATATATTCGGAAAGTTTTGTCGTGTCTCAATCCCATTGTCGGAAATCACTCTTGCATCTCATTGTCAACTTCCTCCGAAACCACCATATCAAAAGCTCACAAAATCATGAAGTGGTGCTAACAAAGAACTATATACTATAGTTTATATATATACATATTTATGTCTGTATTGTATTTTTTTTCGTTAGTGAACTTTTTTTTAGGATTTTGGACATAATTTTTACTTTTTTTCATTCCTTTTGTTGAGACTATTAATAACCTAAAAAAATTGGCTTAAGGAAAATTAATCAGAACAAAAAATGAATGTTGATAGTTTGAGATTTAATTAGGTTGATAAGATATTCAATTAATATCGTCTTCTATATACATAATCCATTAAAGATATGTTCTTACATGTGTGGACGGGGAGAAAAGACAAAAAAAAGAAGAAGTTAAGAAGGATAATATCGTCTTTTTATATATAGTATTAACGGGTTTTTTTTTTAAATTAGCATTAACAAATGAAACGTGCACTTTTAGTACATAAATCACATTGGGTCATGCGCTAGTTTTTAAAATGACAAGGGGTTAATTCACACAAACTCAAATCACAAGGGTTCAAAGTGTAGTTTCTGCAATTAGTTCTATTAGTAGGAGCAAACAGGAGTTATCAATTGTACTTGATTGGCACAAAATCGTAACTACAGGGTTAAAATCGAGCCAATTAAAAATATAGGGACCAAAGTGAAACAAAGACCAAACTACAGGAACCATTTGAGTAATTTGCCCTTTGAAGAATTATAAGACCAAGGTAAGGGATCTATGGTAACGTGGGTTAGGCCCAATTTACTACACAATCGTGTGCCGCCGACGCCGGACCGGAGCAAAATGGACCTGGGGTCCAAGGTCTGGGCTGAGTTTGGCTTGGGCCTTGTGCTTTGAGCTCATACGTAATTTTCTACTCAAAGAACATTGGGAAAATGACGGTTAATGACGTGTTTTGATAATTAATATCTGCTAAGGATATTTTCGGCATTAACACGTTCTGGGCCGTCATTAATTATTAAAAATGTGTCCTTAATTGGTATTAATTATCAAAACACGTCATGGGCTGTCATTTTCCCAAGAACATTTGGCTCGCTTGGACTTGGGCTTTTCTAGCCAGCCTGTAGCTTTGTTTTGCTTTTGATTGGGTCCCCTTTAATCAAGAAAGTCACAATCAAATCATCCGCCCTATGCAGCCGCCAGCCGTGAACAGGCTTACCATTGGATTTCATGGACTCTCCACCCTCTTTCTGGGTTCCGACACTGTCTTTGTATTTTTTATTCTGTTATTTTTTTTTGGTTTTTTTGTTGTTTTCCTTGTTTTTTCGAGCCGATGGAGTTTCGGTCCTTTGTACTTTGTTTTTTATATACTATATAAATGGAATAATCTTGTTCATTAAAAAAAATGCTAAGATGCAATCAAAGATGGAATCAAACACCTGTGGGGCATTGAATAAATTTTCCCACCATCACCTATACAAAACTAGACCTCCACTACTACACATCCATTACCACATGTGAACCTAATAAATTAATACCCTGGTCGATCTATTCTACCCTATCTCCTCTACCCATATCTATCCATTATTATACCGACGAATCTCCATCGATAAAAAAAAAAATTGCTTTGTTTGGATTGCTTTTTGAAAAAAAAAAAAAAACGGACTGTGCTAGAAACAAAGAAAATGAGCAAAGAAAAGACCCTTAAAGTGTACATGAACGGCTTAGATTCACTGTACACTCTAAGGGTCTTTTCTTTGCTCATTTTCTTTGCACTTAGAATTTCTAAAAAAAAACACTCATTACCCATACTTTCAATAATTACTCACCCATATCTCTAATTATTATTCTCACTTCTCTCTATATATCTCTCCAATCATTACTCTCATTTCTCTCTCCACTTGTAACCCTACAAAATGTCTCAAAAATTTCTCAAAAATTCATCCAAACACAACATTCATCTTTCCATCACTTACCTTAAAAAAAAAACATTTTCCCATCAAGTTGCAATTTTGAAACGTGAGGCCACTGACACTATTTTATTTATTTATTTGTTGGATAACCACGTTTGCGGACAAACTTACACGCACCTCGACACATCACACGCAATTCTTTCATGTCCCTTCCCCAATTGTTTTCCTATAAGTACTAATTAAGTGGAAACCTTCAAAGCCCAGAGTCAGAAACAAAAGTGAGAAAAGAAAGCATATATGGCAGCTAAAGGAGTAATCCTTGTTTTCTTGCTCCTAGCTTCAGGTATGCAATTCTATGCTTCTCTTCAATTCCCCCTTTTCTACTCCTAGAAATTCAAGCAATTTCTACTTTCAACGTAATCAACAGGCCAGGTGTGTTCTCGGTCTGAGGTGTGTTTAAATATATGTGTAAGCTAGGGAGTAAAGCAACGAACACATATATATCGAATACTGATCCGAACACAGATGTGTAAGTAGCCGTTAGATGCATGTAAGTCCTCACACACAAGACATGCGAGACTAGAAGCATCAGATGGCTACTAAAACATCTATGTCCGGATATAGCGTTTTCGTAATTTCTATACATGTGATATACTTGCATATATACACGTATGTACTATATGTATATACCAACGCTACATATACCTTCTGCTCTCTTTAACTAATTAATTAAACTCTAGTGTGTATGTTCTTTAGTACCTGTTAATATAGATAGTCTTAAGGTATCCACAATGCTATAATCAAAAATTGATAATTAAAAGTTGCTACATCAGCTTTTGATTATTTATTTAAGAGATTGATAAGGTTAACAATGTAAATGACTACAATGGCATAATCAAAATTGGATAACCAAAACTTGTTACATCATCTTTTCAAATTACAAAAAACTAAAAACTGTGAACTGTAGAAAATAGTTTAGAAATTGATAAAAACTATTTACTAGAAATAGAAAATAGTTTTTTGAAATTTTTTTTGGAAAAAAACTATTTTAAAAAAATTGTTTTCTAAAAAATAATAATTTTTTAGTAAAGTATTTTTTTTTTCCAAAATATTGTTTGAAAAGAAAGAGAGAGGAAAAAGGAAGAGAGATAGAACATTTTTGTATGATGATTGGTGTATTTGATTGAGGATATGTTGGGCCTATTAAATTTATTAAATTTGGTTATTGTCAAAAAGTTGCTTGTTTTGGTTATCCAAAGCCCAAAATTTGATTATTTCTAAGAAGGTTGTTAAGTTTGATTAGAGCATTGTGAGCCATATTTTGCACTAACATTGTTAACTTTAAAAACCTTTTTTTACTTTTGATTATAGCATTGTGGATACTTATGGGAGCATTGTGATACATATAGTGCCGATGTTTTATTCTTTTGGTGACCAAATTCTCGAGATTGGGGTGGGGCAAAAAACCTGATCAAATCACCTATATCGAAAAAGTGTCAATACTTCTGCACCCATGCACAGGGTTGAGGTATATGGAGGGTGGGGGCGGCACATGTCATCCCCGGTTCTGCATAAAAATTAATTTTACACTAGAGGTAGTCGATTAGGTACTTGTTAGTAACTGAATAATTTGATTTTTCACTAGAATAATGAAATAAATAGCAACAAAAGAAATAAATGGCTCGGATCATAAAAGTAATATTTCAATGATTTTCATTAACAGACCACAAGATAGTTGGATCAAACCTTAATTCATTTTAACAGAAACAAAAATCCAAGACAAAAAGTCCAGTTTTACGTTGAACTTTTCTCTTCGTATTGCTACTAACAACATGTAACGTATACTAGCTAGTGAAACCCCAAGAGGTTGGCCAAGTAGCTTGGCATGGTTCTTTTGAGTTTGCTCCTTCGTAAGGTCTCAGATTCGATTATCCTGGTTAGTAATTCTTGGGATCACCTCACTTCCGCGAAGCGTGTAAAAAGGTTAAGGGAGGGGCTGCAGGGAACTCCAATTAAACAGTGCCACCCCTTAGTTCAATCCTAGCTCCGTCACTGCTCGTGCAATTTTAGTAGCAGAATTGCACAAAAAGTATCTTTTCCTATTCCTGTACCATTCATGCGATTGAAATTGCATGAGAATAGGGGAACTAACACCTTTTGGTATAGGTGATCGACCTGGTGAGCCCGTTAAGAGGGGAGATTCGGCCCCCAAAAATTCCCCAAGTTCGGATAAGGGAAAACGATATTCGCCCTTGACCTGACCCAATGCCGATCGTCCTAATTCCTAACCAATCTTTAGATTGTCTGAATTGTTGATAGACATGCATACTTGGATGTGTCCGGGCGCGCAGTATGCACTCTCTTGAACCGCTTTGAATTCACGACCTTTTGTCCAGAGATTCCTACTAAGTTGAATGAAATTCACAGCATTAATTGATTAAGAGATTCATAGCATTTGCGTTGAGATTCATGACAATTGCTTAAAATCCATAATGCTTAACATACCTATCTTATGAATTCAAAGGCGTCTCCAAGGGCTGCATACCATACATATCCAAATAAGAGTGGGTGCATGGTTGGTTTTTATGGACTTTTTTAGTTGGTTTCTCGCCAACTTCTTCTTTCTTTGGTATTGGGTGGCATATGATTGTTCTTGGCCTAGGTGCTAACATAGTTGGGATATAGATCGTTGGTTGTGATGCCTTTTATCCCGTTTCCTTTTAATCTTTGTAACTTCGGTTCGTTAATTAATAAAATTTTATTTTCTGATAAAAAAAAGTGTATATATATTGTAGCAATTTCCTGGACTTTTGTATCATTGTACTTAATTTGTTGAAAATGTAACATTGTATACTTAATTTGTTGAAAATAAAGTGCAGTTTGACTAATGAAATTTTTTACATTCAATAAAAAAAAAAAAAAGTGTGTTTCAGCCAGAATGCCAAAGCTTGTCCTCAATATTGCTTGGAAGTGGAGTACATGACATGCAAATCATCTGGGAATGAGAAGCTTCATCCTGCATGCACCAACTGTTGCTTCCAAGCCGGAAAGGGCTGCACCCTTTATTTTTCAAGTGGGAACCCTCAAACCTGTCCAACATAGCTTTTTAGCAATGGACAATTGATGAGATCCATCCATATATATGCAGCATAATATACAATAAACGTGCCGTTCCTAATTGTTGGTCCTTTTTTTCGATAGCCATACTTGTAATATGATTAAAAAGAAACATTTTTTGTAAATAACTATTGATTTGCTTTACGATGTTCAAAAGTTCTTCAATCTCTCTCGAACAGTGTAAAAAAAAATCACGAAGTTGTTTACGAAATACTCTTTTTTTTAATCAATTACTGGTACTATTATCGAAAATGAATCAACAATTAGGAATGAAGGATGAGCTAAATCCTTTTTTTAGCAGTCTTTGGTGTAATAGATGAAATACAATCAATTAATAAAGAGATGATCTCATTGTATCTGTAAGAATTAAGGGCATGCGACTTTGTTCGTTTTGGTGTCTTAAAATTCTTGGGCACGGTGTTCAATAAATTTTCTCTCTCTCTTTGCTCTCTCTCTCCACTCATTACTCTAAAAAACTTTCCTCAAAAGTTAAAACCCAAACTGAATAGGTTTGGCTGCATGTTGGATCCAACAGAAATTCGTTGGGGGATGATCACATGCACTCTCAAAGTCAGAAATTCTAGATTCGTTCATTGACTGAATGACACTGTAATATTTTTCTTAGATTGTCTTCTTTCCCTGTTGGGGCTTTAGCGGAAGCCATTGAAGGCCGAGATTCAGAAATAGTAATTTACAACGGCAGCAAATAAATGAGGATAGAAAAAGAAACTCGAAAGAGGAATACACAAGAATTTACGCGGCTAAAGTAACCTACATCCGCATGGGTGATTTGTTATTTAGTATGCGAGAATAATAACAAGCACATGTACAGAACTCAGGCTAAATTACACACTCTAATTGTCGGATTGGGGGGGGGGCAACAACATTCATCAGCACTCGATATCACTGTCTGTCAATGGTTCGGATTTTAAAAGAACTCTTTTGAAGAATAGTTCTTTTAAAATCCAGATTTTGGACGGTTAGATTTAGCAAAGCCCCCAAGTCCCTAATTGCTTCGATGCACATAGTACTCTTACGTACATCAAACGTCTCCAAACACATCTACATATGGAGTTGTGTACCTAAACTTTTTGGAACCCATCTGCACAGCTATTAATCGGGATCACTAACATTTTCTGCAGCCACAGCTGTTTTCTTTCTTCGCTGGCTCTTCGTCCAGAGTTGAGCCATTGCCCTTCTCCGTCCAACCTTATCTTGCATTAGATGAAATCTGAATTAAGATCGGGAAAGGGAAAGAACGTAACCTCTCAATTCACTACTACAATAAACCATAAAGATCACAGCTATTGATCGTGATTTTAAGTTTTCCATCACACTCTTGCTACCGTGATGGATCTGAGTATGATTGTAAGTCACTTTCTTTTATCACGGTTATAAATCGTGATTGAAAGAGAGAAACAATCACGGCCAACAGGCGTGATCGTTTCTCTTTTATCACGGTTATAAGCCGTGGTTGTTTCTCTGGGGTGTGATCGTTTCTCTTTTCTGGATGTGATTGTAAGTCACTTTAGATCACAGTCTATAACCGTAATTGAAAACTCAAAATGATCACACCATAAACTGAGATGGAAAACCATTGCGCGTGATCTTTTCTTTGTATCTACTAAACCATCTTTTCTTGTCATTGCCAAGTTTTGAACCCATGCACCCTTGGTTGATTTTCCAAGCCCTTACCACTAAGCTAGCCAAGAACTTCTGTTATATCAGGAAAACAAAAATATTTATACTTACTTCCTAAAGTGAGAAAACTTTTTTTTTGCCCCTTAAAATTTGCTGAATTTTTTGAAATGCAATTAACATGATATTAAAATATATAAAAATACATATATAAACATTGTTTAAAAAATTTTAAAAACATGACAACAAATCTTTTGTCAATCAAAATTAGTTGTTGGCCACCAAAGGATTTTCCCTTATTTTCCAATGAATTATTGAAAGTGTTTTATAACACTGCAAGTTATATATTATTGAAAAACATTGGTTGTTATTACCTTTTCTTTCTTTTTTTAATCGACAAAAAGATTAGTATATTATTAGAAACTTGATACGGGTACATCAAGGAAAAGAAAACCTAAACCATGATATTGATACAGGGACAGAACCCGGAATTTCACCACGCAAGGGTGGCTGTGCATGCGAGAAAAAAAATATAAATACACATGCATAATCACGTAATTACATTAAAACTCAAAATAACATAAATACATAAATCGGTTTAACTAATGAGATCGATCTTGATGTATGTGTCTTATTTTTCTTCATTGTTCATCTTCTTTTTTTTCATTCATCACAACTCATGAATTCGGTACATGGGCTTTCATGTTACTTGATTTTACCAGTCAAAAAATAAAGAATTAGGAGAAGTCTAGAACAACAATTGAGGAAAAACATATCTACAACTTAAATTTCACCAAAATTACTTAGGGTTTCCAAAATCTCTTTTCCTCTGTCTCTATTTTCTTGAAATTGCCTTTGAAGTCTTAACAATTGTGGATGTTTGTGTTAAGAGAGAGAGAGAGAGAGAGAGAGAGAGAGAGAGAGAGAGAGAGAGAGAGAGAGAGAGAGAGAGAGAGAGAGAGAGAGAGAGAGAGCAGACGGGGGGATTTGGTGTGCCATTGAGATTTTAGGGCAAAAAGAAATAAAAACTGTAAAACACTAAACCCATCTAACGAAAGATGAAAGTTTATTACTTGAATATTCACATTGGGGTCATTGCAGGGTTTGCTAGGTTGTTAACTTTACGGCGAATTGTGAAATTACGCGGAAGTGTAAACTTGTCCTAGAGGGGGGTGAATAGGACAAATAAAATATATTTAAATTATACCCTTTTTAAAAGCAGTCATGAAGCTAATTAAACTTATGTTGTGTGATTGGTTTATATTAGCGTAGCCGACGAAAATGGACTAAAGGGTTAGAATTTATATGACAAATTTTTGTGTAGATAAAAAGGTTGTTTTGCTTGAGTAAGAAAACAGTTATGCTTGAGCCAAAATACAACCTCTTCCAAAATGTCAGACACACACCCTTGAGCAATATAATTAAGCAGCAGAAAAATAAACAGAGACAAGACACGCGATATACGTGGAAAACCTTAGGGTTCGAATAACCCTAAGACAAAACCACGGCCTAGTCTACTATTTTTCTATTAATTAATCAAAAAGAATTACAAGATGCGAAATAGAATAACCCAAAGCTTACCCACAAGCGTTACCTATACTCGCCAGCTTGTGATGCTCCCCGAGCTTCTTTAAGATTCAATAGAAGTCCACGAACCTCAAGTTCAATCTCCGGATTCAACCGGCTCCAAAAAGACTTCTCGTCAATCCGGCCAACAGCAACAAGGCACGAACGGATCACCAAATGAATGATAAATGATGTGCGGTATGAACAGGACAATCCAAAAACGTTCGGATGAATGCAGGATGCAAGAACGTTAAGACAGGATCGTCATAAACACTCAGAGTTGATGTGGTTGTCAACTCGATCGACAAAACTATGAAATCCAAAACCTTGTAATATGAGATATGTTTCTGCAAAAGGTTCGGTTCACTCCAAACTTGATTAAGGAGTATTTATATTATTTTCTAGTAAAAAAAAACCCTAATCAAAAAAGGAAATAAGAAATAGGGAATAATATCCCATTAACAAAAAAAAAAAAACTACCAAAATCCTAGCCTCCAATTGTTTTTCTATTTTCAGAGGAGATCACCTTTCGAGATGTGTGTATTAAGGAAAGTTACGTGCAATACCAAATTAAAACTCTAAAATTGGTAACAAGATCCACTTAATATAAAAGCTTGATCCAAACATGCACAACACGATTTTAATCAAATTTATGCTTTTTGAACACAAATAAAATGTTATGCATGATATGCCGTGAATGATTTTACCTTTGATAAATGGAATGGCTTCACAGGATCAAATTGGCGAAGGCAAGGGGAGGAGCATCACGCGAGAAACTATCCCCTATATAACCTACCCTATTACAATTAAGTGTGAAAGAATTACCAATGAAACAAGGTGCGTTTTGGACAATCCTAAAAAGTGCCAAAAAAACTAACAATGAATTAGTCGAGGTGAGCGAAAACTGGCCCGAACATTCGGTCATCCAAACAAAAATAATCGTCAAATTTCTAATATCTGAATCAGAAAGCAGGCCTCAATGAAGACCTACTTTGCCTATCATCTACTCCATACGGCGACTCCAATTCATTTAAGAAACAATGTGACCGGCCTCTATTGCATCTTGGGCCATTATCTGGTTAAAACCGTCATAAGAATGACTCTGACTCACTCAGTCACTTTCATAATCTCTAAGTGTTTCATCCCACTTTGGATTAATGAAAGTTTAAGATGGATATATTTCTTGGGCTCACTGCAACCGGTAGGAATAGTGTGCTTGGGTATCAAATGGCAAAATATAATAATTGACATGAAGTCAAATAAATAATATGGCTATGTGCGCGGGTGGACTCCTGCAACTGAAGGGTCATACTTGGTCACAGAACTTGAGAATTCAATTTTAAAAAATTGGCTTACTTCAGCTAGTGAAACAATGAACTTGGTATCACAATTTGAACATGAAATTCGGTACAGAATAACAAATAGGAGTGCGGAACCTATGTTTGATTATCGTCGAATAAAGTAGGTAGTGTAGCGAGCATGTGGTTATGCAATGTCCTCTACTCTGATTCTTGCTATAATGACAACCATTGGAGTCAATACTGTTTACGTTTCATTTTAGAATCGTACTTTTTCTAAAAATCAATAAAATGCGAGAATTGCAAACCAAGGAACAAATCTATGTTGTTAATGGGCCGTTACGCTCATTAAAAAAACAACGCACTTGTTAATTTATTGTTTAGACATTTTGTCGAGTAATTGGTGAGCAATCTACGTACAACAAAACTCACTATATTTTACTCAGGAATAAACCAACTAATGATAAATTTAAATCAGAGGGAGAGCAATTAATCATGTTAAAAAAAAGATGTACTGATGTGTATCTATTCAAAATTAAACCGAAGGGAAATAAATAGACACTAATACATACCCACGACCTTTGTTCCTTTGGAGACGTTGAAGTTTGTGGGTCAACCAGCCTGGCCATGTGACAAGCTTGAACAGGTACTTGTTGCTTAAAAATGCAGGGGAGGGTAGAAGATGAAACAGTGTGGCTCAGTGGAATGCGCTTAAATATTAACAGATTATTCAATCCTTACTATGTCAAATTGAGAGGAACGCCATGCTAACTGGGGAAGAGGCTTTACTATCAAACATGATGCATTCCAGAAGGGCTACGAGATGCGTTGGTCACTTGGTTGTAACCAAAACTGCAAAGGCCATTCGTTTTTTGTTTTTTGTTTAACAGCAAAAAAGAATTTTATTAATCTTTGAAAATAAATTACAAAGATTAAAAGGATCCAAAGCACGAAGCAACCAGGAACCAGAAGGGAATATCATACGGAGAGATGGCAGTTTTTTCCCCTTTTTCCGAAGAGTTAATGTTTTAATTTGGTAAAAGACACATACTGGTTGGGAGGAGTGGTCGGGTGGGTAAGAGGCGTGGGATAGGGCTGGAATTCATAGGAGTGTTCATAAGATTACTAGCTTGATCTTCGGGTGATACTACAAGGGGAAGTAGAAATAGATTGAAATGGGAATTTTATTGATCAAAGGGATAGAGATGATTCTTTACCAAATTTTTTTTTTCTTTACCAAAAAAAAAAGGGATAGAGATGGGATCGAGCATTTCGTCCCAATTAAAACGTTACATACAAGTGCTTGCCCTCCTCCTCGCTCTCACCTTTCTACACAACTGGGAAATGAAAACAGATCTTTTATTGAAAAAAGAAACTGGCTATTGCAACATCAAACAACATTCATAGCTACTTGGCACCATATCACCGGGCTCAACCTTTTGAAAGAGAGATTTCAAATTGGCACAGAATCAACGAGTACCGAGGTCACTATTTCCTTGAACTTGGCCCCAGAATGTGTGTAACTATCTGCATCCTTGTATACAATATGAAACGTTCGTGCCACATTGAAAACTCTCAAGAGGACAGGCATTGGGACAGCAGTTGGGCGGAGGCACTCTGAGTTGTTGTCTTTCCATGCACTTGTAACTTGTTTATGAAATTCAGCAACGGCCTCTTCTTCTGTCGCACCATATTGTTTCATGTAGCATTCAACTGCTGAGGCTGCGTGACCTCTTTCTTGCTCAAACTACAGTTGCACCATCACAAATGTTAGCATGAAAAAAGAGGTGGTACGAAGGATCGATGTCATAATAATATATATGCTGTATTATGTGTCTATGGCTACTTTAGAACAAGTTATATCCTCGGAATTGATCTTACCGCGTGGGAAACGACGTCGTCCATGAGCCTTCCAATCACTCCAGAAGCTTCAACAATTAAAGGATCACTGATAACCCAATCAAAGGCCTCTTTGGTCGCAACCTCTCCCATTCCAACAAGGGAAGCGGTCGCAAGTGATCGGAGACCAGCACTCAATTTTCCAACTGGCATATACTCTTCCATGGTTGGAACATAGCCATCGTGATACCATTTGGCTTCAATCAAGTATACTCTAACCATATCTTTCAACTGCAATTCATTTTCATGAGGACAATGAGTAAGTACTATATATTGGACGGAATTCTAACTTCTAATAAATTCTAAAAATTAAACAAAGAAGTCAGTTTGTTCGAGGCCAAGTACTGTGGATTTGGCGTATTCGACTCGATATGATCTTCCTTGCTTGGCCATTTCATCCTCAATCATGTTGTAAGTATCCAAAATCTTCTGATAAAAGTATTTCATGTAGTCCGGAAGTTGATCCGGGGCACTGACATCCCACCTGAAAATCCAACTAGGTTATAGGAAATGACCAAGAGGTATAGCAATAGTTGTGGAAACCAAATTTAGCTAATAAATTTACATTCTACTTTTAGATTACGAAATTTATACTCTAGCATAAGTTGATAACGTTCCATCGCAAATTCAAGATTCAAACACAGTCTAGGAATCTCAACTTCAAACATTTAAAGGTTTTGATACTCTTGTGAGAACAGGTCAAATAAAAAATAGTTTAAGATTACAACGGAGAGGAGAATTTTAACCTTTGAATTGCATCATGGTGGAGCACTAGTTCTTCGATGGTAGCATTGCTAGCATCATATAAGTCATCATTAATGGAAATCAAGGTAATCAATTTGGTTAGAATCCTTATAGCCGGAAAATATTGGGGCTCATAGTACACTCCCAATATCCAAAAGAACAACTCCACCCCTCTGTCTCTAGCGAAAGGTAGTTTTCCTGCAACGTCCAAATCTTTCCACCACATAAACCCAAAAATTGTACGATTAAGAAAAGCGAAATGATGTATTATTAATTGTATGTAAAACATAGGTCTAACATGTAATACCCCGGATTTCTTTTCGAAAATGAACTGATAATGTAGCATTTTTTTCGAAAAGCTAAAAAGTCTTCAAAAAAGACGATACAGGTGATACAACTTTAGGTTAGTTTTTTTTCCTTCGGATGCCCTTGTCCTTTTAATCTTTGTATCTTTTCAAAGATTAATAAAATTCTTTTGCCGAGGAAAAAAAAAAAAAACTAATGAAGAGCTTCTAGATAGGCTTATTGAACAGTTCGTATTATGTCACCTTGTAAATTCGCTTAGCTCTCTCTGGTGCAATTTCTGCAGTAAGTTGAAATCTAATTTCGCAAAATCCAATAGAACTTTGTTGTGGGAATCATCTTTTTCATAGAAGGAGATATAATGCCTTGACTCGAGCCTTGTCAACCCCAGGTGGATGGGTTGATCTAGAGCATGAACTACTTGTGCTGCAATTGGATTATTGCTCAAGTTTAGAAGTGCAGAATTGAGGTGAGTGGTGGTAAACTCCAATGCTTCATCTAGTATGTCTTCTTGATGCACCCTCAGATGTGTAGCTTCGTACAAACTCAACAATCCTCTCACATCACCAATCAACGATTCCTTAAATTTCCCTTCGTTGTCCTTGAGTTTGTTGAATACATCTGCATAACCCATTAAAAAACATGAGTAATCGGCCGGATGTTAGAAATATGAAAATTAACAGAAATAATAACAACAATTAGTAGTTGTGGCTCCAGAAACTTTCATGAAATTAGCTAGTCATGAAGGTGTTTATTATTTTTCGAACTATATATGGAGGAAATATAAAACATAGTACCCTTGCCCTGGATCACCTAATTTTTTATATTTTTCAATCATTGTTTAGAAACATCGATGACGATCAATCCTATTAAGTTTATCAATTTTAACGTATCCTATAATTGTTGTTTACTATCGATCTGTATAGGATTTAGTATTCAAAAATTCTATTATCACAATTGCAGTCAACGACAGGTAATTAATTAAATATTGGTAATTTCACAAGCAAAAAGATCACTAAGAAAAAAATAAAAGGTTTTCCTGGCTCCATAAAAAAAACATTTTGGCTATGTTTTCCGAGAACATTTGATTTCCAAGGTCTCCTTTATCGTCATTTATACGCCCTTCTTTTTCCCCTTAATTGGTCCTGTTTCCTACTTTTTGATGAACTTTTCTCGATCAATTACAAATACTTACATATACACATTCACATTCACATGGGAACACACATACACAGTACACATTCAATGTGTGTGCATCCAGGTTTATATATCTTTTCGTTGAGAATAACAGATTTCAACCAAAACATGGGTACTACAAAAATTGGGGATGTAACCAAATAAATATGGGTAATAAGTAAAAGAGAATTACCACAGGAGACAGGATATCCTTGCTGTCTAAGCACTCGAAATGAGAGAGCCACAGTGTAAAGATCTTCATCGTTGGCCATTTCATGATAGGTTTCATATATGTGCTGTAATGTTGTCTCAATTTCAGTTTCGAAATGGTAGCCCACACCTAGGCGTTGAATTGCATCAATCAAGCTCAACTTCTGTGAAGGTTTATAAGCACTTGCCACTATCATCTCTCTCACTTTTTCTTTGAGCTGCTCAATTCTTTGCTCCGTTTTAACATCCGGTTCCTATGGAAACAATGATAAATATGCTCATTTGGAACTAGTCTAATGTAGTGTCTTACATGATACTACTAAACATGTCACAAATAATGGGTGCCACATAGTACATCTATGACTATATAATGTTCAAACAACAGTATTTGTCACCAAAATATTACCGAAACATTTGTAACCACGAAATCAAATATCCATAACAATCTTGGCTTTGTGAAGAGAACGACAAAAGTATATATGATGGAAACAAAGATAGTGAAATTATATATATTACTACGTAACTCAATCAAATAAGAATATTTTTATGCTTGTTTTTCACTATATATCCTAAACCGAGATTAATATATATAACAAAAATCGCATTTATGTTTATCATATTGGAAGGCTTTTAGGATTTAATTTAAGTATTCTACATATGATTCAAAACAATCTGAGACAATTTTACCATGGCGACAGAAGCGTAGGCAAGGAAATAATCTCCCCAAACACTCGGATGGAAATTTGCAGAGCGATGTGGAGTGCCCTCGGGTACTTGGCCATGGGTCATTGTAAGAGTTGGGCTAGTGTTTATTTCCATTTTCCTAGTGGGTTGCTTTGGAGGCTATGAACGGTTAAGAGAAGGGGGAGCTCTACTAAACCAGAAAGAACACTCTTTTAGTCCTTGCTTTCACTCTCTAGCTGGTTGGATAGACAGAAGAGCTCTCGTACTTGCTATTTATAGAGTTTGGATGTCCTAGGTCAATGTTGTTTGCTTACGTTTTCACTTCAAGTTTTCTCCCTCGTGCTGATTTGAATTGTGGAAATTAAATACTTGCGAGGGACATTGTGCTTACACAATTCATTTTGTCGTCAGCGAAGAAAAGTTGGTCTCCAAGATATTTTTTGACCAAGTATGTAAGGTGGGTTCAAATATTGGACTGGATTTGCTTAGACTTTTACTTCAAATTTACTCCTTCGAGTACGACCTTTTATTGTGGAAAATATTGACTTTTCCTGTTGTGTTTATTGGACTACACCCTCATTTTGTGGAATTCTAATGATTTACATACAGAAATAAAAGAAGCTTTCTTGTTTACAAATTTAAGTAGAAAAACATATGGTACCCAACAATTATTATACCAGAATCAGAATAAAGTTATGATTTTGAGGTGAATGTTATTTTTCAATTTCTTGGAGGGTTCCAACCTAAAATCAATTGGTAAAATGTGGAGTAACCTCTAGAATATATTAACCAAGCTTGGGTGGCTTAAATAAGCGATGTGGGGCAAGTCTAACACTTCCCCTCACGTGCAGCCCGGATGCACGTGGAGGTGACAGATCAGGAACTGAGCTATTGACTTTGACGATAGAGATAGACTTTCCCACGGGATGTGAGACCACTCGAAAAAACAAAACATAAGACCAGGCTACTCGATTTCTTTTTAAAGAAAACAAGACACATATTGACAAGATGCCAACAAAAATAGTACTCACAAAAATAGGAAAAGATAAAGATGCTACCAAGTCTCACAGGGAACTGTGACGCGCTGCCATGCTACCAAGTCCCACAGGGAACTGTGGCGCGCTGCCCTTGACCCCATTGCCGGATGGAACCAGGGGGTCTAGTAGGGGCGGTCGCCACGGTAAGAATTTTAGAAAATACAATTATTATATGTAAAAAAAATTATTCCCAACTTATATAAACTCGCCACCGCTAGATTTGTTTTCCTTATTTTTTGCTATATACGAGTCCTAAATCCTCTATTTTTCTTTAAAGGAGACCCAAAATAGTATTCCAAAACTAAATTAGTCTATTTCGTACTCCATGTGCAAATGACAAATATCATTTACTATAGTTTTAATTATGTTATTTTAATTTTTCCTAGAGTCGATGACTATTCATATTACAATGAATCTTTTTATTTTTTAGTATATATTTCGCCACTGCTAGGGTAAAATCATGGCTCTGTCTCTGCCGACTGTGGCTCCTAAAAACCCTCTGCCAGCAATAGACTTTGTATCCAGCAAACTTGCAACCCCTATCCGGTGGTGACCGAATGGTCACCTTCGTCATCCGACGACCTCACCGGGAACCCCCTCGATCTAGTCGTAAAACCCTGTAGTCGAACCCTTGACATCTACCCTTAACCGCAACACCCAAAACTCTGTCTTCTCAAGCGTCTTTTTATTGAAAATAGTTTTTTTTAATCGACAAAAGTAACATTTTATTAGAGTTGAAAATAACGTTGTTGCGGACTACCCAGATTATATCACTGCAAAGAAGCATACCTCCCATTAAGCTCGAACAAGTTACAAGGCCAGTGGTGGTCTACTGGGGTGTTTATGGTATTTTATTTAGGATGTGTATTTCGCAGGTTGAGGCTTTGTGATTCATGGCCGGTCATTACTCCTTTTCAGGTGTGATGGAAAAAATATCATCAGGTTTTGTGGGATGTACCATTTCCTGTTTATGGATGTACCATGCAATCAACTGATTGTAAGTCAGTCCATACGATGCTTTTGTCCTCACTTTAATTGAAATCCTCGTTAGTGAACAACGGGATTGTTCTCTTCAAATTAGTTGATTCTTTTGGCAAGATACCAATACATTAAAGGGAAAAACAATTGTCTCGTGCGGTATGTTATACATATTGTAAACTCATAAAGGATTGGGTGCAAGGTCAAGCAGTGACGGAGGCAGCATTTGTGTTGAGGCCTAATCGTTATTTGTCCGTCATCATAGACAAAATTAAGGGGAAAGTATAGATATCCATGATTGTTAAAATCATGGGTCACGTTCTCATGTTAAGGCTTTTGTGGGGCAAATAAAAAATAGTACTTTAGAAGCATGTGAAAAGTGTCATTTCATAACTTTCCTAGGGCAATTCTATGATTAATTCCGTGCTGTTTTGGAAGAGAATTACAAATATCTCAAAGAAAAGACTGCTGATTTTGTCACTCCTTTTTATGTTAACGCCACTCTCTTACAAGTGTATTTTTGGTGTAAAAATACACTTGCAGGGGAGTGGCGTTAACAAAAAAAATGAGTTGTGGCAAAATCATTTCCCAAAGAAAAATGTTCTTTGTACCCAAAAAGTAAACCATGTGGGGCCAATTTATCTCACTTCGTCGTTGGTGTAGCTCTGCCTAGGTTTTTTTTTTTTTTTTTATTGGCAAAAAAAATTTCATTAATCAAATAACCAAAGTTACAAAGATTAAAAGAAAATAGAGAAACACGCCATCACAATCAACGACCTACATCCCAACCAGCTAGGGCCGTTAGCCGAGACCGGAAACTCGATCGAAACCAGAAAAATCGGACCGGACCGAAATTTTCAAACCGGTCGAATAATTTCGATCCGATTTCTATGTTTTAAAGACTGATCGAAACTGGACCGGTTATATATACGTATAATATATTCGTATATATAAAAATGTATAATATATACATACATAAATAAACTGTTTTTATGGGCTTAATGAAGTTTTTATGGGTTTTTTTTTTATGTATTGGGCTCAAAATTGATCCTTTTTTGTTGGGCCCAAAAAAAGAGGTTGAATTATGAGTTTTTGGTTGATATTTTATGGGTTGAATTGTGGATTTTTTAATGTGTTGGGCCCAAAATAAGGCCTATGAATGAAAACCGGATAAATTAGACCGAAACCGGTTGAGTCGGTCGAAACCAGACCGTATTATCTCAACCGGTTCCGGTTTATAAAAATCTCAAACCGGATAACCGGTTTCGACCAAAAAATATGCCAAAACCGATCGAAACCGGACCGGTATCACTTCTACAACCAGCACCACCACCACCTACAAATGCATGTACGTAATTTGACATTATGAAATGTTTTCGAATTTATTTTCCGGGAAAAATTCAAAATACCCCCAACTTTTACATCAAAATTCAATTAGATTTCCAATCTTTTAAAAATTTCAATTTTACTCCCGACGTTATCTTCCGTTAATCAAAACGCCCTCTTCCATCCGAATGACTAACGGATTTCGTTAAAAACTCCGTTAAATGCCGTCCCGATCGAATTTTGATGATCCGAGCCGCTCAATGTGTTCAAAATGTGATTTTAAGGATACCCTTAAGAAATCAACAAAAAAATGACTGAGATGGCTTCATCTGAACAATTTTTTATTGAATAGTTTAATAAAAAACTATTCAGATGATGCCCTTTCAAATCATTTTTTCTGTTGATTTTTCGCGAGTACCTTTAAAATCACGTTCTAATCACATTGAGCGGCTCGGATCATAGAAATTCGATCGGAATGCTATTTAACGGAGCTTTTAACGAAATTCGTTAGTCATTCGGATGGAAGGGGGCGTTTTGATTAACGAAAGATAATGTTAGGAGTAAAATTGAAGTTTTTAAAAGGTTGGAAGTCTAATTGAATTTTGGTGTAAAGGTTGGGGGTATTTTGAAATTTTCCCTTATTTTCTAATGAATTGTTAAAAGTGTTTTATAACACTGCAAGTTATATATTATTGAAAAACATTGGTTGTTATTACCTTTTCTATCTTTTTTTAATTGACAAAAAGATTAGTATATTATTAGAAACTTGATACGGGTACATCAAGGAAAAGAAAACCTAAACCATGATATTGATACATGGAACAGCCATGGACGGAACCAGGAATTTCACCATGCACGGGTGGCCGTGTGTAGACACCCCAATCCGGACCTCGAAGGGTCTTTGATCGCCCCGATGATGAAATAAAGGAAACAAAGCCTTTTTGAGCTTGAATGAAGCATTCCTACATCCGCAGCCCAAACCAACTATCAGCCCAGAAAAAGCCCAAAAACTCAGAAGCCCAAAAAGCCCTGAATCGAACCTAAAGTACCGTGCGCAACACTTCCACACCGCACGGCGTATCGAAATGTAATACGCCGCACGCAGTCATGAGGTTAACCGCACGGCATTTTGGGTAAAGTTCTGACTAGCTCAGAAAACTATCGGCCACGCCCATTTGAGCTACAGCTGCAATACGGCTCAGCCGAGAGCACACTTCTGGCCCGCCCAGAAAATGCCTCCAACTTTCAAAATTCAAAATCCAAGGCTCTTGCCTATAAATGCACCCCTCCACTCAAGGAAAAAGGGCCCTTGATCACCATTATACCCTTTCTCTCTCTTCTTGCTTTCATACCCACTTTCCCATTTCCAAGCCTTGAGAATGTTGTTCTTAAAAGACATTCTCTAGGCCTTTTACTCCATTTTTCTCCTCACCATTGAAGTTAGTCCCTTACTAACTTTGAAGTCTCAACCACCCAATATACCCATCTATTACACACATCCACACTTCTATTTTCCTTTTCCACCAACCGACGCCCATTCTCCTTCATCAAAGCACATTCAAGCTCCGGATCCAAGGTAAAAACCAAGTTTCCTTGGGCTAGGCACTGTCCCGGCCCTGAGGGGACCTTTCTGTTTTCAGGCTTGACCCTTTTGGTTGAGATCTGACCCAAAACCTCTTTTTCAAAACAAAACCAAGGCCCTGTACGAAGGTATGCTAAGCCGTGCGGCTCTCTAGAGCAACGCACGGTGTAGCATAACAAAACGCACGGCATTTCAAAAGGAATACTGCTTTCTTGATCAGACTGTCCGGATCACGACCATCTGTTGTTGGGTCCTTTCTGTATACCAAAAGCTGTCTCAGAATGAGATCATTTCTACAAGCCATGTTTTAAACTCCATAGATCTTTTCAAAGCAAGCAAACATGTCAAAAATGGTTTTCCCTTCATGGTTTGAAAGAATGGTGTAGATCTGAGATGATCTGACAGCTGTGAGTCGTCTAAAGCTTTAATAATAAAACCGTGCGATGTAATGAATACGCCGTGCGAAGCTTTACAAAACGATAAAAGTTTGGTATCAAGATCGGAACCACGCACGGCATATCAGTAAGCCGCGCGTTATGGCCGATATGCCGCCTGACGGAGGATAGTGACTCGGACAGTCTGTTTGTATATCTTTCTTGTTTATATTATCATCATGCCATCTTTATCATCTCTGTACAGCAAGCACCACTAGCACGGCAGCGTGTTATGATTTATCTTGTTCCCTTTTCCCTTTATGTGTTTTCGAGGTTTCCCGAGTTGTATTAATCCCCCCCATTTAAAATGCTTAGTAAAGACCGGTTTTCACCGGGCGAGCGGGGTGCTTTTCGACAAAACCTTCCCCGCTCGTAACCTGGCTCCCGGATCCAAAATCTCAAACAGTTTCGCTAGATCAAAAGACCTTTTTCTTTTCAAAACAAAACCCCTCTGTTCCTCGGATCATCCATCTCAAAAATCCGGGTGGCGACTCTGTCATAATATCGCACCTTCGGGCGCGGGAGCCCACAGTGGCGACTCTGCTGGGGACTTTTATTCAAAACTTCTTTTTAAAAAAAAAAAAAAATATACATAAAGAAGTGTTGGATAATCAAGAGGGCCAAACTTGAAAGGCGTTTTACTTGGGGGACTTAATGCAATTTGGAGAACTTGACTTTCTTTTACACTATGCATCGCACAAACCGCGTTAGCGTGTTTTGGCTATCTTGCCCGGTTTACTGGTGACGAGCTCTCCCGGAACGCCTAGCAACCCTCGACTATGATGGGCCATCGTGCTGTTCGACCATCGTCTTGCAATACACTCGACATGGGGTAGTACATCTTAGCTCTAGTCCGGGGAACCCCTCTCAAACCAAAACCGGCCTTTGCACTTGTACATAACCGTAGTACTTTCCCAACTAGGACAGGGACCCATGGCTAGGACTTACGTGATATATCCTGTCCATGTGTATTTCTTTGTATATACATATCATTCATGCATCATTGCATCTTGCAGGCTAGAGGATTAGGCTCTCTTAGAATTCTTTAGGACTTTTCGGTCAGTCTAGGAGACTGTAAATCCATGGAGGTTGCGATACCTCCGGTGTTTGCCGTGCCCGAACGGCTCCCTTGACATGGGATTAGCCTTGGAAGTGTGCGTATTTGGGTTCTGACGGTCATATTGCCCTGTCTCGGATGGTCAAGATAAGGAGATTGGCTCTGGTTCCGAAAACGATCGGAATTTAACCTGCCTGACAGCACCTACCCGGGTCGTCAGAAATCTTCTGTACAAATGCCCCAAGTGAAACTCAAGTCACGGTAGGTTTTAGGACCTAGAGGGCACGTAGAAGGTAGGACAGACACTCGGGGTGGATTTTAAGTTGTTCCCTTTTGCTTTGCTACAAGTTCAGAAACATTGGACACCTGCAAAAAGAAGAGGCTTTACCCAATTGGTTTCGTCCGTCTCGAAGATTGGTCCGCGTAGATACCCTGGAAGAAACCCAACTGGTTGAGGTCCCCATAGAGCAGGAAGGCCAACCGCCATTAGCAGTTTCGCTAAGCCCAGCAATACAGGAGCCCTCGTCACTTGAAAATCTCTTACCCATGGCTGACCAGGGAAACGGGATAGAAGAGGTTAGGCAGAACATGGCTGCTATGGATGCTCAGTTTAAGCAATCCCTTGCTGGGATGGATGCGCAACTCAAAGCTTCGGTTGCATCCATGAAAGACAACATGAACATGATAATGGAAACCATGCAAGAGGTTTGCGACAAGCTTTTGGTTAAAACCGATGTACCCAAGGAAGAAACGCCACCCAAGGATGCGCCAGCAATCGATCCTAATATGGCCGCCCTTATGGTTAAAATCGGGAAGTTAGAAGAATCAATGCAAGAAAACAAGCGATTAGGAAGAGGAGAGGTTGACATGAACAAATTGTACCTGTTCCCCAACGCAAAGTTACCAGAAAAGTTTAAGGGTGTAGATTTCGCAAAGTTTGACGGTACCGGAGACCCAAAAGCTCACCTCCAAGGGTATGTTGGTTCACTCACCATGAGAGGAATCGAGAAGGAAGCCATGACCCAACTATTCCATGAATCTTTGTCAGGGCCTGCTTTGCAATGGTTTCTTACCCTAGAACCCTCTAAGAAAAGGACTTGGGAAGATATTGGGACGGCTTTTGTAGCTCAATACGATTTCAATGTCGATCTGAAGATGACCACAAGGGAACTAGAAAGCACCAAGATGGGTGAGAAGGAAGGCTTCGCCGACTTTGTGAAACGTTGGAGGGCTAAGGCTACTCAGATGCAAAGCAAACCAGATTTAAAGGAACAGATAAGGATCATCACCAAGAATCTCCCAAACTCTTTTGCTCCATACATGGTCCTCTCCCAAGCAGCCCCGAATTTCGAAACTTTTTATGACTCAGGCCTGGCTGTAGAAGAAGCACTGCGAGATGGAACATTGGAAAGGAAGGAACCAGCAGCAAAGCCCAAGAGGGTGTATTCGGGGAACAACAATGTCCTCTACGGGAATTCCAATCAGGCCGGGACTTCATCCGCCAAACCAGCAGAAGTAAACCAAATTTCAGAAAAACCAAAGTCCCAACAAAGAACCTTTACCCAATTCAGCACTCCTAGGTCCGCCTTGCTCAAAAAGCTCACTGAAGTAGGAGTGCTGAATCCCCTTCAGCCACCACAAAATATTCCCCCCAATCTAAACCAAAATGTCTACTGCGATTTCCATCAAATGCATGGTCACACCACTGATAACTGTATTCGCCTCCGTCATGAGATTCAAAACCTCATCGACAATAAAGTCATCGATACCCCTCCTTCTGACAAACCAAACACCATGACAAATCCCTTACCACAGCATAATACCCCATTCCATATCAACCAAATCACCCAAGACAAAAGCCAAGACTTCGATCCTACCTCTTTCATAATTCCTGGTACCGAACCAAAGCCTGTCGTAGAAGTTCCCGAAGAAATCACCCTCTGTTACCTCTGGGATTGGGGAGATTCGATTGATGATTGGAAAGAGTTTGAAGTCGCTAATTTCCAAGAAAATATAAACCCGTCCTTCGAGCCAGAATGGGAAGTTGATTGGCAAAACATTTATGCTGACCCTCTCGATGGATTCTCTTTGAATATGATGTTCAACTTGCCAGAAATGCCTGAATGGGAATGGAATCCAATCCCGGATGAGTACCAACTTTTGACCTGGAATGACCCTTTAGATACCTTCTCTGTACCCATGCTGTTTGCAGAAGAATACCAACCACCGGCAGTGATCTATGACTGGCCTGAACCGGTTCCGTTTCGACCAGACCTCCCCTCCTACCTCCTCGATCTCATAGCCAACAACCCATACAATAACGTGGGTCTTGCTCCATACTCAGAACCACCAGATCCCGAAGAGCATATGGCTAGTAATGAGTTCAACCCGATGGATTATCTGGTTGATGAAGTTAAGTCAGAGTCATCTGTCACCTTCCCAAAAGAGGCTGATGTTGCCATGATGAACTTGTGGGAAGACGAACCAGGCGCTAAGACAAACCTATGGGGGGATACGGATATCATCAACATAAAAGTGGGGAACGAAGAATGGACTGTAAACAGGACGGTAGCAGAAACTGAGAAATGGAAGCCCGAGGATCTGTGGGAGGACCTGGTTATCGCTGATTTGGCTGCCAATCTCCAAGACACTACCATTGGAAACAAGCGCAAGGCCCTTGCGGATTTGTGGAATGAAGAGTCTAAGTACCAACAGATTGGTCAATTAACCAGGAGTGGTCGAATATACCAACCCCCTAATCTTCAAATCGGAGAATCCTCCAACCCTCCAGCTCCACTGACCAAAGAACCTTCCAACCCGTTTGTTACCCCAATCAAGGATACTTTCCAACCCTTTGCCCCGCCAGTTAAAGAATCTTCACGTCCTGAGAAAGACCCAGAAAAAATGATCAAGCGCCAACTCGAACAGACTCCAGCCAAAATGTCTGTTTGGGACGTGCTTGTTCATTCCACCCACCATCGCGAAGGATTCATCCAAGCTCTCTCTCACCTAAAAGTCCCCTCCGCCATAACCCCTGATGAACTTGTGGCACTCATCAAAACCATACCCGTCAAACATGCTATCACCTTCACTGATCGAGATTTGCCCGTTGATGGAACTGATCACAATCGGCCACTCCATATCACTCTAAAATGCCACGGAAAATGGGTACCGGTAATCCTTATTGACAACGGGTCGGCGATCAATGTCTGCCCGCTCCGTGTCGCTTATTGCCTGGGATACAAAAATAGCAATTTCTCTCCATCAGAAGTCAAAGTTCGGGCATATGACAACACCCGTCGGGATGTGACTGGCACTCTCATGCTTCCTATGACTTTTGGACCCTACCAAACAGATGTGGAGTTCCATGTGGTAGACATTCCCGCATCCTTCAACCTGCTGCTGGGTAGACCTTGGATGCATCGACCTGATATCATGGCAGTTCCTTCAACACTTCACCAGAAGGTTAGACTGGGACTAGAAACTGGGATGCTCACCATTCATGGCGATTCTGGGATTCGTGCTCCTGTGGAAGACAATGCCCCGCTTTTGGAGATACAACATGGGGAAGAAGACGTTGCTCTGGGCGGTTTCTCTCTTGACACCTCTCATTCTGTTTTCACTGTCAAAATCGATGATGACTTCGTTGTTAGTAATGTGGCCATAAAGATAATGAAGAAAATGTCCTACATGCCAGGATTGAGACTGGGAAAGAACCTTCAGGGGCCGGCACAGTTTGAAGAGCCAGGAACTTTAACCCGCATAACAGGTGTGGGGTACTGCCCTTCCGGGGATAGGAGGGAAAAGAAAGGAGACAGGCTGGAAGATTATTTTGTCAAAGAAAAGGCGAAGCAGATTTATCAAGGGCAACCGGAACCATTCTGGGACAGAGAAACCAACACCTTCCTACCGGGATTTGAGATATTCGCCAATGATGTCTGGCCTGAAAGTGATGAAGAGTCAGAAGCAGTAATCAAACCAGTAGATGCCACAGATTGGGTTGAAACTCTTGCCTTGGGTAGCTTGGCGACCTTGTTTGAGAGGGACGAACCATTGGGTATAGTTGTGGAAGCGGAAGTGCAGATGCTGGGGCAGGAGGCCCCCGAAGATCCAACTTCACTTATCATGGATGCCGCTGGAGATTATAAGAATTGGACTTTCATACTAAGCGCAACCAGTCATGAGTCTGAGTCTGAAGCGGAGACCTTTGAGTCTTCCCAGTCCTCTGAGTCTTCTGAGTTTGTCGAGTCTGAGTCGGCGCCTCTTGGCCCAACTCCTCAGAGTCTGTATTTTGAGTTTGAATCTACCCGTGTGTACGGTGCCCTCGAGGCCTCCGTTAATAATGAAATAAATGAATCTGATTTCGCCTACTCCCCTGATTTTGAAATAAATTGTGTCGACCCCAATGATGAAGAGATCGATTTTGAGGGGGAAATCCCTGAAGAAATTCGGTCACTAATCGAAAGGGAAGACGAAAGGCATGCTCAGCCTGTAAAAGAAGAAGTTGTTTCGATAAATTTGAGGGATGAAGGGAATCCCCGAATGGTCCAGATTGGTTCCGCGCTGTCAGAAGAAGAGCGTCAGGCTCTTGTGGAGTTGTTAAAAGAATTTGAAGACGTTTTTGCATGGTCGCACGCTGATATGCCCGGAATTGATCCTGAAATAGTGGAACATCGGATTCCCCTTCACCCTGATGCGAAACCAGTGAAACAGAAACTGAGACGCATGAGACCCGACTGGGTGCTTAAAATAAAAGAGGAAGTGACTAAACAAATCAATGCTGGGTTCTTAATGGTAACTAAATACCCTCAGTGGGTTGCTAACATCGTTCCCGTTCCAAAGAAGGATGGCAAAATCAGGGTCTGTGTGGACTTCAGGGACTTAAACAAAGCTAGCCCCAATGATGACTTCCCTCTGCCCCACATTGACGTGCTAGTTGATAACACCGCGGGACATGCCTTACTTTCCTTCATGGACAGCTTCTCAGGATATAACCAGATTCTCATGGCCCCAGAAGACCGAGAGAAGACCACGTTCATTACTGAGTGGGGAACCTATTGCTATCGGGTCATGCCTTTTGGGCTGAAAAACGCAGGTTCCACTTATCAGCGAGCTGCTATAACCTTGTTGCATGATATGATCCATAGAGAGGTGGAGGTTTACGTTGATGACATGATCGTTAAAGCGAAAGAGCGAGAAGGTCACTTACCCGCGTTAAGAAAGTTTTTCGAAAGGATAAGGAAGTATAGGATGCGCCTCAACCCTGCTAAATGTACATTCGGAGTCACCACCGGAAAATGCTCGGATTCATGATCACCACCCAAGGCATCGAAATCGATCCATCCAAGATTAAGGCCATTCTGGAAATGGAGCCACCACAGACAGAGAAAGACGTAAGGAGTTTCCTTGGCAAAATACAGTTCATCAGCCGGTTTATCGCAAAACTGACTTCAACGTGTGAACCCATATTCCGTTTGCTCAAGAAAGGAACACCATTTGCATGGAATGACAAGTGTCACCAAGCCTTCGAGGCCATCAAAGCCTATCTAAGAAATCCGCCAGTCTTAATGCCGCCAGAACCAGGAAAACCTTTGATCCTATACCTGTCAGTCACCTCGTCTTCCATGGGGTGTATGTTGGCACAGGAAGGAGATGATGGGGTTGAAAGGGCCGTCTACTACCTCAGTAAAAAGATGGTTGGGTCTGAAGAACGCTATACTCCCTTAGAAAAGACATGCTGGGCACTTGTTTGGGCTTCCAGGAAGTTAAGACATTACATGCTGGCTTATTCGGTGAGATTGATATCCCGAATGGATCCCCTGAAGTACTTATTTGAAAAGCCAGCACTCACAGGAAGGACGGCACGATGGCTATTGATGCTGGCAGAATTTGAATTAAAGTACGTCAGCAGAAAGTCAGTAAAAGGAAGGGCTGTCGCTGAATTTTTGGCCGATTGCCCAATCGAAGGAAAGGAAGATGCCGAATTTGAGTTCCCGGACGAAGGCATATTGACCATAGTTGAGGACGTGTGGCAATTGTATTTCGACGGAGCAGCCAATCAGAGAGGATTCGGAATTGGTGTGCTGCTAATTTCACCGGATGGGTCGCATATCCCGCTTGCATTCAAGCTCAACTTCGAGGTCACCAACAATCAAGCGGAATACGAAGTTTGCATTGTTGGCATGGAAGCAGCCATTGAAATCGGTGTAGAAAAATTGGAAGTCGTGGGAGATTCCAACCTGGTCGTTTCTCAAGCAAACGGTGATTGGAAGGTCAGGGAAGAGAAGTTAAAGCCGTACCATCAAGATCTCGAAGATCTCATTCCCCATTTTAACAAAGTAACCTTCACCCATGTCCCGAAACTCAGGAATCAGTTCGCTGACGCCTTGGCAACATTAGCCTCCATGGTCGAAATCCCTATCGGTGTGAAGTTAAGACCGATTATGATCGAGCAAAGGGATACCCCGGTATACCAACATATCATGTCCATCAATGAACCTGAAGACGGTCATCCTTGATTTTACGATATCTGGAGATTCGTGGAAAGAGGAGAATACCCATCTGAAGCAAGCAAGAAAGAAAGGATCGCCCTTCGGAGAATGACAGCTCAGTACATCATTTGTGGAGGGAATCTATACCGAAGGTCTCACTGCGGGACCCACAAGCTGTGTATTCATGGTGAGGAAGCCAGAAGAGTAATGGAGGAAATCCACGAAGGAGTATGCGGTCCTCACATGAACGGCATGATGCTTGCCAAAAAGGTTTTGAGACAAGGCTACTTCTGGTCCACTATGGAGACGGAATGTGTGGAATACGTACGACGTTGCCATAAGTGTCAAATTCACGCTAATCTCACGCATGTTCCACCACATGAGTTGCAGCAAACAACCTCGCCATGGCCTTTCTCGACGTGGGGTATTGATGTCATCGGAAGGATTGTGCCGGCAGCTTCTAACGGCCACAAATTCATCCTGGTAGCCATCGATTACTTCACAAAATGGGTAGAAGCAGCCTCGTATGCAACCTTGACCGCGGTTCAAGTCGCGCACTTTATCAAGCAAAACATTATTTATCGGTATGGGGTCCCACAAGCATTTGTGTCCGACAATGGGGTGCATTTTAAAGGCCGAGCAAGGGAAGTCTTGGAAGAATTCCAGATCCAAGTGCACAAGTCAACGACCTACCGACCACAGACCAATGGGGCCGTGGAGGCAGCCAACAAAACGATCAAAACCATCCTGGAAAAGACTATTCAATCTGCAAGGGATTGGCACGAACGACTACCTTTGGCATTGTGGGGATACCGCACGTCTGTGCGTACGCCGACGGGAGCAACTCCGTACTCTTTGGTTTATGGCATGGAGGCCGTACTCCCCATAGAACTAGAGGTACCATCCCTCCGGATTATGATCGAATGCGATGTACAAGAGGCAGACTAGCTGAGCAACCGGTTTGAAGAACTTATGTTGTTCGATGAACGTCGTTTAAGGGCACTTTATCACATTCAAGGGTATCAAAGGAGAATTGCACGCGCATTTAATAAGAAAGTGAAGCCCAGGGATTTGGCAGAAGGCGACATGATTCTGAAGGAGATACGAGCGCCAATCTATGATCCACGAGGAAAGTTCCGACCAAAATGGTCTGGGCCGTATATTATTAAGACTATCTTATCTGGCGGAGCTACGCAACTCATTGATCTGGACGGGAACGAATTCTCGACCCTAGTCAACCTGGATCAACTCAAGCGCTACTACCCCTGAGAGAAACTCGCTGGGCTGAAAACTGCAAGGGCAGTCAGTTCCAGGCAGAAATTAGAGCAAAAGCCCGCTAGGATGGAAACCCGCAAGGGCGTCTTAGGCAAAAATTAAGGCATACAATGAACGAGCTCGCTAGACCGAAAACCCGAAAGGGCGGTGCTAGTCAAAAGTTAGAGCGCAAAAGGAGAGTGTTAAAACCAGAGCGAACCCTATCCTTGAACTACGTCATGACCTGATTCCTTCATCAAAAGGATACGTAGGCAGTCTCGCTATGGGACTCGGTCACGATCAATCAAAACGAAAATCCAGGTTGACAGAATCCAGAAAGGCAGAATCAGAGAGGGGGAGACCCTCTCTAACTCACTTTATTAAAATAACCGCTTCTAATACATAAGGTTGAGCATGATTTTCGAAAATAAAAGGCAATACAATAAAAGGAGGTCCACGATTTATTCAATAATCAGGGTAAGCAGGGTCGAGTCAGTTTCCTTGGGCGCCCGCCCTCGCAGCAATGTCCCTCCTGAGCCATTTCCTATAACTCCTACGCGCTGCCACAGAAGGGTAAGGATGAGTATCGGTCACCTCACGAGATCTCCAGAGTCGCTGGTAGTTGCATAGAACCGAATGACGAAAGAAAGGCAGGACCACATCCACCAAGACCTCTGCAGGAACCTCCTGCCTTAAACCAAGCTGACGCTGAATCCGATAAGGGATGTAGAAGGTAAAAGCCTCCAGCCCAGGAAGAACCACCCACTGGGAACCCATATAATGCACAGTCATGGGCGGAAGATCCAGCCAAGAGCTTCTCCAGGAAATCGTCTCAGCCTGTTGACGCTTGAAGAAGGTGATCCACTCGGAAACACGCCTGTCCGCAAATTCGAAGCACCGAGAGGAGAGTAATCTAGCGCCATACGCCAAGTTGCCAGGAGGGAGAGTCAATATGTTCACCTTGTCACACAGTCAAATCTGCCAAAGAGAGGAAAAGTTAAAAACCACAGAAAGCCAAGCCTAACATTAAGCAGAGTAGGAAGAGCTGAAAAGAGGGAAAATGAGGCGAAAACCAACCTGCAGAAGAAGGGGGCAGCCCCCAAAAGTCTCAGTCTCTCCAGAACGAACCCTGTCTAAACCCATCAGTGTCTCGGCCAATACCATTGGAATCACATCCTTCCGCGCCCCAATTTGCACTGCAATGCTGACTAAGGCCGAGCTAGCACGACCAGTGGAAGGAACCAAGAAGTAAGCGGCAAGCAAGCACATACAAAGAGCGGTCATGCGCCGAGAGTGGTAGGTTACGTCCGCTAAATTGCCAAGAGGAGAGAACATCTCAATAAGTCGCATCACGTTGAGATGACCATTGCTAACCAGGTAACGGGCAACACCGTCATTCAAGCCAAGAGAGGCGGCAAGAACCTTGGACATGTTCTCGCGCACGGGAGGGACAATAACATCTCCAGAGCCGAAACCGCCAAGATAGGCGCGAAACTCCTCGATCGTCGGGCAAAACTCTTGTCCACCAAAGCGGAACACATGCACCTCCGGGTCCCAAAGACTTATGGCAGCCTTCAGGAGCTCAGGGCGAAGGCGGATGTTACGAAGGTATCTCATAGAATAGAGACCGTGCGCCCGAAAGTTGAGCCAATCGACCCCTTCCATAGAAATCAACCATGGCCGAAGCGAACCGGTGAGAGAAAGAGCCATTAGGAGGAGATGAAGATTTGAAGAAGAAGAAGTATGGTCAATATGAGACCTAAGGCCTGAACTTATAGAAGGATAGAGGAGACACCTTCAACTTCCAAAAAGAGCTTTGGGTTCCAAAAGTGTAGATTTTCCATGAAATCTTGCATGGGGAAAAGCTTGGTCATGCTCTAAAAGAACAAAGCAGACATGCATTGGCATGGATATGGTATGGGACAAGTCAAACTTTAAACCTCGTGCAATCTGTCTTGGGAAGCAGCAAGTGGCCGGATGTCAGAGGAAAGGTGCCGCACGGTGTAAAGAGATGGCGCACGGCATACCAAGACCGAGAGAAAACCACGGCATAACACGGATACACCGTGAAATCAGAGGAAGCCCCGCACGGCTCTTTGAAGCCCCGCACGACATATTAAGACTGCATTTCTGCAGACTTTGACAGCAGAGGTTAGAAACCATTTCAAGACACCCGCAGGCACCACCAACCCTCAGAACATGTCTTAATGGGTATTTGGGACTTCGGGGAACCCCCACTTCAAGGCAACTCTCAGAATTCGACGTAAAGGTACCAAAAGGTCAATAAAACCCATTTCCCAAGTCATGACAAGGTATCGGAGTCCGTTTCAGGCCATTTCAAGCTGGTCTTTTGGGTCCTACAAGTCATGATGACCGATGGTGACCTAATCCAAGTTCTGTTTCGTGGTTAATGTCAAAATCTGAAAATATCACCCTCCAAAATCATGGTTTTCTCGCTTTTTGGGCATATTTTTCAGTTTCCAATAAGAGTCTGGGTTTGGTAGTCACGTGTCAGGTATCCAGGGTCGTTATTGATAAACAAGAATCCGCAACAGGGGTAGTTTTGTAAAATCTTGTACAAAGGATCAGTTTGTCAAAAGTTATTCATTATATCTTCCTTGATTTCTATTCCAACGTTAATGAATCTTTGTCCTAACATACTGCTCATCACAAAGCTCAAAGTTCGCTTCAGATTATGGCTCAAAGGACTAGTCACATGCATTGGTTAAGTGTTTCTGTTATTCAATCTTTCTTAAAAACAAACAGCAATAAGGGAAATTGAATGACGTAAACACTGAAAGAAATAAGCTTCTCTATATATAATCTCTGAAATATCCATGAGTCGAAGTACCAAAAGGCGTGCAAGCCTCAAAATCCTATCTACTGAGGGTAAACAGACACCCTTCCAAAAGAAGCACACAGGCTCCAGTCAAAAAGCAAAATAAAAGGGAACTCTACTCTAGTCCTCATCCTCATCGTCGTCCTCACCCTCCTCGCTGTCCTCCCCAGAGGCCTCCTCTGCCGGAAAACTAGCCGCCTCTTGAGTACCAGACGCCCTGGGCACCGTACTCCCTGAGGTGTCCGAGAGGTCAACGTCCGTCGGCTCCTCAGTCTCATCGGAGACGTCGACTGGCTCCTCCTCTGTACCCCCAGAAAGCCGCCGCCTCTTCGACGGAGGCTCCTCCCGCGAACCTGCAGAGGAAACCTGCGGCGCTTGCATGCGCACAGACTTCCTGCGCAGCCCACGCGAAGCCCCTCCTCCAGCCTGCAGTGACATGGTATTCATCATTAGCATTATAATCATGAAATAAGCAATAGGAAATAAAAGCAGAGGGTTCGAAAGCTTTACCATGGTCCCACCAGCACGAGAAAGCACCTCTGGGACACGCCCCATGGCGTACTGCCTCACCAGCTGCTCCAGGCCCATCATAGCCTCGCCCATCTCTCTCACGTACTCCGGAGTCGCCTGCGCAATAGGTCAAATGTTTAGAACATACGGTGATACTAACAAGTAAGTGCAAATAGGCGAAAGAGTGCAAGTCATACCTGAGCAAGAAACTTCGGAGCTGCGGCCGTGGGACGCGGCACCACCACCACACCAGAAACCCCCTGGGCAGTCGTCACGTCCACGGTCCAGGAGAGTCGAGGCAAGCTGGCCCCGCTCGGGCCTGCGCCGTCACCTCGACCTCCGACGCTACCCTCGCGTCCTCTGCCTCTCCCTCCTCTCCGTCCCCGTCCGCCTCTACCACCAGCACCACCTAACGCTCGAAGCGTCGCCTCCCAAGCAGCATCCCGTACCCCGAAACTCGGCATCAGGTACTGAGTCCGGTACTCAGAGTAGTCCACATCTGCCTGGAAGAGCGGCTCTAGCTCAAGGTCCGGTTGTGTGAACCGCTCAACCTCTCCCCTGGTGTACAGGCTCGTCCGCTGCACCAGAGCAGGAAGGAGACCAGGGACTCTAAAAGCGTCCAACCTCAGCGACTGACGTGACACCCGGTTACCCAAGTACCACTGCCAGCCGTAAGGGGACTCGAGCAGCACTCTCCCCCTCGTCACCTCCCTACTCCGCACCAAGAAAGGAGACTCGCAGCGGTCCCACACACGCCAGCGGACCTGCAACCAGAAATGAATGATATCAGCATAAGATTTGAATAAGAACTGCCAAACAAATGGAAGCATGCGAAGTATGATCATACCCGGTCAGGACGAAGCTCGTCTAAGAAAATGCGATAGGCGTTCAAGTCGCCCTTCCCTTTCTTCACTCCCCGGAACTCCTTGGACCAACGTAGGGCCCGGGGAAGCACTGTGTCGCTAGGGCAGGAGGTCTCAGGAGGGTACATGTCCAGTACCTCGTACGTCCACAGCTGCAGAATCAAACATCAAGGATTAGCACAGGATATGCAGTAAGTGAATAGAAAGACAAATAAGTGCAAGAGAAATCCGAAGTGTACCTCCCAGACCCTCCAGTAACCACCGAGGCTCTTCCCCGCTCCCCGGGAAAGAGACCCCATGAAGGCGTAGCACGCCCCCAAAGCTGCACCGCCCCAGTCAAAACGGGCTATCTCCCCGACGTCCCTCAAGGCCGGTAGGAGCGAAAGGTGTACTCGGTTGCGCCTGTTGGGAAACAGGGACGCACCAAGTAAGTACAACAGAAAGCACCGCGCCATCTGCTCCTCCTGCACCCTATCAGTCGGGAGCTCCTCTGTCCAAAACCCCAACAGCTGAGCGTACTGGGCGTCCCCACTCTCTGCCCTCAGCACGTACCCCAGTGTCTCCCGCTAGAGCACCGCGCTCCTCCCTGTAACAGCGTCGTAGGGGATAGGGTCACCCCCGACCCTCAGACCAGTAATCGCCGCGAAGTCCAGCGGCGTCACCGTCAGCTCGCCAAGAAGGAAGTGGAACGTGTTTGTAGTGTCCCACCACCTCTCAGCCAGTGCCCTCACCACCTGGCGATCGTTGCTTGCCGTCGTGAGCACACTCACGAACTCTCCAAAACCCGCCTGCCTCACTATCTCCCTCACAGCCTCAGGGAGTCTCTCCCAGAACGTCGGTACGTCGGCCGCACCACCGTAGCACGAGATGGTGATCGCCTGTTGCAATGGGTTGATAACATTCAATAAACAGGTATACTATTCAATGCAAATGCGGCATTCAGGAAAAGAAATGAAAGTACGATACATTGGAATTTGAAATGCAAAGTGTACCTCGTCTCGGCGCAAAGAAAGGTGCTGCTGTGGGTCCCTCAAGACCAAGGCCTCGTCGTACGCAGGCCGCGCCGGCCTGTAGGCGTCTAAAAGCGTAGGAACCACTACGTGCTGAAAAGGCACGTAAGACTCCGCCTCGTAAGGTCCACGCCCCTTCAGGGCTGCTGCCGCCTCCTCCACAACACTCCTCCGAGGACCTGTCCCACCTCCGGCAGCCTCCTCCTCTGCCCCCTGTGGCTCTCCAGTGGCCCCCGCCTCAAGCTCAACCTGGAGCACCCTCTCCTGGGCCTCAAGTAAGGCCGCAGCCAGTCCAGGTACCCCCCGTAAGGTCTCAACCAAGTCCTCGAGGGACGCCTCCTCGAGGTAGTCACCTAAACCAATGGGCCACGACGACCCTGCACCCTCGCCACTGCCTACAAACGTGGCCGGCGTCTCCCTCTCCTTCACCAACTCCTCCTCAACAACGGGACCCTTCCCCAGGTCCGTCCGAGGCTCTCTCACAGGAGAGGCCTCTGTAGCCACCTCCGCTCCGTCAGGCCTGTCACTACCGTGAGACTCCGTAACCCTCTCTGCTGAACCAACTGCACCCTCTGTCCGGCCCGTAGCCTCGTCCTCACCCCTAGGCTCCACTGCACTCGGAGTCTCTGTCCCCTGGCCATACCCAGCCAACACTCCGCTGCCACCGTCACCGCCGTCACTACCCACCACCGCGGCAGCCGAGGCCATGGACTCCTCGACCAATGCCGCCGGGGCCGAGACCCCCATGGTCTCCGGCCCCACCTCGGCTGCCACGTCGCTCACAGGGGCCACCATGGCCGGCACAACCTCGACCCGTGGGGGTTGATCACCCCCGGGTGTATCCGCGCTATCCATGAAATAGAGAATGAGAGAGAGAGAGGGCAGAGACGAGAGAGAGAGCGAGAGAGAGAGACGAGAGAGAAAGAGAAGACAGCGAGAGAGAGAGAGAGAGACAGCGAGAGAGAAAGAGACAACGAGAGAGAGAGATGATCGGGAGAGAGAGAGACGAGAGAGAGAGACGAGAGAGAGAGACGAGAGAGAGAGAGAGACCAGAGAGAGAGACAAGAGAGAGATAGGAGGGAAATTCGAACGATCGGGGCATACTGTGTACGCCCCGTATATATATATGCATCCCCTAAACCGGTTCGCCTGGACTTTAAGTGGACCGGGTTTGAAGGTAGTTACACCGCACGGCATAATGGATCAACGCACGCGGCATATCGGCTTAACTGGACGAAAATTCTCGAGTTCCCTCGACGCACGGCATTACCCATGCTGCGCACGGCGTACTGGGTTATTTCGACATTTCAGATTCTGAGAGCAGGCTTCTGACCATGGCATTCACATTCGGTCTCGTTCACAAGCGGTATAAGCAATGAAAATACAGACAAACAATGGCAAGAAGGGGAGATTTTTCATTCCATCAAACCCGAAAAAGTCCCCGGGATTTTCATTACATTGTTCAAAAAAAAAAAAGGGGGAAAAAGGTGGAAAATCAAAAAAAAAAAAATCCTACTATCTCTCTTCTTCTTCATCAATCCTCCTCCTCAGTCGCTCCCTTCGCCGGAGCGGTCATCCGAGCCATTCGGATTCCCCTCCGAATCCTCTGCAGTCCCATCCGAATCACGCCCCGGTGCATACTCCGGGTCATGCTTGTTGTCCATTTGATCAAAAGCGAAGTCTTGAAGGTTGGATACCGCGCGACGGAGGGTACGGATCGTTGATATGAGCCTCGCAATCTGACGGTTCAATTGCTCAATCTCCTCGCGGTAGAAGCCCATCTCGGCCTCCAAAGAGATCACACGCGCTGTCAAGTCGTTTGCCGCCATGTCTCGAGAAGTAGATTACGAGTCTGGGAACCTGGAAAGACTTGGGAGAAGAGTGCATAGAATGAGGCACCCCTTTAAAAGAGGTTCTGACCGACGAAAGGGCACGCCTGTATTAATGGGCACCCTTAAACCAGCCAACTGATCTCGGAAATCGAAGAGGTGAATGGGAAAACGAAAAGCCGCGCGCCTTTATGATCGCTCGCACGGCATTTTGACTTCAGAAGAATAAATGTGTTTTCTCGGAAATTGAACATTCCAGCCACCAAAATCATCTCGGAACCCAAAAGGCTCCAGCCGTTTTGCAGCAGAAATCCTTTGGAATAGCGTGCATTAATGATAGGATTATTTGGTCCTAGTCCCCCGGGACTTGCAAAAAAAATTCCCCGAGGATCGGTCGTACTTTCGTTTGCTCGCGGTATTTGCCAGTCTCAAGTCTCAAATCAATTTCAAAAATTCGCCTCCCGAAGGCTCGTCTCAAGTCTCAAGTCTCAAATCAATTTCAAAAAAAAATAAAAATTCGCCTCCCGAAGGCTCGTCTTAAGTCTCAAATCAATTTCAAAAAAAAAAAAATTCGCCTCCCGAAGGCTCGTCTCAAATCTCAAATCAATTTCAAAAATTCGCCTCCCGAAGGCTTGTCTCAATTCAAGTCTCAAGTCTCTCGTTTCAAGTCTCAAGTCTCAAGTCTCAAATCTCAAATCAATTTCAAAAATTCGCCTCCCGAAGGCTCGTCTCAATTCAAGTCTCAAGTCTCAAGTCTCTCGTCTCAATTCAAAGTCTCAAGTCTCAAATCAATTTCAAAAAATTCGCCTCCCGAAGGCTCGTCTCAAGTCTCAAGTCTCTCAAGTCTCAAGTCTCAAGTCTCAAGTCTCAAATCTCAAATCAATTTCAAAAATTCGCCTCCCGAAGACTCGTCTCAATTCAAGTCTCAAGTCTCTCGTCTCAATTCAAAGTCTCAAGCCTCAAGTCTCAAATCAATTTCAAAAAATTCGCCTCCCGAAGGCTCGTCTCAAGTCTCAAGTCTCAAACCTCAAATCAATTTCAAAAATTCGCCTCCCAAAGGCTCGTCTCAATTCAAGTCTCGAGTCTCAAGTCTCAAGACAGCTTCAAAAATGCGCCTCCCGAAGGCTTGCCTCGATTAAAATTTTTCGCATTAGTTGCTACATTTTGCATCGTCCCAATTGAACTACGTTGGTCTGATCCCTACAAATGGGGTACGTAGGCAGTTCCACGAACGCGACCACCATCATCATTTACTTGTATTTTCGAGCATTTTTGTTTTCTGTTTCTGTTCAAAAACTTTAGAGCAAACGGATCGGGATGCCTATTCTTTAAGCGTAACTCGTATCAAAACAATGGTATCCGAGTTACGTTAAAGAGGGACTACTGTAGACACCCCAATCCGGACCTCGAAGGGTCTTTGATCGCCCCGATGATGAAATAAAGGAAACAAAGCCTTTGTGAGCTTGAATGAAGCATTCCTACATCCGCAACCCAAACCAACCATCAGCCCAGAAAAAGCCCAAAAACTCAGAAGCCCAAAAAGCCCTGGATCGAACCTAAAGTACCGTGCGCAACACTTCCACACCGCACGGCATATCGAAATGTAATACGCCGCACGCAGTCATGAGGTTAACCGTACGGCATTTTGGGTAAAGTTCTGACTGGCTCAGAAAACTGTCGGCCACGCCCATTTGAGCCACAGCTGCAATACGGCTCAGCCGAGAGCACACTTCTGGCCCGCCCAGAAAATGCCTCCAACTTTCAAAATTCAAAATCCAAGGCTCTTGCCTATAAATGCACCCCTCCACTCAAGGAAAAAGGGCCCTTGATCACCATTATACCCTTTCTCTCTCTTCTTGCTTTCATACCCACTTTCCCATTTCCAAGCCTTGAGAATGTTGTTCTTAAAAGACATTCTCTAGGCCTTTTACTCCATTTTTCTCCTCACCATTGAAGTTAGTCCCTTACTAACTTTGAGGTCTCAACCACCCAATATACCCATCTATTACACACATCCACACTTCTATTTTCCTTTTCCACCAACCGACGCCCATTCTCCTTCATCAAAGCACATTCAAGCTCCGGATCCAAGGTAAAAATCAAGTTTCCTTGGGCTAGGCACTGTCCCGGCCCTGAGGGGACCTTTCTGTTTTCAGGCTTGACCCTTTTGGTTGAGATCTGACCCAAAACCTCTTTTTCAAAACAAAACCAAGGCCCTGTACGAAGGTATGCTAAGCCGTGCGGCTCTCTAGAGCAATGCACGGTGTAGCATACCAAAACGCACGGCATTTCAAAAGGAATACTGTTTTCTTGATCAGACTGTCCGGATCACGACCATCTGTTGTTGGGTCCTTTCTGTATACCAAAAGCTGTCTCAGAATGAGACCATTTCTACAAGCCATGTTTTAAACTCCATAGATCTTTTAAAAGCAAGCAAACGTGTCAAAAATGGTTTTCCCTTCATGGTTTGAAAGAATGGTGTAGATCTGAGATGATCTGACAGCTGTGAGTCGTCTAAAGCTTTAATAATAAAACCGTGCGATGTAATGAATACGCCGTGCGAAGCTTTACAAAACGATAAAAGTTTGGTATCAAGATCGGAACCACGCACGGCATATCAGTAAGCCGCGCGTTATGAGCCGATATGCCGCCTGACGGAGGATAGTGACTCGGACAGTCTGTTTGTATATCTTTCTTGTTTATATTATCATCATGCCATCTTTATCATCTCTGTACAGCAAGCACCACTAGCACGGCAGCGTGTTATGATTTATCTTGTTCCCCTTTCCCTTTATGTGTTTTCGAGGTTTCCCGAGTTGTATTAATCCCCCCATTTAAAATGCTTAGTAAAGACCGGTTTTCACCGGGCGAGCGGGGTACTTTTCGACAAAACCTTCCCCGCTCGTAACCTGGCTCCCGGATCCAAAATCTCAAACAGTTTCGCTAGATCAAAAGGCCTTTTTCTTTTCAAAACAAAACCCCTCGGTTCCTCGGATCATCCATCTCAAAAATCCGGGTGGCGACTCTGTCATAATATCGCACCTTCGGGCGCGGGAGCCCACACCGTGCATGTGAGAAAAAAATATAAATATACATGCATAATCACGTAAATACATTAAAACTCAAAATAACATAAATACATAAATCGGTTTAACTAATGGGATCGATCTTGATGTATGTGTCTTGTTTTGCTTTATTGTTCATCTTCTTTTTTTTCATTCATCACAACTGAACGAATTCGGTACATGGGCTTTCATATTACATGATTTTACTAGTCAAAAAACAAAGAATTAGGAGAAGTTTAGAACAATAATTGGCCGGGGAAAGACATACCTACAATTTAAATTTCACCAAAATTACTTAGGGTTTTCAAAATCTCTTCTCCTCTGTCTCTATTTTCTCGAAATTGCCTTTGAAGTCTTAACAATTTGGGATGTTTGTGCCAAGAGAGAGAGAGAGAGGGAATTTGGTGTGTTATTGAGATTTTAGGGCAAAAAGAAATAAAACTGTAAAACACTAAACCTATCTAACGAAAGATGGAAATTTATTACTTCAATATTCACAATATTAACCCTATAGTTTTATTTTTTGTTATATTTTAGCTCTTGGCCTTAGTAATTAATGTTGGTATCCTCATAGTTCAAAAGTTACAATTATTATTATTTTTTCAAAATTCTACATAGGAGCAAGCCTATATACTTTCATAGGAATTTTTTTTACATATAATAGTAGTGTTTCTTTTTTCTTTTTGCAGGGGCGACCGCCCCTATTGACCCCTCCCTGCCTCCATCCCTAGAACAGCCGAAAAAGACTTCCATATTACCTATTATTATGAAAGAAACACTTCGCCAAGTGGGACGTCCCGCCAAGTGTTGTGTAGCACTACAGTCAAAGTCGATACCTTTCCCCATCCCAGTCTACCGGCACCAGTACCGCCTACTAGTAATTTGACGTTATGAAATTTCCTCCAAAGAAGACGCCGAATTTTTCCAACTGAGTTGTGGAATTTTTGTTTCTGCAACAATAGCCTAGAGAACCTTTCAACCCAAGTACAACGTACACCCTCGTTTGGGCTCGTACAAAATGCCTGAGGAAAGTTCTCATCAAGTGCGCACTGTAAGCATCTTTTGTTGAATAGTACTCCCTCTGTCCCTAAATAAGTGTCCGACGCGCAAACCTAGGCCTTCAAAAAGATGCATTTGTTCCTTATTATTTATGTTTTTCTAATTTGTTTATGTTTCTTAGCCATCAAGTCTTTTTTTTTTTTAAGCCTAAATTTCTTGTCAATTTTCTTTTCTAACAAATCCAAATCTCGGTCTAAACTCGTGGATATTAAAACTATTAGTATTAATTTAACCTGGCCTCTGTAGTTCGCAGCACCCCTTGGTTGAATATTTATAACCTGGTCTCTTCATATTAATGGCTGCAAAGACTATTCCAACCATTAATTGTTATTGTCTTTTTTTTCTTGTCAATTCTCTTTTCTAACAAATCCAAATCTCGGTCTAAACTCGTGGATATTAAAAGTATTAGTATTAATTTAACCTAGCCTCTGTAGTTCGCAGCACCCCTTGGTTGAATATTTATAACCTGGTCTCTTCAAATTAATGGCTGCAAAGACTATTCAAACCATTAAATTGTTATTGTCTTTTTTCTTTACTCTGTTGTGCAAGACAAATATAGACCCTTATTGGTTCTCTGATTACTTGTTCCCTTGAGTTACCACTTTTTTTCCTTACACATTACACGACCTTTGTAAACCTGCATCTAAACAGCTTTTACTTTTCTCTCTTAAGCGTAAGAATTACATGAAACTGGAGTTTGTTCAATTGGTGTAGACACCCCAATCTGGACCTCCGAATAATCTTTAAGTTTCTCCGATTATGAAATAGGGAAAAATATACCTTCGAGACTTGGATTGTTGCTCCTTTGTTACTCCTTCTCTACACCTCAAGAAAACCCCTTCCCAAACATATAAGGCGGTCCCCGGTCCAATTGCAAAGAGAAAAATGCGTTTACCTTGTCAAAAATAATTTTTTCCATGACACACTGAGGGTAAAATGGGCACACATTTCAATGTATAAAATAACTTTGAGTGAAACCAATTGGGTTAGAAAGAGGACTCGACAAGCTTTCCAACGCTTCAAACCGTGCTCAAATCTGAGTTCGGGAGTGTCCGGGGCACCCCCGCAAAGTTTGGTGTGCTGTGCTGTCTCGGAATACCGCACGGCATTTCATAAAATTTTAAGAAATCACTCCACCGCACGAAATTTCAATACTTTGAAAGGTGTGCCGCGCGGCGTTTCAAAAAAAGTTCTGACAGCAGCAGAAAGTTGTCGGCCACGCCTGCAGGAGCGTCTTGGGCCAGAAAATAAGTTTTATTCGGCCTAGAAGCCACCTCCCCTCTTTGTATTGATCATCTTTGTCCCTCTTGCCTATAGATACACCCCCGCTCTAGTTGACAAGCACCTATTCAACTCCAAATAAAGTTACTCTGCCATTATCTAGACTCTCACTCTCTTTCTCTAAAAATACCCCCCTTAATTCTCTCTCTACAATTCCTTACACCCATCACCACTATACACACCTCTTTCTCTCTCTACATCAACCCACAAGCTATTCTATTACAAAATCAATCTCAAATTGATCTCTCTCTCTCTCTCTCTCTCTCTCTCTACACTCATTTGCTCACAAGTCTCTTAAAATTCAATCTAAATCAACCTCCACTCTCCATCTTCAAGCACATCCAACCTTCAATCAAAGGATATAAATCAAGTTTCCTTGGGCTAAACCACATTTAGCTTTGAGGGGAGCCGATCGAGGCCCTGCTCGGTCTTTCTATACCAAGTTTGGGTCTCAAACGAGCTTTATCTTCAAAAAGCACAAAAAATAGTTTTTTGCACTGGATACGCTACATCGTGCGGCGTTTTACGACACCGCACGACGTAGCGTATTACACCGTGCATTATTTCATTTCTTGTACATATTCCTTTTTGTGTTATTCTGTTTAGTCTGCTTGTTACTTTTCTGTGCGGATACATTTCAGAATCAAGTTTCATGTTTAAAGTCTTTTTTTTTTTTACTTTATTAAATCTTTTAACATTTCAAAAAGCTTTTAACATTATTTTACATGATAAGATGAACAAAAGGGTCTCGTAAATCACTTTTCAGAGATTCAAAAAATATAAAAAACTATTTTGCGAACCTATGGTTGGTTTTGTCATGTAAAAACAAACTGATTCTGGAATGTGTAGACAGGTACACCGCACGGTGTTTCAGTTATACCGTGCGATGCATCCGGTTTGTCGTGCGGTATTTTATATGATCCTGGCAGTCTGTTGTAATGCTGTCATTTCACTTTCTGTACATTGCTCATCCATTTCATACTGTACAGTTTGCACCACAAACATGCCAATGTGTTATATTTAATCCCGTGTCCCTTTCCCGTACATGTTTTAAAGTTAAGTTTTTCAAGTGATATTAAATACCCCATTTAAAATGCTTAGTAGAGACCGGTTTTTACCGGGCGAGCGGGGTGCTTTTTCAACAAAACCTTCCCCGCTCGTAACATGGCTCCCGGATCCAAAATCTCAACGTTTTCGCTAAATCAAAAGCCTTTTTCTCTCAAACAAACTCTCGATTTCTCGGATCATCCATCTCAAAAATCTGGGTGGCGACTCTTCGATCGCGCCGGGCACGGGAGCCCACAATTGGGTATGAGATAGAAAATAAATGTTTGTCCTCCAGAAGATCGTGTGTTCGAATTCCACAAAAGGCCAAACATACTAAACATTGGGGTCATTGCAGGGTTTGCTAGGTTGTTAATTTCACGGCAAATTGTGAAATTACGCGCGGAAGTGTAAACTTGTCCTAGAGGGGGGTGAATAGGACAAATAAAATATACTCCTTCCGTTCCATATTGATGGTCCGGTTCGGTCTTCAATGCAAAATTTAAATTGTTAATATCTTTCAATCTATAATAATTTTTATTTGCAATATGGATCTTATATGATAGATCTCAATTAGTTCTATTACACAAAGTTTTTAAAATCTTTGAAGACATTATAGATTGAAAGATATTAACAATTTAAATTTTGCATTGGAGACCGAACTGGACCATCAATTTGGAACGGAGGGAGTATTTAAATTATACCCTTTTTAAAAGCAGTCATGAAGCTAATTAACCTTATGTTGTGTGATTGGTTTATATTAGCGCAGCCGACGAAAATGGACTAAAGGGTTAGAATTTATAAGACAAATTTTTGTGTAGATAAAAAGGTTGTTTTGCTTGAGTAAGAAAACAGTTATGCTTGAGCCAAAATACAACCTCTTCCAAAATGTCAGACACACGCCCTTGAGCAATATAATTAAGCAGCAGAAAAATAAACAGAGACAAGACACGCGATATACGTGGAAAACCTTAGGGTTCGAATAACCCTAAGACAAAACCACGGCCTAGTCTACTATTTTTCTATTAATCAAAAAGAATTACAAGATGCGAAATAGAATAACCCAAAGCTTACCCACAAGCGTTACCTATACTCGCCAGCTTGCGATGCTCCCCAAGCTTCTTTAAGATTCAATAGAAGTCCATGAACCTCAAGTTCAATCTCCGGATTCAACCGGCTCCGAAAAGACTTCTCGTCAATCCGGCCAATAGCAACAAGCTAGGCACGAGCGGATCACCAAATGAATGATAAATGATGTGCGGTATGAACAGGACAATCCAAAAACGTTCGGATGAATGCAGGATGCAAGAACGTTAAGACAGGATCGTCATAAACACTCAGAGTTGATGTGGTTGTCAACTCGATCGACAAAACTATGAAATCCAAAACCTTGTAATATGAGATATGTTTCTGCAAAAGGTTCGGTTCACTCCAAACTTGATTAAGGAGTATTTATATTATTTTCTAGTAAAAAAAACCCTAATCAAAATAGGAAATAAGAAATAGGGAATAATATCTCATTAACAAAAAAAAAAAAAACCTACCAAAATCCTAACCTCCAATTGTTTTTCTACTTTCAGAGGAGATCACCTTTCGAGATGCGTGTATTAAGGAAAGTTACGTGCAATACCATAACTCTAAAATTGGTAACAAGATCCACTTAATATAAAAACTTGATCCAAACATGCACAACACAATTTTAATCAAATTTATGCTTTTTGAACACAAATAAAATATTATGCATGATATGCTGTGAATGATTTTACCTTTGATAAATGGAGCGGCTTCACAGGATCAAATTGGCGAAGGCAAGGGGAGGAGCATCACGCGAGAAACTATCCCCTATATAACCTACCCTATTACAATTAAGTGTGAAAGAATTACCAATGAAACAAGGTGCGTTTTGGACAATCCTAGAAAGTGCCAAAAAAACTTGTAAGGTCACTTTTTATTTGGCAAATCGCATGACAAAAATACATTGATTTGTATCTCCATTTATCACGTTGTAATTTATTTATTTATTAGAGTGTCTGTTTAGGAAGTGGAAGGAAATCAAAAATATTATGTAATTGAGTGTGATAGAGTCTGTTAGTGCTCGAGCAACTCCAGAAAAGCTTTAACCAGTGCTCGAGCAACTTGACAGATTTCATCCATCTATATATATGCGGCTCATTTGGGATTTCAACGTTATCGAACATATTTGTGCCGCCTCTCTCTTGCTCCAAATCAGAAAAATACTTAAGGGAGATTGTGGCTTGTCTCTTGGAATAATCACATGATCCGTTGATCATCGAGCTTTCAGAACAATTCCAAGAGTTCTTTTCAAACTTTGATTCTATTGAGTGAATCGTTCTTCCGGTGGATTCTGGAAGTATCTCGGAGGACTTGTGGATTCAAGGCAGCGGCGGTTAAACACTGGGTGCGGTGAACGAGTGATTCGGCAATCAACCTTGGTCAACCGAGAGCGATTCTATGTTGTAAGTATAGGTTTGTTTGTAACCGTACAATGGTTTATAGTGTTTGATTTCCTCCCGTGGTTTTTACCCTTTTTAAGGGGTTTTCCACATATATCTTGTGTTCGTTATTGTTCATCATTTATTGCTTTCTGTTTCTTGATTCGGTTGATATAGTAATCTGTGGATTAATTGATAGAAGAGATAGAAACACAATAAATTTATATTCCTAGGCGAGCTAGGATTTTTCAATTGGTATCAGAGCGGGTCGCTCATTAATTTTTGGATTTCTTCCTAGAGTGGATCTATAGCAATAATGAACCTGAACAATAACATGAATCATCCATCGAGTCGTACACCTATTTTGGATAGTGAAAATTTTGACTACTGGAAATCTAGAATAAAGGCTATCATGAGGTCCGTGGATGAGGAAATTTGGAATTCTTGCATTGGAGGGTATAGCCATCCCACGAAAAAAGTAGAAGAAAAACAGGTCTCTAAACTTACTGCTGAACTGTCTCGCGAGGAAAAGGCTGCTTTACAGGCTAATAATCGTGCCTTGGATATTTTATTTAGTGCTGTTGATGTTAATGAGCATCGTAAGATTGCTAATTGCGAGATTGCAAAAGAAGCGTGGGATATTTTAGTAACTTGTCATGAGGGAACGGATGTTGTTAAACAATCTAAGTTACAAAGACTCACTACTGAATTTGAGATAATCAGAATGCAAGAGGATGAAACTTTTAATGAATTCTACTCTAAATTGATCGCTATCGTCAATAGTTGTGAAACCCTTGGTGAGCCTATTCCTCCTTTTAGGGTGATTAAGAAAATATTGAGATCCTTGCCTGAACGGTTTAAGACAAAGGTCACCATGCTTGAGGGTAAACGTAAACTCAATGAAAAATCTGTTGAAGAAGTGGTAGGTATTCTCCAAACTTATGAAGCTGATATGTTACAACCTGAGTCTCTAAATTCTAAAGTTAAACCATCGGCTAAGTCGATTGCTTTTGCAAGCTCTCAAAGCGAGTCTGGGGAGTCAGATTGTGATGATGAGTATGACCTTGAAGCTATGGATATATTTACTAAAAATTTCAAACAAATTTTCAAGAAGAAGGTGACTGATAGTGATGGGAATAAGAAATTCAGAAATAGAAGAAAAAATGAGTCTTCGAGTGCTAAAGAAAAGAAAGGGATAAAAGTACTCCCGCATGCCCTAAATGTTATGAGTGTCAAGGTTATGGTCATGTTGCTCATGAATGCATTAACAAATTAAAGAGAAAGACTAACTTCAAGGCCAACATAACCTGGGATGACGATAGTGAGTCTGATAACTCCGAAGAAGAACAAGTTGATCACACGAATTTTATGGCATTTGGGGCTTCCTTAAAGTCGAATCTTAGTGATCATGAATCTTCAGACGATAGTGAGAATGAGGGAAGTGATGAGGAGTTTAATTTCGATGAGCTAAAACAATCCTACAATATGCTATTTAAGGAGAGTGTTAAGATTAATGAGTCAAATTTGAAAATGGCTGAGAATTATAATAATTCTAAGAAGGAGTTAGAGACAGCTAAAAAACAAGTGGATGAGTTGCAAGTTTTTTTTAGTAATGTCACTAGTGAAAAAGAAAAGTTGAGTAAGGAGGTTGAGAGGTTGCAAGAAAAGAATAGGGTCTTGATTGAGTTAAACACCGCCTCGGATGATAAAATAAATATGTTAAACGCTGAGATTGGTAATGCTAATATTCTATTTGAGCGTTTAAATACAGGGTCAAAGACATTGGATGATATTCTGAGCATACAAAGACCAGCAAGTGACAAAACAGGGCTTGGATTTTATGAAGCTTCGTCCTCAAAAATAGTCGGAGGTAAACCAAATGAGTTGGAATCAAAGAAGGTAATGCCAAAACCCTGTAGTATAGATACGGCAAAAAATGTGATTGGAAAGACTCATGACATTAATAAGGGCAGTTTTACTAAATTTATTCCAACATGTCACTATTGTCAAGTTAAGGGTCATATTAGACCAAATTGCTTTAAATTGCATGGTTATCCCAACGCTAAACATGCTTGTGCCACTAACAAGAGATGGTCTTATGATAACTTTGCCCCTAGATGGAACAATGGTCTAATGCCTAGACCAGTTGGGTATAATGATGGCCACACTAAAGACATGAAACCTAGACATATGTCTATCAGTCAGGGCAAGAGCTCTCAAGTGAAGACCTGACTCATATGGGTCAGGAGATGTGATTTGCATTGTCTTGCTACTCATACGGTTACTAAGGCTAAAAAGATTAACGTGTGGAATCTTAACGGTAGTTATTCGCGTCATATGTCTGTTGACGATTCTGTTGGGGTTCGTTTCATTGATTGAGTCTTCCTCTAGTGTTTTATTTAGTCCTTTTATGTTTTTTTTTATTTACTCAGTTTTGGTGTTCTTTTTTTGAACTTTGTGGTTTTCTCTATTATTTTTGTTTTCATTCTTATAAAGAAAATCCAAAAAACATTCATATAACCATAAATAAATAAAAAATATATTTTTGGACGTAGCATGTTGTTTCTTCAGGTGTGAGTAGTCAACCATGGGTTTCACATAAATGCACTTTTTTTTCAAATGCATGCATTCTTCTTGTAGTTCTCCTCTCATGCGCAATATTTGGATATTAATTGCATCATGCTTTATGACCCTATGATCGCCACATATACACGTCAGGATTAGAGAGATTATTCAGATTGGATAATCGGTTCTCGTGTCCATTGGAATGTCTCATTTTGTTTCTTCGGCGATTGACCTTTTGGCATATTGGTTGGATACGGTGTGCCCTTGATTTTATTTAAAAAAAGAGAGAAGAACAAAAGCATATAAGAAAGTCAAAAGTCTATTTGTGAGATCTTATTGCTTATCCGGGCGTTCATTGAGTACCGGACAATTGGGGTGAGGTACTCTCCCTCTGAGCGTTCGTGTCACAAAATGGATAGACCTTGTGAAGGCATTCATGTTGGACCACTCGCTTAGTAACCGTGGATTGGGTATGAGGTACTCTTATTTCCAATATTCGTGTCAAAAGGCAGTGGGGTAAAAATATAAAAACACGTGTATTTGTTTGGAAGATTCAATAAAAAATTGATATGTCCGTATACTCATTGGTTGAGGGGGAGTATTTACTTGTTGAGGGGGAGTAATTTCTAAGCCTTCGGATGTCATTCGTGTCATCGTGCCTGGTTTGACTTCGTGGAAGGAAGGGTGGTTGCCATTCTCATGGAACACGAGAAATCTTGTATCCGAAAATGGTGGTCTTAATATTTCTGACGTGTCACACACCCACAATTGTCATGGTCTCATATTGCATGTTGTACTTAATTCCAGCTTTATTCATGCTTGGGATATATACAAGTTCACTCATGCATTTTTAAAAAAAAAATTGTAATGACAGTTATTGTTTCTCATGGTTGAGTATTTATCTCTGGATCCATGTGTGTCTTACCCATTTTTTTTTAACAAACAGAGTATCTTTAGTCCTATATAATTTCCGTTTTTGTTTTGAGCTCTAAGGTACGTAGTGTCTCTTTCATACTCAGCAGTTACTAGAGCTTTCCTATTCTACAAACCATTTTTTTTGGATATATAGATCACCGACCGGATCATCCTCATTTTGGACTCACCTCATTTATAAGTTATTCAACATAAGTCTCATTTTTACTAGTTCAATTCAATACGTGCATGTCCTTCATATAAATATATATTTGCATATTTACAGTGTGTTGGTGGGTGCCCGGTGTTGCAATTAGCTTTATTTCTGCATATGTTTTCGGGCTTGATGGAGCTTAGCAAGTTTCTATGTGCTCTAATTTGGTTTTTGGCACATGTTACTATGGTACTATTTTCGTGACTTCCTTCACATGGCATATCAGTCTGGTTTAAATCTTCCTACTATAGCTTAATTTGGGTACTCTATTTATTGGAGGCTTTATTGATTTGGGCTTATTCTTGTGTACTCTACCTTTGTCATTCCGTGACAAAAAGGGGGAGTAATTTAACAGATTGACTTTTCAATGTTTATTAATGCAGCTTCACAGGTTGTGATCAATCTGTTAAGGGATAGGTTGTTATGTATGTTTTGTCATGGAAGTGCCAAAGGGGGAGATTGTAAGGTCACTTTTTATTTGGCAAATCCCATGACAAAAATACTATACATTGATTTGTATCTCCATTTATCACGTTGTAATTTATTTATTTATTAGAGTGTCTGTTTAGGAAGTGGAAGGAAATCAAAAATATTATGTAATTGAGTGTGATAGAGTCTGTTAGTGCTCGAGCAACTCCAGAAAAGCTTTAACCAGTGCTCGAGCAACTTGACAGATTTCATCCATCTATATATATGCGGCTCATTTGGGATTTCAACGTTATCGAACATATTTGTGCCGCCTCTCTCTTGCTCCAAATCAGAAAAATACTTAAGGGAGATTGTGGCTTGTCTCTTGGAATAATCATATGATCCGTTGATCATCGAGCTTTCAGAACAATTCCAAGAGTTCTTTTCAAACTTTGATTCTATTGAGTGAATCGTTCTTCCGGTGGATTCTGGAAGTATCTCGGAGGACTTGTGGATTCAAGGCAGCGGCGGTTAAACACTGGGTGCGGTGAACGAGTGATTCGGCAATCAACCTTGGTCAACCGAGAGCGATTCTAGGTTGTAAGTATAGGTTTGTTTATAACCGTACAATGGTTTATAGTGTTTGATTTCCTCCCGTGGTTTTTACCCTTTTTAAGGGGTTTTCCACATATATCTTGTGTTCGTTATTGTTCATCATTTATTGCTTTCTGTTTCTTGATTCGGTTGATATAGTAATCTGTGGATTAATTGATAGAAGAGATAGAAACACAATAAATTTATATTCCTAGGCGAGCTAGGATTTTTCAAAACTAACAATGAATTAGTCGAGGTGAGCGAAAACTGGCCCGAACATTCGGTCATCCAAACAAAAATAATCGTCAAATTTCTAATATCTAAATCAGAAAGCAAGCCTCAAAGAAGACCTACTTTGCCTATCATCTACTCCATAAGGCGACTCCAATTCATTTAAGAAACAATGTGACCTCTATTGCATCTTGGGCCATTATCCGGTTAAAACCGTCATAAGAATGACTCTGACTCACTTCAACTCCGTCACTTTCATAATATCTAAGTGTTTCATCCCACTTTGGATTAATGAAAGTTTAAGATGGATGTATTTCTTGGGCTCACTGCAACCGGTAGGAACAGTGTGTTTGGGTATCAAATGGCAAAATTTAATAATTGACATGAAGTCAAATAAATAATATGGTTATGTGCGCGGGTGGACTCCCGCAACTGAAGGGTCATAGTTGGTCACAGAACTTGAGAATTCAATTTTAAAAAATTGGCTTACTTCAGCTAGTGAAACAATGAACTTGGTATCACAATTTGAACATGAAATTCGGTACAGAATAACAAATAGGAGTGCGGATGCCATGTTTGATTATCGTCGAATAAAGTAGGTAGTGTAGCGAGCATGTGATTATGCAATGTCCTCCTCTTTGATTCTTGCTATAATGACAACCATTGGAGTCAATACTGTTTACGTTTCATTTTAGAATTGTACTTTTTCTAAAAATCAATAAAATGCGAGAATTGCAAACCAAGGAACAAATCTCTGTTGTTAATGGGCCGTTACGCTCATTAAAAAAACAACGCACTTGTTAATTTATTGTTTAGACATTTTGTCGGGTAATTGGTGAGCAACCTACGTACAACAAAACTCACTATATTTTACTCAGGAATAAACCAACTAATGATAAATTTAAATCAGAGGGAGAGCAATTAATCATGTTAAAAAAAAGATGTACTGATGTGTATCTATTCAAAATTAAACCGAAGGGAAATAAATAGACACTAATACGTACCCACGACCTTTGTTCCTTTGGAGACGTTGAAGTTTGTTGGTCAACCAGCCTGGCCATGTGACAAGCTTGAACAGGTACTTGTTGCTTAAAAATGCAGGGGAGGGTAGAAGATGAAACAGTGTGGCTCAGTGGAATGCGCTTAAATATTAACAGATTATTCAATCCTTACTATGTCAAATTGAGAGGAACGCCATGCTAATTGGGGAAGAGGCTTTACTATCAAACATGATGCATTCCAGAAGGGCTACGAGATGCGTTGGTCACTTGGTTGTAACCAAAACTGCAAAGGCCATTCGTTTTTTGTTTTTTGTTTAACAGCAAAAAAGAATTTTATTAATCTTTGAAAATAAATTACAAAGATTAAAAGGATCCAAAGCACGAAGCAACCAAGAACCAGAAGGGAATATCATACGGAGAGATGGCAGTTTTTTCCCCTTTTTCCGAAGAGTTAATGTTTTAATTTGGTAAAAGACACATACTGGTTGGGAGGAGTGGTCGGGTGGGTAAGAGGCGTGGGATAGGGTTGGAATTCATAGGAACTGGTGGGGGTCTTTTTGGGAAGTAAAATGGAATTATCTCTTATACTTGTAAGACCACTACATGCAATTCGACTCAACCAAAAATGAAGGCGATTACCTGGTGATTTCACTTAGCTCCCTCTGGTGCAAATTTTGCAATAGGTTAAAATCCAATTTTGCAAACTCCAGTAGAGTTTTGTTGTGTGGAATCATCTTTGTTTTTAGCGGCATAGCAATACAAACCGAGATTAATATATATAAAAAAATAGATTGAAATGGGAATTTTATTGATCAAAGGGATAGAGATGATTCTTTACCAAAATTTTTTTTTCTTTACCAAAAAAAAAAGGGATAGAGATGGGATCGAGCATTTCGTCCCAATTAAAACGTTACATACAAGTGCTTGCCCTCCTCCTCGCTCAACCTCACCTTTTTACAGAACTGGGAAATGAAAACAGATCTTTTATTGAAAAAAGAAACTGGCTATTGCAACATCAAACAACATTCATAGCTACTTGGCACCATATCGTCGGGCTCAACCTTTTGAAAGAGAGATTTCAAATTGGCACAGAATCAACGAGTACCGAGGTCACTATTTCCTTGAACTTGGCCCCAGAATGTGTGTAACTATCTGCATCCTTGTATACAATATGAAACGTTCGTGCCACATTGAAAACTCTCAAGAGGACAGGCATTGGGACAGCGGTTGGGCAGAGGCACTCTGAGTTGTTGTCTTTCCATGCACTTGTAACTTGTTTCTGAAATTCAGCAACGGCCTCTTCTTCTGTCGCACCATATTGTTTCATGTAGCATTCAACTGCTGAGGCTGCGTGACCTCTTTCTTGCTCAAACTACAGTTGCACCATCACAAATGTTAGCATGAAAAAAGAGGTGGTACGAAGGATCGATGTCATAATAATATATATGCTGTATTATGTGTCTATGGCTACTTTAGAACAAGTTATATCCTCAATCGATCTTACCGCGTGGGAAACGACGTCGTCCATGAGCCTTCCAATCACTCCAGAAGCTTCAACAATTAAAGGATCACTGATAACCCAATCAAAGGCCTCTTTGGTCGCAACCTCTCCCATTCCAACAAGGGAAGCGGTCGCAAGTGATCGGAGACCAGCACTCAATTTTCCAACTGGCATATACTCTTCCATGGTTGGAACATAGCCATCGTGATACCATTTGGCTTCAATCAAGTATACTCTAACCATATCTTTCAACTGCAATTCATTTTCATGAGGACAATGAGTAAGTACTATATATTGGACGGAATTCTAACTTCTAATAAATTGTAAAAAATAAACAAAGAAGTCAGTTTGTTCGAGGCCAAGTACTGCGGATTTGGCGTATTCAACTCGATATGATCTTCCTTGCTTGGCCATTTCATCCTCAATCATGTTGTAAGTATCCAAAATCTTCTGATAAAAGTATTTCATGTAGTCCGGAAGTTGATCCGGGGCACTGACATCCCACCTGAAAATCCAAATAGGTTATGGGAAATGACCAAGAGGTATAGCAATAGTTGTGGAAACCAAATTTAGCTAATAGCTTTGCATTCTACTTTTAGATTTCGAAATTTATACTCTAGCATAAGTTGATAACGTTCCATCACAAATTCAAGATTCAAACACAGTCTAGGAATCTCAACTTAAAACATTTCAAGGTTTTGATACTCTTGTGAGAACAGGTCAAATTAAAAATAGTTTAAGATCACAACGTAGAGGGGAATTTTAACCTTTGAATTGCATCATGGTGGAGCACAAGTTCTTCGATGGTAGCATTGCTAGCATCATATAAGTCATCATTAATGGAAATCAAGGTAATCAATTTGGTTAGAATCCTTATAGCCGGAAAATATTGGGGCTCATAGTACACTCCCAATATCCAAAAGAACAACTCCACCCCTCTGTCTCTAGCGAAAGGTAGTTTTCCTGCAACGTCCAAATCTTTCCACCACCTAAACCCAAAAATTGTACGGTTAAGAAAAGCGAAATGATGTATTATTAATTGTATGTAAAACATAGGTCTAACATGTAATACCCCGGATTTCTTTTCGAAAATGAACTGATAATGTAGCATTTATTTCGAAAAGCTAAAAAGTCTTCAAAAAAGACGATACAGGCGATACAACTTTAGGTTAGTAATATTTCCTTCAGATGCTCTTGTCCTTTTAATCTTTGTATCTTTTCAAAGATTAATAAAATTCTTTTGCCGAGGAAAAAAAAAAAAACTAATGAAGAGCTTCTAGATAGGCTTATTGAACAGTTCGTATTATGTCACCTTGTAAATTCGCTTAGCTCTCTCTGGTGCAATTTCTGCAGTAAGTTGAAATCTAATTTCGCAAAATCCAATAGAACTTTGTTGTGGGAATCATCTTTTTCATAGAAGGAGATATAATGCCTTGACTCGAGCCTTGTCAAGCCCAGGTGGATGGGCTGATCTAGAGCATGAACTACTTGTGCTACAATTGGATTATTGCTCAAGTTTAGAAGTGCAGAATTGAGGTGAGTGGTGGTAAATTCCAATGCTTCATCTAGTATGTCTTCTTGATGCACCCTCAGATGTGTAGCTTCGTACAAACTCAACAATCCTCTCACATCACCAATCAACGATTCCTTAAATTTCCCTTCGTTGTCCTTGAGTTTGTTGAATACATCTGCTTAAACCATTCAAAAACATGAGTAATTGGCCGGATGTTAGAAATATGAAAATTAACAGAAATAATAACAACAATCAGTAGTTGCAGCTCCAGAAACTTTCATGAAATTAGCTAGTCATGAAGGTGTTTATTATTTTTCGAACTATATATGGAGGAAATATAAAACATAGTACCCTTGCCCTGGATCACCTAATTTTTTATATTTTTCGTTTAGAAACGTCGATGACGATTAATCCTATAAGTTTATCAATTTTAACGTATCCTATAATTGTTGTTTACTATCGATCTGTATAGGATTTAGTATTCAAAAATCCTATTAGCACAATTGCAGTCAACGACAGGTAATTAATTAAATATTGGTAATTTCACAAGCAAAAAGATCACTAAGAAAAAAATAAAAGGTTTTCCTGGCTCCATAAAAAAAACATTTTGGGTATGTTTTCCGAGAAAATTTGATTTCCAAGGTCTCCTTTATCGTCATTTATACGCCCTTTTTTTCCCCTTAATTGGTCCTGTTTCCTACTTTTTGATGAAATTTTCTCGATCAATTACATATACACACTCACATTCACATGCATGGGAACACACATGCACAGTACACATTCAATGTGTGTGCGTTTAGGTTTATATATCTTTTCGCTGAGAATAACAGATTTCAACCAAAATATGGGTACTACAAAAATCGGGGATGTAACCATATAAATATGGGTAATAAGTAAAAGAGAATTACCACAGGAGACATGATGTCCTTGCTGTCTAAGCACTCGAAATGAGAGAGCCACAGTGTAAAGATCTTCATCGTTGGTCATTTCATGATAGGTTTCATATATGTGCTGTAATGTTGTCTCAATCTCGGTTTCGAAATGGTAGCCCACACCTAGGCATTGAATTGCATCAATCAAGCTCAACTTCTGTGAAGGTTTATCAGCACTTGCCACTATCATCTCTCTCACTTTTTCTTTGAGCTGCTCAATTCTTTGCTCCGTTTTAACATCCGGTTCCTATGGAAAGAATGATAAATATGCTCATTTGGAACTAGTCTAATGTAGTGTCTTACATGATACTACTAAGCATGTCACAAATAATGGGTGCCACATAGTACGTCTATGACTATATAATGTTCAAACAACAGTACTTGTCACCAAAATATTACCGAAACATTTGTAACCACGAAATCAAATATCCATAACAATCTTGGCTCTGTTAAGAGAACGACAAAAGTATATATGATGGAAACAAAGATAGTGAAATTATATATATTACTACGTAACTCAATCAAATAAGAATATTTTTATGCTTGTTGTTCACTATATATCCTAAACCGAGATTAATATATATAAAAAAAATCGCATTTATGTTGATCATATTGGAAGGATGTAAGGATTTAATTTAAGTATTCTACATATGATTCAAAACAATCTGAGACAATTTTACCATGGCGACAGAAGCGTAGGCAAGGAAATAATCTCCCCAAACACTCGGATGAAAATTTGCAGAGCGATGTGGAGTGCCCTCGGGTACTTGGCCATGGGTCATTGTAAGAGTTGGGCTAGTGTTTATTTCCATTTTCCTAGTGGGTTGCTTTGGAGGCTATGAACGGTTAAGAGAAGGGGGACCTCTACTAAACCAGAAAGAAAACTCTTTTAGTCCTTACTTTCACTCTCTAGCTGGTTGGATAGACAGAAGAGTTCTCGTACTTACTATTTATAGAGTTTGGATGTCCTCGGCCTATTCTAAAAAAAATACATATCAGGTCAATTCAAATCTATGAACGGTCAATGTTGTTTGCTTACGTTTTCACTTCAAGTTTTCTCCCTCGTGCTCATTTGAATTGTGGAAATTAAATACTTGCGAGGGACATTGTGCTTACACATTAATTCATTTTGTTGTCAGCGAAGAAAAGTTGGTCTCCAAGATATTTTTTGACTGGATTTGCTTAGACTTTTACTCTAAATTTACTCTTTCGAGTACGACCTTTTATTGTGGAAAATATTGGCTCTATGAACGGTCAATGTTATTTGAAGGATGTCCCCACAATGTTGTTAAATTGCATGCACGGACAAAAGAGCACTCGTAGTTGCTATTTATAAAGTTTGGATGTCCTCGGCGGCCTATTCTAATCTATGAACGGTCAATGTTTGCTTACGTTTTCACTTCAAGTTTTCTCCCTCGTGCTCATTTGAATTGTGGAAATTAAATACTTGCGAGGGACATTGTGCTTACACATTAATTCATTTTGTCGTCAGCGAAGAAAAGTTGGTCTCCAAAATACTTGCGAGGTTCTTAAGTATGTAACGTGGGTTCAAATTAATCTTGGACTGGATTTGCTTAGACTTTTACTTCAAATTTATTCCTTCGAGTACGACCTTTTATTGTGGAAAATATTGGCTCTCTGATTATGAGGTGCGTAGAGACTTTTTCTGTTGTGTTTATTGGACTACACCCTCGTTTTGTGGAATTCTTCAGATAAAATATTTGAAGGATGTCCCCACAATGTTGTCCATCACTGTTTAAGAAGGTAGAAGGTTCCTAATACCTTAACAGCTATGAAAGTTGATGCAGGGCGTGTATGAACTACGGAATAATCGTGCAACAAAGATGGACACAAACTGTAAAAGTTAGAGAAAGCTCTCTAGACTCTTTTAATTTCAATAATAATCAACAATTGTATAGCCTCGAAGGCTTACAACTTATTAAATAGGAGGAGAAACTCTAACCCTAATTGATTTGTCCCAAAACGGAAACCGAACCAATTAATAACAAAAATTACCAAAAACGGAAAAATTCAGAATAATAGCAAACTGGAAAATAGAGAAAATTCTAAGACTTCTCCCAAAAGAACGGCTTAATTTGGATTCTCCTTACCCAAGTTATAAACAAGTCAAATCTTTCCTTAAACGGCAAATTTGGGCTTTCGGAACCCTAAACTGCCATAAATGGCTAAAAAACACACGACACATAGCAAAAAGCAATGTATCTTGACCGTTGGGCCGTTTCGGATCGAACCCATATGGGCCCGTCGCTTAACTCCATAGTCGTGTAATTACGGTTTTGCCATCCTAGGCTTAAAAAGCCTAAGATACTCCTCCGCTATGGCATCTGCATCAAAAGTGGATTGAGAAACTTCAAAACTAGACTAAAAAGACTCCGAAACCTTTGCAGGATCACTCATTGAGTTATCTCTTCCGTGCTTGGGAGGAAAGAAAAAATAATGTGTGGACAGAATTGCTAGTGAAGAGCAAGTGGAGGGACTCTTGGCTGTCGTATGTTGAATCCAAGTCTCCGTTAGCTAAATAATTCCAACATTTTTTTCTAGTCAGAATTTTGAATATTATGTATCTTTCTGTGGTCATTAGACATGCATATACCTCCATCAGATTTGGACTACATAATCTTTGACGTATTTATCTCGATCTACTATATGCAGATTGCCACGTGGCACAACTCCGGCCCCTTTTAATCTAATTATACGACTTCACACTTACATTTTTTTCATGTTTTTTCGCACAACGTGAGATTTCTCTTGAGCGGTGCCACCCCGTGCCCGAATTCTGGCTCCACCATTGAAGGGCACTTGGAATGATATATGAGCGGGGTATTAATGAATCACAATTAAGAACATCTAGGGGTATAAGGTGGAGGATTTTTGAGGTGTTACTTCGGAGATGTGTGAGGACTGAGTACTGCAAGTATTTGATGCATTCCTTTAAGGATAGATAAACAGGTTAACTGCATCATTTACTCTTTCGAGTACGACCTTTTATTGTGGAAAATATTGGCTCTCTGATTATGAGGTGCGTAGAGACTTTTTCTGTTGTGTTTATTGGACTACACCCTCATTTTGTGGAATTCTAATTAATGATTTACATATAGAAATAAAAGAAGCTTTCTTGTTTACAAATTTAAGTAGACAAACATATGGTACCCAACAATTATTATACCAGAATCAGAATAAAGTCATGATTTTGAGGTGAATGTTATTGTTCAATTTCTTGGAGGGTTCCAACCTAAAATCAATTGGTAAAATGTGGAGTAACCTCTAAAATATATTAACCAAGCTTGGGTGGCTTAAATAAGCGATGTGGGGCAAGTCTAACACTCCCCCTCACGTGCAGCCCGGATACATGTGGAGGTGACAGACTAGGAGCTGAGCTATTGACTTTGACGACAGAGATAGACTTTCCCACGGGAGGTGAGACTACTCGAAAAAACAAAACATATGACCAGGCCACTCGATTTCTTATTAAAGAAAAAAACAAGACACATATATATTGACAAGATGCCAACAAAAATAGTACTCACAAAAACTGGAAAAGATAAAGATGCTACCAAGTCCCACAAGGAACTGTGACGCGCTGCCCTTGACCCCATTGCCGGATGGAACCAGGGGGGTCTAGTAGAGGCGGCCGCCACGGCAAGAATTTTAGAAAATACAATTATTATATGTAAAAAAAAAATTATTCCCAACTTATATAAACTCGCCACCGCTGGATTTTTTTTTTCCTTATTTTTTGCTATATACGAGTCCTAAATCCTCTATTTTTCTTTAAAGGAGACCCAAAATAGTATTCCAAAACTAAATTAGTCTCTTTCGTACTCTATGTGCAAATGACAAATATCATTTACTATAGTTTTAATTATGTTATTTTAATTTTTCATAGAGTCGATGACTATTCATATTACAATGAATCTTTTTATTTTTTAGTATATATTTCGCCACTGCTAGGGTAAAATCATGGTTCTGTCTCTGCCGACAGTGGCTCCTGAAAACCCTCTGCCACCAATCGACTTTGTATCCAGCAAACTTGCAACCCCCATCCGGTGGTGACCGAATGGTCACCTTCGTCATCCGACGACCTCACCGGGAACCCCCTCTAGCCGTAAAACCCTGTAGTCGAACCCTTGACATCTACCCTTAACCACAACACCCAAAACTCTGTCTTCTCAAGCGTCTTTTTATTGAAAATAGTTTTTTTAATCGACAAAAGTAACATTTTATTAGAGTTGAAAATAACGTTGTTGCGGGCTACCCAGATTATATCACTGCAAAGAAGCATACCTCCCATTAAGCTCGAACAAGTTACAAGGCCAGTGGTGGTCTACTTGGGGTGTTTATGGTATTTTATTTAGGATGTGTATTTCGCAGGTTGAGGCTTTGTGATTCATGGCCAGTCATTACTCCTTTTCGGGTGTGATGGAAAAAAAAATCATCAGGTTTTGTGGGATGTACCCTTTTCTGTTTATGGATGTACCATGCAATCAACTGATTGTAAGTCAGTCCATATGATGCTTTTGTCCTCACTTTAATTGAAATCCTCGTTAGTGAACAACGGGATTGGTCTCTTCAAATTAGTTGATTCTTTTGGCAAGATACCAATACATTAAAGGGAAAAACAATTGTCTCGTGCGGTATGTTATACATATTGTAAACTCATAAAGGATTGGGTGCAAGGTCGGGGAAATGGAACTTAATCTTGGGTGGGTAACAAGAGGATGCCAAGCAGTGACGGAGGCAGCATTTGTGTTGACGCCTAATCGTTATTTGTCCATCATGATCATAGACAAAATTAAGGGGAAAGTATAGATATCCATGATTGTTAAAATCATGGGTCACGTTCTCATGTTAACGCTTTTGTGGGGCAAATAAAAAATAGTACTTTAGAAGCATGTGAAAAGTGTCATTTCATAACTTTCCTAGGGCAATTCTATGATTAATTCCGTGCTGTTTTGAAAGAGAATTACAAATATCTCCAAGAAAAGACTGCTGATTTTGTCACTCCATTTTATGTTAATGTCACTCTCCTGCAAGTGTATTTTTTGTGTAAAAACACACTTGCAGGGGAGTGGCGTTAACAAAAAAAAGAGTTATGGCAAAATCATTTCCCAAAGAAAAATGTTCTTTGTACCCAAAAAGTAAACCATGTGGGGCCAATTTATCTCACATTGTCGTTGGTGTAGCTCTGCCTTGTTTTTTTTTTATTTTTTATTGGCAAAAAAAATTTCATTAATCAAATAACCAAAGTTATAAAGATTAAAAGAAAATAGAGAAACACGTCATCACAATCAACGACCTACATCCTAACCAGCTAGGGCTGTTAGCCAAGACCGGACACTCGATCGAAACCGGAAAAACTGGACCGGACCTAATTTTTCAAACCGGTCGAATAATTTCGATCCGGTTTCTGTGTTTTAAAGACCGGTCGAAACCGGACCGGTTATATATACGTATATATATTCATATATATAATATATACATACATATATAAACTGTTTTTATGGGCTTAATGATGTTTTTATGGGTTTTTTTTTATGTATTGGGCTCAAAATTGATCCTTTTTTGTTGGGCCCAAAAAAAGAGATTGTATTATGAGTTTTTGGTTAATATTTTATGGATTGAATTGTGGATTTTTTGATGTGTTAGGCCCAAAATATCGCCTATGAATGAAAACCGGATAAACCAGACCGAAACCGGTTGAGTTGGTCGAAACCGGACCGTATTATCTCAACCGGTTCCTAAAAATCTCAAACCGGATAACCGGTTTTGACCAAAAAATATGTCAAAACCGAACCGGTATCACCTCTACAACCAGCACCACCTACAAATGCATGTACGTAATTTGACATTAAGAAATGTTTTCGAATTTATTTTCCGGGAAAAATTCAAAATACCCCCCAACTTTTGCACCAAAATTCAATTAGACTCCCAACCTTTTAAAAATTTCAATTTTACTCCCAACGTTTTCTTCCGTTAATCAAAACACCCTCTTCCGTCCGAATGACTAACGGATTTCGTTAAAGACTCCGTTAAATGCCGTCCCGATAGAATTTTGATGATCTGAGCCGCTCAATGTGTTCAAAATGTGATTTTAAGGGTACCCTATAGAAATCAGCAAAAAAAAAGACCGGGATGGCTTCATCTGAACAATTTTTTATTGTAGTTCAATAAAAAACTACTCAGATGATGCCCTTTCCGATCATTTGTTTTGTTGATTTAACGCGGGTACCTTTAAAATCACGTTCTAATCACATTGAGCGGTTCGGATCATCGAAATTCGATCGGAATGCTATTTAACGGAGCTTTTAACGAAATCCTTTAGTCATTCGGACAGAAGGGGGCGTTTTGATTAACGGAAGATAACGTTGGGAGTAAAATTGAAGTTTTTAAAAGGTTGGGAGTCTAATTGAATTTTGGTGTAAAGGTTGGGGGTATTTTGAAATTTTCCCTTATTTTCCAATGAATTGTTGAAAGTGTTTTATAACACTGCAAGTTATATATTATTATTGAAAAACATTGTTGTTATTACCTTTTCTTTCTTTTTTTAATCGACAAAAAGATTAGTATATTATTAGAAACTTGATACGGGTACATCAAGGAAAAGAAAACCTAAACCATGATATTGATACATGGAACAGCCAGGGACGGAACCAGGAATTTCACCATGCAGGGGTGACCGTGCATGCGAGAAAAAAATATAAATATACATGTATAATCTCGTAAATACATTAAAACTCAAAATAACATAAATACATAAATCGGTTTAACTAATGGGATCGATCTTGATGTATGTGTCTTATTTTTCTTTTTTTTTTTGGCTAAGCAAAAAGAGTTTATTAATCTTTATAAGGATTACAAAGATTAAAAAGACCAAGGGCACACCGGCAAAAGCCACCTAAGGCCTAACAGAAGGCAAGACGCCAACTGGACACCAAAAGAGCCACAAAAGCAGCAGAGGAAAACCCCCAGTCACCCCCACGACAGCAAAAACCTCCTACTGCCCCGCAAAAACTATATCGCTACCTCATCCTAATCAGCAGAAAACCCCAAACCTACCTGTGTCTTATTTTTCTTTATTGTTCATCTTCTTCTTTTTCATTCATCACAACTCATGAATTCGGTACATGGGCTTTCATGTTACTTGATTTTACCAGTCAAAAAATAAAGAATTAGGAGAAGTTTAGAATAACAATTGAAGAAAGACATATTTACAACTTAAATTTCACCAAAATTACTTAGGGTTTTCAAAATCTCTTTTCCTCTGTCTCTATTTTCTCGAAATTGCCTTTGAAGTCTTAACAATTGTGGATGTTTGTGCTGAGAGAGAGAGAGAGAGAGAGGGGGGGGGGGGGGGGGGGGGGGGGGGGGGGGGGGGGGGGGGGGGGAGAATTTGGTGTGCCATTGAGGTTTTAGGACAAAAAGAAATAAAACTGTAAAACACGAAACCCATCTAACGAAAGATGGAAGTTTATGGATGTACCATGCAATCAACTGATTGTAAGTCAGTCCATACATATAATAGTAGTGTTTCTTTTTCTTTTTGCAGGGGTGACCGCCCCTATTGGCCCCTCCCTGGCTCCATCCCTAGAACAGCCGAAAAAGACTTCCATATTACCTATTACTCCCTCCGTCCCTTTATTACAGTCCAGTATTCCATTTTGGACTGTCCCTTAATAAGTGTCCATTTTGTAAAGTTAGTGGAGTAAAAGTTGGTGAATTGTCTTTTTTGTCCCTAAAAGTAGATTCCATTTTGAAATGTTAGTGAGTAAAAGTGTAATGATGATTGGTAAGTAGGGAAAGTGAAGGAAAAAGTTGATGTGAAAGGTATAATGATTATGTCTTTTTAATAAGTTGGAGTTACGAAGCAGGACATTTAAAAAGGGACGGAGAGAGTATTATGAAAGAAACACTTCGCCAAGTGTTGTGTAGCACTACAGTCAAAGTCGATACCTTTCCCCATCCCAGTCTACCGGCACCAGCTCTGCCTACTAGTAATTTGGCGTCATGAAATTTCCTCCAAAGAAGAGGCCGAATTTTTCCAACTGAGTTGTGGAATTTTTGTTTCTGCAACAGCAGCCTAGAGAACCTTTCAACCCAAGTACAACGTACACCCTCGGTTTTTTTTTTTCTCGGCAAAAGAAAATTTTATTAAACTCGAAGAGGGTACATCGAGAAAAGGGAAGGGAGAACCAGAAAGTTCACCACAACCCTTAAAAGGGAAGGAAAATAAAAGGAAAGTTACACCCAAAAAAAACACCTAAATAATGAGTCTTCTAGCACCGTCAAGGTTTGATTTGATATCTTCCACCGTATATACCTTTATATCAAACTTGGCTTTGTACACCCTCGTTTGGGCTCGTACAAAATGCCTGAGGAAAGTTCTCATCAAGTGCGCACTGTAAGCATCCTTTGTTGAATAGTACTCTCTCCGTTCCTAAATAAATGTCCGACGCGCAAACCTAAGTCTTCAAAAAGATGCATTTGTTCCTCATTATTTATGTTTTTCTAATTTGTTTATGTTTCTTAGCCATCAAGTCTTCTTTTTTTTTTTTTAGCCTAAATTTCTTTTTTTTGATAGGCAACAAAATTTTATTATAACTCGACAAAGGGTACATCGAGGAGAGACCAATTACGGACCTCAGAGGATGAGGTGACATAATAGGCCTACAAAAGAAAGAAAAGGAAAGGAGAAAAATTACATTCAATAGAAATTGAATGATCTTGAGACTACAAGTCCCAAGATACAGCACTTCAATCCGTTTGAGGGATCTATACCAGCAGCATATCGTTAAACTAGAGGTAGCTTCAACCATTAAGGACTACCAGCATCAACTCATCTTCATATCGTCTCCAGATCAACCGCATTAGAGGAGTCAGCAAGAGTATTTCAGACCCAGTAGCAGCCACTACAACAACAGTTGAAGTGGTAATTAGCATTACAAAATTCCAGATTATCAATATTCGACACAGCAAACTGCAGGTCCCCCTCAGCTTATGACCACTATAAATAGGTGCCGCACAATAAGTACCTTAGCTAATGAGAATCCCAGCAAACAAAGTTTCAGCATGGATCAGACATCTATCAGCTCGTCATTCAGAATTAGATACACCCGAAGCTAAAACAATTTTTATCGATACCAGCAAATCTCCAAAACCCTCAGCCCTCCCCAGAATTGGGAGTTGAAAAGAGTGAAAATCTCACCTGTATCTTTATCCATCTTCATTCTGCACCAACAGCAGATTTTGGTAGTTTACCTACACCTTGAGCTCTCTTCATCTTGCACCCAATTTCAGAAACCAAAACTGCCGAAAGACTCCTAGCCCTCCAAATCTGTGGAGTTGAAAGAGTGGTAAACTAATCTTTATCTTTTCTCCTTGACTTTATATCACCAACGTCCAGCTCTGAACTAATCTCTTAGCCCTCCCAAAAATTAGGAGTTGATAAGAGAACTATTAGTCTTCATCAACTCTCCATGATTTCATATTAGCCCCGTCTAGATAAGTTTATTCTCTTAGCCCTCCCAAAAATAGGAGTTGATAAGAGAAATATTCAGCACATAAGAGGATAGAAAACCTCCTAGCCCTCCCGGCATGGGAGTTGGCAAAGAGGCCAAAGTCCAGGTATCTCCCATAAGAAAGCTGCATGACACTACGAACACAAAAAACCACGAAAAGAAAAGGCTACGAACTCACAAGGGAGACAGACACCACAAGCCAAATCCCAGCAAGACCAAAGAGAGACTGGGCAAAACACCCCAAACCGCACCAACCAGGCACAGAACAGACCCACCTGAAGACAGCTCCTACCCACCGTAGACCCGAAACTCACTGCAGCCAGTACAAAAGAGATAAGGGAGGAAAAGAAATAAAAAATAAAATAAAAGAAACAGCCCCAAAGACTCAAAACAGCCCCCAAAGGAGCAACCCCAAAGACTCAAAGCATGACCGACCAAACCAGACACCAGACACTACTCACCACCCTAGCCCCACCCACATAGCCCAAAACCCCGACAGCCCACCAGCGCAGACCAGGATAGCCCTTACACCTTCACTTTCCTAATCCCATCAAGATTCCACTTGAAATCCTCTACCGAGTAGACTTGTAGATCGTATCTTCCTTTAATCCATATCGCCATTCTGGTTTTTACCAAGTCCATGATATCATCCACCTCCCAAACTCTGTTATTAAACACTGTATCATTTCTACATAGCCATATAGTCCACAATACTGCATAGAAAGTGGCTTGCCAACAACTTTTTTCCAGATTTTGAAACTTGAAACCCTCCCAGAACAAGAATACATTCTTAATCGATGCAGGGCTCACCCAGACCAAGTTCCACCAGATCATCACCTCATCCCAAACCTTCCTAGCAACATTACATAAGATAAGAAGGTGATTGGGTGTTTCCTCCTCTACGTTGCAGAATGGGCATAAACTATGCTCTATATTCAGAATTCCTCTCCTTACCAGTGTGGATCTAGTCAATATACACTCCCGCACAGCCATCCATGCAAACAATTCTACTTTTGGGGGGCAAATGTTTTTCCAAACAACGAACAATTCTTTGTCCTCTCTAAACTTTCGATCTTCCCATTCGGAATAGGCAGATTTAACGGAAAATGTAAGGCTTTTACTCCACTTCCATTCAATACAGTCCTCTTGAGATTCTTGTAATTGAACTACACTCAGTAACTGAACAAGGATAAGGAGTTGTTCCTTGTCCCTATCACGCAGAGCTCTTTTAAAACGGAAATCCCAATTATCTGGATTCTGTTTATCCCCCATATTTGCTATCACAGCTTCTTGTTGGTCAGAAATCATGTATAGTCTTGGGAATACAGCTCTTAACTGCTCGTCGCCCAGCCATTTATCTTTCCAAAATTGAATCCTTGTACCTGAGTTGACTTTGAACTTGAAACCTTGGACCACAAACTCTCCCATATCTGCACACAGACTACCCACTGAGCAAATGTCCTTCCATATGATAGAAGCTTTTCCTCTACATGGTAGCTGAGGGAGCCAAGTCTGTTCATTCAACTTGTACTTGCTCAACACTACTTTGACCCAAAGTGAATCTTTCTCCTTATTGAATCTCCACCACCATTTAGCGAGCAATGCCACATTGTGTTCTAGTAGCCTTTTGATCCCCAGCCCTCCAAATTTCTTGTTTTTGGTAAGCTTTTCCCAATTTATTAAGTGCAGCTTCCTTTTCTCTTCTGATTCTCCCCACAAAAACCTCCTTTGCATTCTTTCAATCTTGTTGGCATCTTGAAGAGGGACATATAGTAGATGGGAAGGCTGCTCATATTTGAGATCAGTAAAGTTAGCCTTCCAGCCGAGGTCAAACAACTTCTCCTCCATATTTTCAAAGCCTTTTCTACCTTCTCAATTACAAGCGCCCATGTTTGGATCTTTCTTGGGTTGGCTCCAAGAGGGAAACCCAAGTATTTCATAGGAAGTTTTCCACTCTTACAGCCTATGATAAGGGCCAAATTCTTGACAGTTTGCCCCTGGATACCCACACCACACAGCATGCTTTTAGACATGTTAATCTTTAGGCCTGACATTTCTTGAAACCACCTTAGCACTCTTTTAATACTCATGATTTCACCTAGATCATTATTGCAGAACAGGACTGTATCATCAGCGAATTGCAGATGTGACACATTCACACCATTAGTATCTGAACCAATCTGAATGCCTTTTATTGAACCAAATTTCTTGTCAATTCTCTTTTCTAACAAATCCAAATCTCGGTCTAAACTCGTGGATATTAAAACTATTAGTATTAATTTAACCTGGCCTCTGTAGTTCGCAGCACCCCTTGGTTGAATATTTATAACCTGGTCTCTTCAAATTAATGGCTGCAAAGACTATTCAATCCATTAATAGTTATTGTCTTTTTTTTCTTTAGAGTTACCACTTTTTTCCCGTACACATTACACGACCTTTGTAAACCTGCATCTAAACAGCTTTTACTTTTCTCTCTTAAGCGTAAGAATTACATGAAATTGGAGTTTGTTCAATTGGGTATGAGATAGAAAATAAATGTTTGTCCTCCAGAAGATCGTGTGTTCGAATTCCACGAAGGCCAAACATACTAAACATTGGGGTCATTGCAGGGTTTGCAAGGTTGTTAACTTCACGGCGAATTGTGAAATTATGCGGAAGTGTAAACTTGTCCTAGAGGGGGGTGAATAGGACACATAAAATATATTTAAATTATACCCTTTTTAAAAGCAGTCATGAAGCTAATTAACCTTATGTTGTGTGATTGGTTTATATTAGCGCAGCCGACGAAAATGGACTAAAGGGTTAGAATTTATATGACAAATTTTTGTGTAGATAAAAAGGTTGTTTTGCTTGAGTAAGAAAACAGTTATGCTTGAGGCAAAATACAACCTCTTCCAAAATGTCAGACACACACCCTTGAGCAATATAATTAAGCAGTAGAAAAATAAACAGAGACAAGACACGCGATATACGTGGAAAACCTTAGGGTTCAAATAACCCTAAGACAAAACCACGGCCTAGTCTACTATTTTTCTATTAATCAAAAAGAATTACAAGATGCGAAATAGAATAACCCAAAGCTTACCCACAAGCGTTACCTATACTCGCCAGCTTGCGATGCTCCCCGAGCTTCTTTAAGATTCAATAGAAGTCCACGAACCTCAAGTTCAATCTCCGGATTCAACCGGCTCCGAAAAGACTTCTCGTCAATCCGGCCAACAGAAACAAGGCACGAACGGGTCACCAAATGAATGATAAATAATGTGCGGTATGAACAGAACAATCCAAAAACGTTCGGATGAATGCAGAATGCAAGAACATTAAGACAGGATCGTCACAAACACTCAGAGTTGATGTGGTTGTCAACTCGATCGACAAAACTAAGAAATCCAAAACCTTGTAATATGAGATATGTTTCTGCAAAACGTTCGGTTCACTCCAAACTTGATTAAGGAGTATTTATATTATTTTCTAGTAAAAAAAAAACCCTAATCAAAATAGGAAATAAGAAATAGGGAATAATATCCCATTAACAAAAAAAAAAAACTACCAAAATCCTAGCCTCCAACTGTTTTTCTATTTTCAGAGGCGATCACCTTTCAAGACGTGTGTATTAAGGAAAGTTACGTGCAATACCAAAACTCTAAAATTGGTAACAAGATCCACTTAATATAAAAACTTGATCCAAACATGCACAACACGATTTTAATCAAATTTATGCTTTTTGAACACAAATAAAATATTATGCATGATATTCCGTGAATGATTTTACCTTTGATAAATGGAACGGCTTCACAGGATCAAATTGGCGAAGGCAAGGGGAGGAGCATCACGCGAGAAACTATCCCCTATATAACCTACACTATTACAATTAAGTGTGAAAGAATTACCAATGAAACAAGGTGCGTTTTGGACAATCCTAGAAATTGCCAAAAAAACTAACAATGAATTAGTCGAGGTGAGCGAAAACTGGCCTGAACATTCGGTCATCCAAACAAAAATAATCGTCAAATTTCTAATATTTAAATCAGAAAGCAAGCCTCAAAGAAGACCTACTTTGCCTATCATCTACTCCATACGGCGACTCCAATTCATTTAAGAAACAATGTGACCTCTATTGCATCTTGGGCCATTATCTGGTTAAAACCGTCATAAGGATGACTCTGACTCACTTCAACTCAGTCACTTCCATAATCTCTAAGTGTTTCATCCTACTTTGGATTAATGAAAGTTTAAGATGGATATATTTCTTGGGCTCACTGCAACCGGTAGGAATTGTGTGCTTGGGTATCAAATGGCAAAATATAATAATTGACATGAAGTCAAATAAATAATATGGCTATGTGCGCGGGTGGACTCCTGCAACTGAAGGGTCATACTTGGTCACAAAACTTGAGAATTCAATTTTAAAAAATTGGCTTACTTCAGCTAGTGAAACAATGAACTTGGTATCACAATTTGAACATGAAATTCGGTACAGAATAACAAATAGGAGTGCGGATGCCATGTTTGATTATCGTCGAATAAAGTAGGTAGTGTAGCGATCATGTGGTTATGCAATGTCCTCTTCTCTGATTCTTGGTTATGCCATGTTTGTTTACGTTTCATTTTAGAATCGTACTTTTTCTAAAAATCAATAAAATGCGAGAATTGCAAACCAAGGAACAAATCTCTGTTGTTAATGGGCCGTTACGCTCATTAAAAAAACAACGCACTTGTTAATTTATTGTTTAGACATTTTGTCGAGTAATTGGTGAGCAACCTACGTACAACAAAACTCACTATATTTTACTCAGGATTAAACCAAGTAATGATAAATTTAAATCAGAGGGAGAGCAATTAATCATGTTAAAAAAAAAAGATGTACTGATGTGTATCTATTCAAAAGTAAACCGAAGGGAAATAAATAGACACTAATACGTACCCACGACCTTTGTTCCTTTGGAGACGTTGAAGTTTGTTGGTCAACCAGCCTAGCCATGTGACAAGCTTGAACAGGTACTTGTTGCTTAAAAATGTAGGGGAGGGTAGAAGATGAAACAGTGTGGCTCAGTGGAATGCGCTTAAATATTAACAGATTATTCAATCCTTACTATGTCAAATTGAGAGGAACGCCATGCTAACTGGGGAAGAGGCTTTACTATCAAACATGATGCATTCTAGAAGGGCTACGAGATGCGTTGGTCACTTGGTTGTAACCAAAACTGCAAAGGCCATTCGTTTTTTGTTTTTTGTTTAACAGCAAAAAAGAATTTTATTAATCTTTGAAAATAAATTACAAAGATTAAAAGGATCCAAAGCACGAAGCAACCAGGAACCAGAAGGGAAAAATAAATGCCATTTTTCATAAAATACGGAGAGATGGCAGTTTTTTTCCCTTTTTTCGAAGAGTTAATGTTTTAATTTGGTAAAAGACACATACTGGTTGGGAGGAGTGGTCGGGTGGGTAAGAGGCGTGGGATAGGGTTGGAATTCATAGGAACTGGTGGGGGTCTTTTTGGGAAGTAAAATGGAATTATCTCTTATACTTGTAAGACCACTACATGCAATTCGACTCAACCAAAAATGAAGGCGATTACCTGGTGATTTCACTTAGCTCCCTCTGGTGCAACTTTTGCAATAGGTTAAAATCCAATTTTGCAAACTCCAGTAGAGTTTTGTTGTGTGGAATCATCTTTGTTTTTAGCGGCATAGCAATACAAACAGGTGTTTTTTTTTTTTTCTCTACTTCCCCTTGTAGTATCACCCGAAGATCAATAATCTTATGAACACCTGTTTGTATTTTTTTTTTTTAGGTGTTCATAAGATTACTTGATCTTCGGGTGATACTACAAGGGGAAGTAGAGATAGATTGAAATGGGAATTTTATTGATCAAAGGGATAGAGATGGGATCGAGCATTTCGTCCCAATTAAAACGTTACATACAAGTGCTTGCCCTCCTCCTCGCTCAACCTCACCTTTCTACACAACTGGGAAATGAAAACAGATCTTTTATTGAAAAAAGAAACTGGCTATTGCAACATCAAACAACATTCATAGCTACTTGGCACCATATCATCGGGCTCAACCTTTTGAAAGAGAGATTTCAAATTGGCACAGAATCAACGACTACCGAGGTCACTATTTCCTTGAACTTGGCCCCAGAATGTGTGTAACTATCTGCATCCTTGTATACAATATGAAACGTTCGTGCCACATTGAAAACTCTCAAGCGGACAGGCATTGGAACAGCGGTTGGGCGGAGGCACTCTGAGTTGTTGTCTTTCCATGCACTTGTAACTTGTTTCTGAAATTCAGCAACGGCCTCTTCTTCTGTAGCACCATATTGTTTCATGTAGCATTCAACTGCTGAGGCTGCGTGACCTCTTTCTTGCCCAAACTACAGTTGCACCATCACAAATGTTAGCATGAAAAAAGAGGTGGTACGAAGGATCGATGTCATAATAATATATATGCTGTATTATGTGTCTATGGCTACTTTAGAACAAGTTATGTCCTCAATCGATCTTACCGCATGGGAAACGACGTCGTCCCTGAGCCTTCCAATCACTCCAGAAGCTTCAACAATTAAAGGATCACTGATAACCCAATCAAAGGCCTCTTTGGTCGCAACCTCTCCCATTCCAACAAGGGAAGCGGTCGCAAGTGATCGGAGACCAGCACTCAATTTTCCAACTGGCATATACTCTTCCATGGTTGGAACATAGCCATCGTGATACCATTTGGCTTCAATCAAGTATACTCTAACCATATCTGATGAAGCAGATTTGAATCCGGCACAGGTTTGATCCTGCAAAACAAAGCTGAAGTAAAGTCACCGGTGTGGTGGCTTGCCAACCACCCTCCGATGTTTAAGTTAGTGTTGAACTTGCTATCTGGTAGAAGAATTGAGATTCTCGGTTATCAGTGGAGCGTACCTTTATTGGAGTTCTACCGTCACTTTTATAGGCATTTGATGGGAGGTTGAGTCCTAGTAGGACTGTATTCCGAGGATATCTGGATTGCTTCGGTGGGATGAGTGGAGTCCTGCCTTAGCTGGAACTCTACGAGCACCCTATTTTAACATGGAATCCTTATCCGATGTTTATTGGTGATTGGGATAAGCATAATGTGCTTATCTTACTGGTTCTTCACCCTTATCCCGTAGGGTTTGGGTTTAATCGCGTGGTATATTTGGTGGATCTGGACCAGCTTCGTGTCATAACTGGTCCCATTTGGACTAGCTTTGTGTCATAGCTGGTCCTCAAATCTAGCTCCAGCTCTGCCTTTTAGGCGTTACTGGCGCCCTCTTTCCTTGCTGTAAGTGTTGCTCTCCTGAGGAGTTTGGGCAAGGCTGATGCCTACTCCCCAGGTCTGTACTTTTGGCAAAGCTGGCCATACCAGATTTTATCCTACTTACCAGGTACTCCCCTGTTTCCAAGCTCCAACTCTCAGCTGGAGGTTAGAAACATAGTTTAGACCCGAATGGCGGTTGCCGCTTTTCCTCTCCCTTTGAGGGTTTAAATGCAATGTTGCATCGTAGAACAGGTGTCGATATCCTCGCTACCCTAGTATTTAGAGGTGGACGACGAGGACCTAGGAGCGTTTATCGGGATTGGCGCTGTGACGCTTAAGTTGGTTCAAAGCTCTGATCAAAATTTCTGCAGTTTGAGTTTGGATCATCCCAGGCGATCTTTCTGCACGAAACCCTTCTTCTTCGTTCTTCCTTCGTCGTCTTTTCTAGAGCTCGTCTCCCGTAGGTACGCTCCTTCTTCCTTGCTGTTCTTGTCTTCTTTTTCATGTTAGATTCCCCTTTTCTTGGTATAGAAAATCCGAGCCCAGAGCGGGCTGTTGTAGGGAGGTTTGTTTATGCTAGACTAGCCTATTTTGCCTCCTTTAACCCCAATCCTGCTGTTATAGAGGATTTTGCCCCATACTCTGTCGTTCTCCAAAACAGGGTTTTTCGTGATCTTTTTAGTTCTTCGACTCTTTTACGCCCTCGATCATCTGCTATAAGACCAATGTCGGGGGATGCCCTTGATTTCTCTTCGATTCTTCAAGTGGAAGAGTCGTCGGTTGATGAAGAGGTCCCATTGCGTCGTAGCAATGTAGGCAAGGCCTCTTTGCATGTGGGTCATTCTGGTAGTGTTAAGCTCTCTTCGCCCCCGTCGTCGTCGACAGGTCCCATTAGGGTTCCAAATTTTTCAGCTTCTTTAATTCCTTCGACGATTACGAGTGAAGAGTTAGCCGTGGTTGGGGTTAGATTTTCGATTCCGTCCTCCGTAACTCTCAGAAAGCCCTTAGGGTCTAAGCGGGCCTGTTCTGTTGTTGAGAACGAGACGTGTGTTTACGTCGGGGCTTTAGAAGGGGGGCTTCGATTGCCCTTCCCTACCGTGGTTAGGGAAGTATTGAGTTTTCTGGGTTTGGCTCCTGGCCAGATTGTTCCCAACTCTTGGCGTTTACTAATCGGCTGTGCTGCTCTTTGGGGAGCCATGTCGGATGGTCTTACGCCGTTGACGAAGGGGCCCTTTCTAAACCAGTTCCAAGTAAAGGAGGCTCCTGGGGGTGTAGGGTGGTATTACTTTGCCAAGAGACCTGGTGGAGGAGAATTGGTCACTGATCTTCCTCACGTCCATAGAAATTGGAAGGATAAGTTTTTCTTTGTTGGTGGAGATGGATGGGAAGTTTTGGACTGGGAAATTGGGTCCTATACGCAGCATGCTCCCTCTAGATGGGGGGAGCCCATTGCCAGTTGTAAGCTGTGGCTTTCTTTTATTTTCTTGAACCTTGCTTTTAGCACTTCCTAGTTTTTAAAGATCTCTGTTTTATGCTTCTATGCAGCTCGTGCCTCGTATCCTTCGACCCCAGCTATAGAAGCAGAACTGAAGTTAGCTCGGAGCTACGAAATTCATAGCTGGGATTTGCTTGAGACTCCGGAATCTTTGGCCACCTACCTGCTGGGTCCTGAAACATCTAGTGAGGCTTTAGCTCTTTTGAGAGGTATTCCCAGTTTCTGTTTAGGCATTTTAGATTGCCTGCTGACTTTTCTTATTATTCTCTCTTGATTTCTTTTCAGAGGGAGAAGAAGAAGATACAGGGATGGCACCAAAAATGGACAAGAGTTTGCTGGCTCAACTAAAGGCTGAGAGGGTAAAGCAGTCGCCTGGAGGTGGAGCTCCAAAAAGGAAGAGCTCACGTCTCCAGAAGGAGCTGAATGTTGAGAGTTTCTTGGACGCTGACTTCTCAAGGGATCCCTCTCTTGACTTAGTGGTTGAGTTGCTTGAGGTGGATGGTGGTGAAGTTTCAAAGAGGAAGGCAAAGGGTACGGCCGTGGAGGGGACCCCTGCTTCCAAGAAGATGAAAGCTGTTGCTGGTCCCTCTACTTTGGCGAATTTCCAAGAGGCCTTGGAGCGAGCTTCTGGGTTGCTCTGTGCTGCTGACAAGGATTCAATGGCGGAGATGTCTCTCCAAGCTGTGGGGGAGCTTATGTTGGTTGAGATGGCCATGGTAGGCCTTTCTGCTTTTTGTCAGCTAGCTTTTCCAGGTGTTTCTTTACTTAATTCTTTCTTCCTCTTTTTGCAGGCTACGGCTCGTGGTCGCTTTCTGGTTTCCCAAAGCCTTGGTTTGGGGAAACAAATGGCTGCACTTTCTGAGACCAACAGTAAGCTTTCCAAGCAGAGTGCTCCCATGGTTGCAGAGCTTCGAAAATTGACAACTGAGAGGGACAGTGCCCTGAAGTCAAAGAGAGGTTTGGAGGAGGAGAGAGATACTGCTGTGGCTACTGCTCGGAGTTTGGAACTGAAAATCCTCGGTTGGGATAAGGAAATGAAAAAGTATAAGTCCACAAGTTTGGGGATGTTGGAGAAGGTAAAGAATGCCCGTAGAGACGCCATTGAACTCTTCCTTCAGTCCCCTGAGTATCGTCAAGATGTTACCCAACAATATTTTGATGGGTTTGAAGCTATGAGGAGCCAGGCGGCCTTGGCTTTCCCAGACTTGGATTTCTCCAAGTTTGAGGTTGATGATGAAGAAGGGCCCTCATGTCTTGACGGGGGACAGAAAGGAGGAGAGGAAGGCGAAGTGGTATCCAAATATACATCTATTCCTAGCTCTTCGATTGCATCCCTTCTCAGCACCGCGGAAAAAGTCTCTCTCCCTCTTGAAACTCCAATCCTGGCGGTAACACCTCCTGGCCCATCATCAGGTGATGGGCAGGCTATTAACAGTTCCACCCCGAGCTTTTGAATGACTCTTGAAACTTTTAATTTCATTTGGGTTTGTAACACATTTTAAATACTTTTCGTACTTTGTGCTTTTGGGAGTGGCCTTAGGTTTGGCCTGAAAACTTTTCTGATGGTTGATGAGGATGATCTTTAAAAGATCATATCTTGGAGGCCTCCTACAGGCTTGTTTTAACAGGTGCAGGTACTCGGTTGAAAAGATAAAAGATACTTTTATCTTATGGTATGGCATTTTTCAATAGTCTTTATCTAGACATTTTGATTTTGCCAGTTTCTGTCCTTGTTATTGCTGTGCTGAGTGCTAGTATTTTTTGCAAGTGGTATGCCTTTTGCTGTACCGATTTGCATATGTAGGGAGTAAATCCCGAACAAGTACAAATAGTGCCCGAACACATGGACGTGGGACCACGATATAATCATGATAGGGACAGTCGCCGTGCAGAACGGTGGTCGGCGACTGAGACCAATGATATGAGAGATCGTTGGTCCAGAGAGTCTATGCGAAGTCAAGGTCCAGTAACACGAGAGGATATTGGACCAAGGGATTGACGAAGGACCAGTAACATGTGAAGTTATTGGTCCAGGTAGCTTGTTCGGCAACAATGGGGCCGAACAGGAGGGATTTATACGAAAGTAGTCCCAGGCACAGGGAACTCTCCAGGAGGTTCCAGAAACAGAGACATTCCGTGAAGGAACGAGATCCCAATAAAATAGGATCTTGGGAAGATACCCAACGGGAATGGGAAGTTCGGCCAGTTATGGAAAAGAATCCTAAACGGACTGAAGTGATGAACTGATAAGGGAACGAGAATCCAAGGTATTCTGGGTTTCCTATACGAGATAGGAAACTTAGGGAAACGTGGGAACTTGGGCAACAAGCATCCATAAACCTATAAATACAAGGTAAACCTAGAGGAAAAAGGTACACAATACATTACGATTTATTATGTTCTCCTACTTGAATTAGGGTTCTCAATCAGTACGTGATACTAACTTAGGTATCGGAGGGTCTTTGCCACGAGAGGCAAAGGTGCACTCACCCTTTGTCTGTTTTGCAGATAAAGACTCCGGCGACATATTAGGGTTTCGGCGAGGACCTCAAAGTAGCCGTTACGTTCTAGTGCTGCTTAAACCACTCTCGGTTTTTCTGCACTTACAATTGGCGCCGTCTGTGGGAAACGAAAGAGATCCCTCTGAAAAGCGACCATGATGGAAGAAGATCCAAAAACTCCACATGATCCGAAACACCAGTTGGGGGGAGGAGGTGGCAACTCCCCACCGGATCCTCCAAGAAAGCCTGACGGTGGGCAAGCAAAGAAACCTACAAAAAAGAATAATCCCCTGACTGTCCATGACGACTCCATGAACAAGGAGGGAAGGACGGCCACAGGCTCCACGAGAAGGAGTAAATCCCATCGTGAGGGAGAATCAGTGGCGCATTCAAAGAGTGCACACAACCGTGACGATATCTTGGATAAAAAGAGACAAGAGATCGAAGAGTACGCACGTTTGATTAAAAAACGAGAATATGAGATACAGGAATTGCAACGGATACGAGGACATCCGGAGGATTCTGGACTGTCACGAAGGGATTCCAGAGGAGAAAGGCTGGCAATAGTAGAACACAAGAAGGCTCCTTCACGAGGAAGAAGGAGCCGGTCCAGGAGTCCCACTCCGAAAAAGAAAAGGGCTTCTTCACGAAAAAGAAGAAGCAGAAGCCTCACCCCCGAAGAATGAGAGATTAGAAGACATCACAGGGATAGGTACGAGAGACCTGATTCCGATTGGGAAAAGAGTACTCCCAAGAAAGCAAAAGAGAGAGAGGAGGGAGCCATGTCTGCACGAGAGGCGGCACGGAAAGCCCTCAGCAATATAGCCTCATCCCCTTTTTCGAAGAGATTGCAGGAGGCGAGGCTTCCGAGCAGGGTGAAGCACGGGGCATTCGTACTTTATGAAACAAATAACGATCCCGTGGCACACGTACAACACTACCGACATGCAATGTTCATGCACGACGGGGATGATGCAATCATGTGCAAAATGTTCCCATCGAGTTTGGGGAAAGTGGCCTTGTCATGGTTCCATAAGCTGGGGCCGAACACCGTGCGAGGATGGAGACAGTTGGCCGAAGAATTCACTGCTCGATTTCTGACGAGCAGGAAAGCACCAAAAACCTTTGAAAGCCTCTCTGTTATGAAGCAGGGAGAGGGTGAGCCGATCAGAGATTATGCCAAGAAGTACTGGGAGACTTTCAACGAGATTGAAGGGTGCAGTGAGGAATATGCCATAGCCACATTCAAAACAGGGTTGCCTGTTCGGGGAGAGCTGCGCAAATCCCTGAACATGAACCCGGTAGATACACTGGCGAGGCTAATGGAACGAATCAAGCAGCATGCCAGAAACGAGGATGACATACTGCGTGAGGACAACAAGATGGTTGCCGAACAGGCAAAGGTCCTACCGAAGAGGGCGGACAAGCCAGAGCCCAAGACCTACAAAGAAAGGAAGGAGTACGGGCAGGTCAAGAAAGAACCATATAAAGAAAAGCACGCCCCAGACCCCAAGTCTTTCTTTTCGGTGACAACGGTTTGGAAGGAACCAATCTACAGGATTCTCTACAAAATAAAGAATCGCCCATATTTCAAATGGCCCCCAAGGCTGGAGGGGGACAAAGATGCGAAGAGGGCTACGAGTCAGCATTGTAGTTACCATAAAGACTGGGGGCATATGACGGAGGATTGCGAGATATTCAAACAACACCTCGATGATCTGGTCTCACGGGGTTACCTGAAAGAATTTATTCAGGAGGAGCACAAGGGTACAGAGAAAGCATTGGAATTGAATTATGGGCAGAATCCAAGAGGGGTAATCCATATGATACATGGATTGGCCGCGCCTTACACGAGAAGTGAGGTGAGGTTGCTCCAAAGACGAGTAAAACACGACCAGCACGTGATGCAGTTGGGAAAGAAACGAGGACGTGAAGGAGAAGAATGCACTGGGGGCATAATCTTCACAGATGAGGACCTGGGGGGAATCCAGGTGCCGCACAATGATGCCCTAGTCATAACCCTACGAATTGGGGAATATGACATGGAGAGAATCCTGGTAGATTCGGGAAGCTGCACGGAGATACTGTATTATGACGCATTCAAGAAGCTAGGGCTGACACAAGCAGATTTGGTGCCGTCAACAACCCCTTTGGTCGGATTTAGTGCAGGAGCAGTGTGGCCATTGGGCAAAGCAACTCTCCCTGTTCGGGCAGGAACAGTTGTGCTAAGAACCGACTTTTTGGTGGTAGATGTACCATCTTCCTATAACGCGATTATCGGAAGGACGTGGTTGCACAAGATGAGGGCGGTTTCCACCACTTACCATCAGATGGTAAAATTTCCTAGGTCAAATGGCATCGAAAGAATTAGGGGAAATCAGAAGGTCGCCCAGCAATACTTGGTTTCTATAATCAAGAAGGCACCAAAGGCCCAGTTAGTTCAAGCAATCGAGGTTCCGGATCGGCCGACCATTGAGGATGTCGGAGGAGATCCCGCCGAGAAAGTGGTGGAAGGCTTGAAGAAGATTCAGATCAACGAGAATGATCCAGAAAGGTATTTTCTGATTGGGGAAAATCTGAATGAAGCAGAAGAGGGAGAATTGGTACGGTTCCTCAAGGAACACGTTGATGTGTTTGCTTGGGTGCCCGAAGAGATGCCCGGAGTGGATGCAAACGTGATTTGTCACCACTTGAATGTGGATCCACAACACAAGCCTGTGATGCAGAAGAAGAGACGATCCGCCGTACAACACGTGGATGCTGTTATCGAGGAGGTGGATCGATTGCTCGAAGCAAAGGCTATACGAGAGGTATACTACCCGGAATGGCTGTCCAACACTGTGGTGGTAAAGAAGAAGAACGGGAAGTGGCGAGTTTGTGTCGACTTCACCGACTTGAACAAGGCATGCCCCAAGGATAGCTTCCCCCTCCCCAGGATAGACCAGCTTGTCGATGCAACGGCTGGGTATGGGCGGATGAGCTTCCTTGATGCTTATCGGGGTTATCATCAGATAGCCATGTACGGCCCCGATGAGGAGAAGACATCTTTTATCACGCCAAGGGGGCTGTACTGTTACAGTGTCATGCCTTTTGGTCTGAGAAATGCCGGTGCAACATATCAGAGGTTAGCAACGATTATGCTAAAGAAGTTGCTCGGTAAGACCATGGAGGTTTACATAGATGACATGGTGGTCAAGAGCAGAGAGAAGGAAAACCACATCGCTGATTTAAAAGAAGCCTTTGAGATATTGAGAGAATATAAACTAAAGCTCAACGCCTCGAAGTGTGCGTTTGGGGTAAACTCAGAAAAGTTCCTGGGGCATTTGGTCACCATAAGAGGGATAGAAGCGAACCCCGATCAAATTACAGCGTTGCAAAGGCTCCAAAGTCCAAGGACCACGAAGGAAGTCCAGAGGTTGACTGGGATGGCAGCGGCTTCAAACCGATTCATCAGCAGGTCTAGTGACAAGTGCAGACCCTTCTTTCAGCTGCTAAAAAAGAGGGAAGGATACGAATGGGGAGCAGAATGTGAGCAGGCGTTCCAAAACCTGAAGAAGTACTTGGCAGCAGCCCCCCTTCTGTCCACCCCCGAACAAGGCGAGTCCTTAACTCTATATCTAGCAGTCTCCGAACATGCTGTAAGTGCGGTGCTACTGAGGGACAAGGGATCCGAGCAAATCCCTGTCTATTATGTCAGCAAAACGTTGCTGGATGCAGAGACAAGATATCTGCCCCTCGAAAAGTTGGTCCTGGCATTAAGAACAGCGGCACGTAAATTGCCCCATTATTTCCAGAGTCACAGAATTGTGGTTTATACTGAGTATCCGTTAAAATCTCTGCTACGAAAGGCAGATTTCTCGGGACGTATCTCAACTTGGTCGGTCGAACTGAGTCAGTACGACATAGATTATCAGCCGCGCAGCGCAATAAAGGGGCAGGTGCTGGCGGATTTCGTAACTGAGTTTTCACCTACGGTGGCTCCCGAGCCTCCTATGAGACAGGAGCCGAAAAAGGAGCAAGTGAAGGAGCAATCAACGAAAACAAAGAAAGCTCCGGCCGAACAGGATCCCACGGAGTGGAAATTATTTGTTGATGGCTCTGCATGCAACACAGGTTCGGGAATTGGTGTGGTGCTTTTCCCTCCTGAAGGAGCAATGATGGAACTGTCCCTTCGATTGGGATTCAGTGCCTCAAATAACGTGGCGGAGTATGAGGCACTCTTGGCAGGATTAAGAAGTGCAAAAACCCTGAAGGTGAAAAAGATACGAGTGCATTGTGACTCGCAACTCGTGGTGAACAAGTTGTCCGGGGAGTATGAAGCCCGGAACGAAAAGATGGCTGCCTACGTGATAGCCGCCAAAGATCTGCTTGACACTTTCGAGAAAGTATACATCGAGCAGATAAGTTCTGGGCAGAATGCCCATGCTGATTCTCTTGCCTGGTTGGCCGCCGCTGTACCAACAGAATTTAACAGAAGGGTGACAGTAGATTATCTTGCTGAGCCGAGCATCGGAAGAAGTGTGGAACTGGTCTTGGACGTGAACCAAGGACCAAGTTGGATGGATCCAATAGTGGAGTTCCTACGAGATGGAATACTCCCCACAAATAAAAAGGAGGCTCACAAGATTAAAACAAAGTCTGCACGGTTTTGGCTGTCACCAGAAGGAAAGCTGTACAGAAAATCCTTCACTGGACCCTACTTACTTTGTGTGCACCCCGAAATGGTGTAGAAGTTTCTCCACGAAATCCACGAGGGAACGTGTGGAAGTCATGCTGGGGGAAGGTCCATTGCTCACCGAGCAATAACCCAAGGGTACTGGTGGCCTCACATGCAAGAAGACGCAAAAGTGTATGTAAAGATTTGTGAGAAGTGCCAGAAATTCTCACCAATGATAAGGACACCAGCCGAAGATCTGGTGCCCTTAACCAGTCCTTGGCCCTTCGCACAATGGGGGATGGACATCATGGGTCCACTTCACAAGGCAACTAGGAATAGGAAATTTCTGTTGGTAGCAACAGATTATTTCACCAAATGGATTGAAGCTGAGCCACTGGCTAAGATCACTGAGCCTATGATAGAGAGGTTCGTTTGGAAAAATATAATCACCCGTTTCGGGGTCCCTTATTCCTTGATTACGGATAATGGGTCCCAATTTCAGAAAAAGTTTAAGGCTTTTTGTGCCCAGTATGGGATAAGGAATTATTACTCTACCCCAGCCTACCCACAGAGTAATGGGCAAGCGGAAGCGTCCAACAAAACTATACTTGATGGGATCAAGAAGAGATTGGACAAAGCAAAGGGGAAGTGGCCCGATGAATTGCCACTTGTTCTTTGGGCGCACCGAACAACGCCTAGGAGGTCTACGGGAGAGACCCCCTACTCATTAGCCTATGGGACAGAAGCCGTAATCCCATTAGAGGTTGGTTTGCCGACCAACAGGACCACTTTGGTTGAAAGTGGAGGCAATGACAGAGCCTTGGAAATAGAACTGGATGTTGCCGAGGAACGTAGAGAAAGGGCTCTGGTGCACTTAGCCTCATATCAAGAGCAGCTGATGAAGAGCTACAACAAAAATGTCCACCCCCGAGAATTTGGTATTGGAGACCTTGTACTTCGTAAGGTGCTCGGCAATACCAAAGTGGCCAACGAGGGCAAGTTGGGAGCAAACTGGGAGGGCCCGTATAGAGTTACGGAGATTGCGGGCATTGGGGCTTACCGCTTGGCGGACCTGGACGGGAACCCGGTGCCAAGGCCATGGAATGTCCACAACTTGAGGAAGTTTTTCGTTTGAAAAAACTTCAGCGTATTTTTTAGGTTACACATCGTGATTGTGTGGGAATTACGAGTAGAATTCCTTTGTTTTTTATTTATTTAGTTGCAAGGGGTACAAATAACGCCTCCTTGAGTTTTTTGAATTATGAATAAAATTCTGATTTTGATTTAAGACATCGTTTCTTTTGTCTTCATTATGATTAGAATACGAAGTTTGGTCCTTGCTCCTCACTTCGTATTGGGGAGCAGAGGTATAGGTTTAGGTTTATGCCAAGTATGAATATATTTGAGCAGATTCAAATCTTTGAAAGTACGAACATGCTCGATTACGAACACAGGTACGAACAAACCCAGGTGTGCATACGAGAATATACACACTTCCCCCAAATACGAAGACATTTGGATGAACTAAGTATGAATACACTGAGGGCTATTTCCAGTTACGAAGATAACTTGGAAGGCATACGAAAATATGCACAGCTCCCCCAAATACGAAAACATTTGGGAATCTAAGTACGAATAAACTTAGAGAGTCATATTCCGAACCAATGAGAAATGGGCGGCATACGAGTAAGTGCAGAATCATCTAAGTACGAACCCACTTAGAATTCATTCCAATTATGAGCAAAATTCAGAGAACATACATGCTCATCAATAGCTAAAGTACGAATCAACTTAGCTAGACATCCAAGCACGAATAAACTTGGGAAATGAGCGAAATGTATATGATCAGAGTATGAGATACTTAGATGCGTATGAAAACGTGTAAACATTCCTAAAGATGAGGCACTTGAGCGAATCGAAATCAGACGATTGGTTACGAAAAAAGCCACGAAAGGCCGAGCAACACAAAGTTAAAACGCCACGAAGGGCCAGAAAACTTAAAATATTGGGAATGTACTTGTGCCACACAGGGCAAGCCTTACAGCCACGCAGGGCCACCATAATGTTATAGTCAAGAAATTGGAAGTGTTCCAAGAAAGGGAGATTCATACCTGCTAATCAACAGTAGGGTTTTCAACAGCAGGGTTTTCAATTGCAGGAGAAGAAACTTGAGCAGGTGTGGCCTCTGCAGTTGTGCTATCATCAGTCGGACCACCACTGGCTTCCTTCTGGCCAGGGTTGGCCTCCTCAACAATGAGTCCGGCATCTACATCATGCTGCTCGGAGATGTTAACAGTGGATTCTCCATCCAAATCAACTTCTTCCACCTTGACCCCATCCTCTTCCTGAGCGGCCATAACGCTTGGGAGATCAATCTCTGTCCAAAGAAGGGATGACTCTGCTGCATCAGATTTCCTGAGGCAAGCCGTCCACCCAGCAGCAAACTCCTGGTCTTGGATCTTGGGCATTTGATTTTTGTAGCTTTCGGTGGCTACGTTGATCCCTTCATTGTATCCCTGCTGGTAGGCCTCCTTCGCTTCGTTTTTGCTTAATTCCAACTCCGTCAGAGTCTGGTTCAGACTATCTTCGGCACCGTCCAGCTTGCTCTTAAACTCGTTCATTGCATTCCGAGCTTGGTTTCTTTCCCTCTCAAGACAGATGATGGTACCCTGGAGCTTGGAGTTCTCACTGGCCAGCTTCGCTCGCTGAGGCTCGGATTGACCCAGCTTTTGCGCCATAGCTACCATCCTTTGCATGGCCTAGAATGTTTTAAAGAAAATTAAATGGAGTTCATAACCAACAAATTTGGAATTATTGGTTTAGTGAGTATAAAGGGCTCACCTGAGCACTGCAGGTCATAAAAGATCCGAGGAGATTGTCAGGGGAGCTAGTTACCACTTTTGCATGTCTCCGAGCAGCATGAAAGCCTGGGACAAAGCAAGAGCTGTCCCCGCAGATTCTATACTGTCCCGAACAGTGACTGGACGCCCACCATGAGTGAATTGGGGAGCCCAGATTTGAGTTGGGATTGCAGGTGCCTGAGTCGAAGGCCCTTCGGGAGCTTCCAAGCGTTGGCGTTTTTCCCTATGGATGGCTTCGATTTCTTCGGGGGAAAATCCAGGGGGAGCGTCGAGTTGTGCTATTCCTCGGCGGCCATGTGACGGCGCAGGACTCTGGGAGCGACCTCGGCCACGAGCAGTGCCGCGGCTCCTTCCTCGGCCAGCTCCTGGGATTGTAAGGAGACTTTCAAGGTTGATTGGCTGATTCATCTCTTGAGAACGTGGAGATGGGGAATAACCGTCTGACGATGTAGATGCTTCCTCGACAATTTCCATAGAAGCACTACGGAAGGGGGGGGGGGGGGTCTGAGAACGCCTTTCTTCTTCTATCTGCTCGGGCTGTGCAGGTTGTGCAGCGGCAGGTCCAGGGACTGGCGGGTCATCTGCTGCTCGGATGCGCCGATCAATGAAGCCCCCGTAAGATGCTCTGTAACTCAGGAGCACCTGCGCTGCTCTTGCTCGGCCTGCCAAGTAGGTACCCTCGCCGTTGAAATTTAGAGCCTGGGTGATGTGTGCCACATGTACTTGGGGCGTGATGATAGCATACCCCTGGTTGATATTTTCAGCTGCAACACGAAAAGTTGACAGTCATAAGATGGATGAAATTGAATACGCAATACGAATGAATTGCTCGGTGAATGAATTTTACGAAGAAGAAAGAACTGACGTGGTTGCCCAAATCTGTGAGGGGCGTGAAAGCCTATCACTTGGCCGTCCTCGTCTCTGGGCTCGAAATTTCCGGTAACGACGAGGAAATCGTCGTCGTCTCCTCGAGCGGAGTCGGGCAATTCAAGCACCAGCCGCCTCCTGGAATCTCTACTCTTTAGGTAGTAGGTGAGGGCGTCTTTCGTACGGGAAATGCTGTACAGATGATGAATATCGTACAGGCCTAAGGATGTGCCTAACATCTGGTTTAGGGTGTTGATACCCATAACCACTCGGAAAAAATTGGCAGACACTTGCATAGGGGATAGTCTGTAGTAGGCCAGAACCTGGCGAAGTAGTAGCGCCAGGGGGAATCTAACACCGCCCTCTACAACGGCGACCATCGGAATGTGTAGCGTGTCGTTGTTAGGGCTCTGACGTATAGCGTCTACGGGAGCCAAACTAACGGCCACGTCGTCGGGGATCTCATAGCGAGACCTAAACGAGGCCATGGTTTGAGGGGTATTGCAGTGACGCCTGAACCTCCCCATTTTTGAAAAAAGTGGGTCTATTGCAGTGGAAGATCACGGGTGCGAAGAAACCCTAAAAATGATCTGAGAAATCCTACAGTAACGAGAGAAAAAGGGCGGAAGGGAACGATGACTTACGATTGTGATGGTCGAAGTTCTAAAATGCACAGGAGAAACCTCGAAATGGTGAACAGGGCTCCAATGGCGGAGGCGTTTGAAAGCTCTGGTTGCAGAGGGAATCAAGATAGAGAAAGGGGGTTTCGAAATAAGGTGAAAACCCAAATGTACCCCAATTAGTGGGGTGACGTACGCGAAACGTCGCCCCAGACGCCGTTTGGGCGTTCCGTTCCCCGAGAGGTATGCATCCGCATTTAATACGAACGGTACGACAAGTGCCATGTGTAAAGTGAGGGGCAGGAAACGTCTTGGAGAGCCCAAATGATTAGACATTTTGCTTGGTTTAATGATGATCTCTGCACCAACTTTGAGGAATAAAGGGTGCAAGAACAAAGGATGATGCTCTAATCCTGAGAAGCTTTGCTCGTCATATTATGAGTAAATAACGAGTAAAGCTGGGGAGCAATTGTAGGGAGTAAATCCCGAACAAGTACAAATAGTGCCCGAACACATGGACGTGGGACCACGATATAATCATGATAGGGACAGTCGCCGTGCAGAACGGTGGTCGGCGATTGAGACCAATGATATGAGAGATCGTTGGTCCAGAGAGTCTATGCGAAGTCAAGGTCCAGTAACACGAGAGGATATTGGACCAAGGGATTGACGAAGGACCAGTAACATGTGAAGTTATTGGTCCAGGTAGCTTGTTCGGCAACAATGGGGCCGAACAGGAGGGATTTATACGAAAGCAGTCCCAGGCACAGGGAACTCTCCAGGAGGTTCCAGAAACAGAGACATTCCGTGAAGGAATGAGATCCCAATAAAATAGGATCTTGGGAAGATACCCAACGGGAATGGGAAGTTCGGCCAGTTATGGAAAAGAATCCTAAACGGACTGAAGTGATGAACTGATAAGGGAACGAGAATCCAAGGTATTCTGGGTTTCCTATACGAGATAGGAAACTTAGGGAAACGTGGGAACTTGGGCAACAAGCATCCATAAACCTATAAATACAAGGTAAACCTAGAGGAAAAAGGTACACAATACATTACGATTTATTATGTTCTCCTACTTGAATTAGGGTTCTCAATCAGTACGTGATACTAACTTAGGCATCGGAGGGCCTTTGCCACGAGAGGCAAAGGTGCACTCACCCTTTGTCTGTTTTGCAGATAAAGACTCCGGCGACATATTAGGGTTCCGGCGAGGACCTCAAAGTAGCCGTTACGTTCTAGTGCTGCTTAAACCACTCTCGGTTTTTCTGCACTTACAGCATAGCTAGAATTTTATTCTGAGCTTTTGTTTGTTTGATTTAGATAGACATGTAATGTCTAAATTGGGAGTTTTTTCCTTCTTTACTTGTTGTAGTGCAGTTACACTACGTCTCTTACTCTCCTAAGTGGGTTAAATGCTTGCGTCCAAGCAATTAAGACACTTATTTAAGTTTACCCTTAGGTTTATTTGGGTGAGTTGCTTCGGAAACTTTTCTAAGTTGTGATATAAATGCATAGCTGTGCCACGTCGTTTGAATTTCGAAAATTTTTCTAAGCCGTTATATCAATGCATAGCTGTGCTGCGTCGTTTGAGTTTCGAAAATTTTTCTAAGCTGTTATATCAATGCATAGCTGTGTTACGTCGTTTGAGGTTCGAAATTTTTTCTAAGCTGTTATATCAATGCATTTACTTTGTTACTCTGCTGGGTATCCCTTAGGTCGGATGATTATCTTTTAGAAAATCATAACTCCTCATGCCATGAGAGATTGAGCTGCAGAGTTCAAGCCGCCTGCATTTAATTGTTTAGCCATCGTTTCAACTGCTCGAGGTAATGGGGTGTGTAACTTCCCATTATCCCAAGCGGTTGAGGTTGCGATTTTAATTGCAAGTTTGATTTCGATCGTGCTGATTGGTTCAGCAAGCGGTTAAAGAACCGCTCGATTTGGCTATAAATATCAGTGGGTTGTAAGGGATGACTCCCCATTCCAATTTCAACTTCGAATTGCTAATGGCAAGTAACGATCGTTTCACTGAATTATGCCAGGAGCTACAAAACCTGAAGGTAGCCATTACTGGACTGACCTTGAAGATGGAGGCCATGGCGGATTCTATTTCTGTCATGGAGAAAACGGTCCGCATGGTGCTAATAGCCAACTGGGACCAGTTGGAGGCTTTTCGAGGGCAACCGGCGCCACCAGTTCCTTCCCCTCCGAGGGAGGGAGGTAGTGATTAGGTTGCAGCTTTGTGGGTTTGTCCACAAAGTTTTTATGTAAAAGCTGTCCACGTCCCCTAGGATGTGGATGATTAATAAAATTTTTGATAATTTTATCTTTTTGTCGTCTCTCTTATTTCATATTTACGAGAAAATTAAATCACGTGTAATGAGAATTTGAAACGATATCCCTCGTGAGGAATTTTATTGGCCACTTGGGCTGGTAAACGAAAAGAACACATGGTTCTAACTAAAACAACTGGTTTGCTAAAGTTTTATTGAACACACAGAGTTTCCTAAAAACAGAAATAAACTTCCTAAAACTGAAACAAATTTGGGCTGCAAGTACCTACTTGTAGTACTTCTTCAGATGTTCTGCATTCCATGAGTTTGATAGCTCTTTTCCCCTTAGTGTTGCGAGCCTGTATGCACCAGCTTTGATATGGTGCAGAACCTGGTAGGGTCCTTCCCAGTTTGGGCCTAGTTTGCCCACTTTCTTCCCCGTAGGATCAACTTTTCTCAGGACCAGATCACCAGCTCGAAAATCCCTTGGCCTAACCTGTGCGTCGTGGTATTTAACCATTCTCTGTTGGTAAAGGGCCAGCTTGGTCATGGATGTTTCCCTTGCTTCTTCCAGGAGGTCTAGCTCTGCCCTGAGAGCCTCTTGGTTATCCTGGGGGTCTGGGTTTACAGTCCTGTAGTTGAGGAGTTCGACTTCAATTGGGACCACTGCCTCGGCCCCGAATGCAAGAGAATATGGGGTTTCTCCAGTTGTTGTTCGGGGTGTTGTGCGATATGCCCATAGCACATTGTAAAGCTCGTCTGGCCAAGCTCCTTTGGCCTCTCGAAGCCTTTTCTTGATTCCTTTCTTGATTGTCCGATTTGTAACTTCTACCTGGCCGTTTGCCTTTGGATGAGCTTTGGAGGCATAATGTACGTGTATTCCCTTGGAAATACAGTATTCTTTGAGCTGGGTGTTGTCGAACTGCTTTCCTCGATCCGTGACTATCACCCTTGGTAGTCCAAAACGATTTATAATAAATTTCCACAGGAAGTCGATTGCAACCTCTGCTGTGATTGTGGCCAGTGCCTTGGCATCGACCTACTTCGTAAAGTAATCGACAGCTACGATGGCATGCTGGACCTGGCCTGCTGCCATTGGAAGTGGGCCAATTAGGTCTACTCCCCATTGGGCAAATGGCCAGGGTCCTCTCATAGGTGTTAAGACAGTGGGGGGCCCATGGATGATATTTGCAAAGCGCTGGCACTTCTCACATTTTTGGACCATGGATTTGCAGTCTTTCTGCATACTCGGCCAGTAATATCCTAGCCTAAGGAGTTTGTAGGACAACATGCAGCCACCTTGGTGATCCCCACATATTCCTTGGTGAACTTCTTCCATAGCCCTTGTAGACTCTGGTGGGATTAAGCACCTAAGATATGGTAGTGAGAAGCTCCTCCTGTAGAGCACATCTCCCATCATCAGGTACTTTGCTGCTTTGATTTTCAGTTGCCTAGCTTTGACATTGTCATCTGGTAGTGTTCCATTCTGAATGTAGTCGGCTATGGGGCCTGTCCATGAGTTGCTGTAGTCGACAGCTTGTACCTGTACGTTCATGGCAAAGATGCTAGGTAACTCTAAGTATCGTATCGGTGCGTTTGGTGGGATAGCACATTCCCTGGCCGTGGCCAGCTTTGACAGGTAGTCGGCTTCGATGTTCTCCTCCCTTGGGATTTGGACATTGCTGAAGCTTTGCAGCTTCGCAACTTGGGCTTTTACTTTATCCAAGTACTTCTGCATTACTTCTTCCTTCATAGCATATTCTCCTCGGACTTGTCCTACCACCAGCTGTGAGTCACTTTTTGCCAACACATGGTTGGCACCAACGGCCTTAGCCAGATCCAATCCAACGACGAGAGCTTCATATTTGGCCTCGTTGTTGGTTGCTTTAAATTCGAATCTGAGCGCGTAGCTTAGGCGTTGCCCCTTTGGGGAGGTTAGGACTAACCCAGCTCCGCTTGCTTCTCTGCTTGTTGATCCATCAACCTGTAGGATCCACGGTTTGGGTTCTTCCTTGGGGAGCTCCTCTGGTTCTGGATACGTATATTCTGCAAGGAAATCTGCAAGCACCTAAGCTTTGATAGCGACACGGGGTTTGTATTCTATGTCAAACTCACCAAGCTCTATTGACCATTGAATTAAGCGGCCTGAAGTTTCTGGGCAATGGAGGATCCTTCGGAGTGGCTGGTCTGTTAGTACTTTGATCGAATGAGCTTGGAAATATGGTTGCAACCTTCTAGCGGCTATTACCATGGCAAAAGCCATTTTTTCGGCTCTGGGGTATCTCAGCTCTGCTCCTCGCAAGGCCCTGCTAATGTAGTATACCGGGAGCTGTGTTCCATGCTCCTCTCTTAGTAAGACTGCGCTGACAGTGTGGGGGGAGACAGCAAGGTATAGAAATAGGATCTCTCCTTCTTGGGTCCTGCTGAGCAAGGGCGGGGATGTCAAGTACTCCTTTAGCTGGGCAAATGCTGTTTCTTCCGTAGAGGTCCACTCGAAGGCCTTTTTCAAGACTCTAAAGAAAGTCTGGCACTTGTCAGTTGCGCGGGAGATGAATCTGCTTAAAGCTGCAACTCGTCCGGTTAGTTTCTGGACCTCCTTGATGTTCTGGGGTGACTTCATGGTAAGTATGGCCTGAATCTTCTCGGGGTTTGCTTCGATTCCTCTTTGAGAGACCATAAAACCCAAGAATTTCCCTGAGGAGATTCCAAAAGCACATTTTGTTGAGTTGAGCTTCATCTTATATCTTCTAAGGACGTGGAATGTCTCTTCCAAATCTACTATGTGGTCCTGTGCCTTGGCACTTTTGACCAGCATATCGTCCACATAGACTTCTACGTTGCGCCCAATCTATTGCTTGAACATCTTGTTGACCAGCCTTTGGTATGTTGTCCCTGCGTTCTTGAGACCGAAGGGCATCACTTTGTAGCAATATAGCCCTCGATCGGTGATGAATGAAGTCTTATCCTGGTCTTGTTCATGCATCTGGATTTGGTTATATCCTGAGAACGCGTCCATGAAGGTGAGGAGCTCGTGCCCGGTTGTAGAATCCACCAAGGAGTCAATCCTAGGTAGAGGGAAGCTGTCTTTTGGGCATGCTTTATTGAGATCTGTAAAGTCTACACACATTCTCCACTTGCCGTTGGCCTTTTTTTACCATAACTACGTTGGCTAGCCAGTCTGGGTAGAGAACTTTGCTGATGGATCTTACCTGTACCAGCTCCTCAACTTCCTTGGCCACAGCCTCGTTTCGATCTGGAGCGAAAATTCTCTTCTTCTGCTTGACAGGTCGAATGGTGGGATCCATGTTGAGCTTGTGAGATATGACCCTTGGGTCAATCCCGGGTATGTCTTCGTGGGACCATGCAAAGACGTCTCTGTTTTCCCTCAAGAATTGCAACAGCTCCGTTCTTGCTACTGAGCTCAACCCTGTTCCGATCCTTACCGTTTTCCCAGGTCTTCCTGGCTCCAGGAGCTCCTCTACTAGTTCCTCCACCGGTTCTCCGTGTTGGAGCTTTTCCTCATCTCGGGTATCCAGATTTTCTACGTTCATGGTAATGTTTGCCCCCCTCAGTGAAGTGATGTAACATTCCCGTGCTGCCTTCTGATCTCCTCTAATGCTAGCCACTCCTTCTGGTGTTGGGAATTTTATCATCAAATGATGTGTGAAGATTATCGCTCCAATTTTATTCAAAGTTGTTCTCCCTAATATTGCATTGTATGCTGAAGAGCAGTCAACCACTATGAAATCCACCATGCGTGTGATTTGACTTCCTTCTTCTCCCATGGTGATAGGCAGGGCTATTTGTCCAGTTGGATAAACGGGCGTACCTGCAAATCCGACTAGTGGAGACGTCATGGGCCTTAGTCTTTCTCGCCCTACTTTCAATTGGTCATACGCGTGGAGGTAAAGGATGTCAGCTGAGCTCCCACTGTCAATCAGTACCCTACGTGTAAGATAATTTGCTATGACAATGGTGATTACCAGTGGGTCATCGTGAGGAACCTGGACGCCCTTGATGTCTTCTTCTGAGAAAATAATGGGTATCTCCTCCTTTTTCTGGAACTTGTTTGGACGGCCAACCGTGTTGACCCCCAAGTATTCATCCGTTCTTAGTTTTCTGAGGTGCACTTTTCTAGCATTGCTAGATTCGCCACCTCCCGCAAATCCTCCATGGATGACCTTGATCTCTCCAATGTGACCTGATCGGGATGCTGTAGTATTTCTGCCTTCTTTGTTGGCATCTTCCCTTCTGGGTGGTTTTTGATGCTTTTTCGTGACAAAATGTTGAAGCCTCCCTCTCTGAATCAGGTCTTCGATTTGCTGCTTTAAATCGATACAATCGTCGGTATTGTGACCGTGGTCTTTGTGGAATCTGCAGTATTTGTCCTTAGCTCTTCTGTTGGGATCAGTCCTCAACTTCCCAGGCCATTTGAGGTCTGGGTCATCCTGCAAGTTGCTAAGGATCTGCTCTGCCGTAGCTATGAGCGGTGTGAACTGCTTGTACCGGCCTTGAGGTAGTCCTCATGCCCCTTCTCGTTTCGGGGAGGATCTTGAGTCTACTTTCTTGCTCTTTGGTTCCCCTCCGGTTTTGCGAGTGGGTTCCCTCCTCTTTCTGTCGGGAGGAGGAAATTCACCGATGTGTGACGGCCCTGTTTGGGAATCAAAGCTATCACGTGTGCGTCTTGCATAAACGGCCTCCTCTGCATTCATATGTTTCTATGCTCTGAGCATAAGCTCCGCCAAAGTTTTGGGTGGCTCTTGTGCTAAGAGGTATAAGAACTGTCCTGAATACAGTCCAGCGATGTACGCTGTTATGCTCACGCTGTCATCAGCTTCGTCAATCTGGACTATCTCCTTGTTGAACCTGGTGGTATATTCTCTCAAGGATTCCCATCTTCCTTGTTTCACCGTCAATAGATGCGTAGCTGGTTTGCCGTAGCGTTGACCAGCAATGAAGTAGCTTACGAAACTTGTGCTAAGCTCTTTGAAACTACTAATACTTCCTGGTGGGAGTTTATTAAACCATGCTCGAGCACTTCCCTTAAGGGTGATAGGGAATGCCCGACACATCACCTCGTCTGGCGCTGCTTGTAAATGCATTAAGGATTTATATGTCTCTAGATGATCCAACGGGTCCGTGGAACCATTGAATGTTTCTAGATGGGGCATCTTAAATTTCCTAGGAAGTGGCAGCCCCATGACGTCAGATGTGAAGGGTGAATCCGTGTTTTTTACCAACTCTTCCACCGTGGCGGGAGTTTGTACTTTAACATGTTTCATTAACCCGTCAATCTGATCTTGCATTTTGTTCAAAGCCTCTAGGTCATGAGAAGTCCTTTCCATGGGTGGCTTACCACCTTTCCTTCGATTTTGGCTTTCCTTTTCACTGGATTCGCCTTTTTCTTCGTCATCCTCTTCGTGTTGTCGATTATGTCGTGAATTTAAGATGCTTGGTTCGGAGATTTGCTTTCGCAAGTCTGCGTTTTCCTGCATCGCAGTTTGCAATCCTTGGGTTAACGTCCTTATCTGCTCCTGCATTTGGGCAAATGCCTCGGGGGTCATCTGATCACCCCCACTTCTAAGTGCTACGGCGGCCTTGGCTGCTTCCGCCGCCTTGGCGGCTTTGTCGGCGGCTAGGGCGGCTTTTGCGGCCTTGGCCATTTCGGCTGCCTTGGCAGTTTTGGCTGCAGCGGCGGTCTTGGTGGCATCGTCGACGCCCATTTGTGGGGGGTCTGGGTCTAAAGCCATCGTCGTCTTGTTTGATCGAGTCTCTACCATACAAAACTGTTCACCGTAAGGAAAAAGTCGTTTCCCACAGATGGCGCCAGCTGATGAAGCAGTTTTGAATCCGGCACAGACCTGATCCTGCAAAACAAAGCTGAAGTAAAGTCACCGGTGTGGTGGCTTGCCAACCACCCTCCGATGCCTAAGTTAGTGTTGAACTTGCTATCTGGTAGAAGAATTGAGATTCTCGGTTATCAGTGGAGCGTACCTTTATTGGAGTTCTACCGTCACTTTTATAGGCATTTGATGGGAGGTTGAGTCCAAGTAGGACTGTATTCCGAGGATATCTGGATTGCTTCGGTGGGATGAGTGGAGTCCTGCCTTAGCTGGAACTCTACGAGCACCCTACTTTAACATGGAATCCTTATCCGATGTTTATTGGTGATTGAGATAAGCATAATGTGCTTATCTTACTGGTTCTTCACCCTTATCCCGTAGGGTTTGGGTTTAATCGCGTGGTATACTTGGTGGATCTGGACCAGCTTCGTGTCATAGTTGGTCCCATTTGGACTAGCTTTGTGTCATAGCTGGTCCTCAGATCTAGCTCTAGCTCTGCCTTTTAGGCGTTACTGGCGCCCTCTTTCCTTGCTGTAGGTGTTGCTCTCCTGAGGAGTTTGGGCAAGGCTGATGCCTACTCCCCAGGTCTGTACCTTTGGCAAAGCTGGCCATACCAGATTTTATCCTACTTACCAATATCTTTCAACTGCAATTCATTTTCATGAGGACAATGAGTAAGTACTATATATTGGACGGAATTCTAACTTCTAATAAATTGTAAAAAATAAACAAAGAAGTCAGTTTGTTCGAGGCCAAGTACTGCGGATTTGGCGTATTCAACTCGATATGATCTTCCTTGCTTGGCCATTTCATCCTCAATCATGTTGTAAGTATCCAAAATCTTCTAATAAAAGTATTTCATGTAGTCCGGAAGTTGATCCGGGGCACTGACATCCCACCTGAAAATCCAAATAGGTTATGGGAGATGACCAAGAGGTATAGCAATAGTTGTGGAAACCAAATTTAGCTAATAACTTTACATTCTACTTTTAGATTTCGAAATTTATACTCTAGCATAAGTTGATAACGTTCCATCACAAATTCAAGATTCAAACACAGTCTAGGAATCTCAACTTAAAACATTTCAAGGTTTTGATACTCTTGTGAGAACAGGTCAAATAAAAAATAGTTTAAGATCACAACGGAGAGGGGAATTTTAACCTTTGAATTGCATCATGGTGGAGCACAAGTTCTTCGATGGTAGCATTGCTAGCATCATATAAGTCATCATTAATGGAAATCAAGGTAATCAATTTGGTTAGAATCCTTATAGCCGGAAAATATTGGGGCTCATAGTACACTCCCAATATCCAAAAGAACAACTCCACCCCTCTGTCTCTAGCGAAAGGTAGTTTTCCTGCAACGTCCAAATCTTTCCACCATCTAAACCCAAAAATTGTACGGTTAAGAAAAGCGAAATGATGTATTATTAATTGTATGTAAAACATAGGTCTAACATGTAATACGCCGGATTTCTTTTCGAAAATGAACTGATAATGTAGCATTTATTTCGAAAAGCTAAAAAGTCTTCAAAAAAGATGATACAGGCGATACAACTTTAGGTTAGTAATTTTTCCTTCAGATGCCCTTGTCCTTTTAATCTTTGTATCTTTTCAAAGATTAATAAAATTCTTTTGCCGAGGAAAAAAAAAAAAAAAAACTAATGAAGAGCTTCTAGATAGGCTTATTGAACAGTTCGTATTATGTCACCTTGTAAATTCGCTTAGCTCTCTCTGGTGCAATTTCTGCAGTAAGTTGAAATCTAATTTCGCAAAATCCAATAGAACTTTGTTGTGGGAATCATCTTTTTCATAGAAGGAGATATAATGCCTTGACTCGAGCCTTGTCAAGCCCAGGTGGATGGGCTGATCTAGAGCATGAACTACTTGTGCTACAATTGGATTATTGCTCAAGTTTAGAAGTGCAGAATTGAGGTGAGTGGTGGTAAATTCCAATGCTTCATCTAGTATGTCTTCTTGATGCACCCTCAGATGTGTAGCTTCGTACAAACTCAACAATCCTCTCACATCACCAATCAACGATTCCTTAAATTTCCCTTCGTTGTCCTTGAGTTTGTTGAATACATCTACTTAAACCATTCAAAAACATGAGTAATCGGCCGGATGTTAGAAATATGAAAAATAACAGAAATAATACCAACAATCAGTAGTTGCGGCTCCAGAAACTTTCATGAAATTAGCTAGTCATGAAGGTGTTTATTATTTTTCGAACTATATATGGAGGAAATATAAAACATAGTACCCTTGCCCTGGATCACCTAATTTTTTTATATTTTTCAATCATTGTTTAGAAACATCGATGACGATCAATCCTATTAAGTTTATCAATTTTAAAGTATCCTATAATTGTTGTTTACTATCGATCTGTTTAGGATTTAGTATTCAAAAATCCTATTAGCACAATTGCAGTCAACGACAGGTAATTAATTAAATATTGGTAATTTCACAAGCAAAAAGATCACTAAGAAAAAAATAAAAGGTTTTCCTGGCTCCCTAAAAAAAACATTTTGGCTATAATTTCCGAGAACATTTGATTTCCAAGGTCTCCTTTATCGTCATTTATACGCCCTTTTTTTCCCCTTAATTGGTCCTGTTTCCTACTTTTTGATGAACTTTTCTCGATCAATTACAAATACTTACATATACACATTCACATTCACATGGGAACACACAAACACAGTACACATTCAATGTGTGTGCATCCAGGTTTATATATCTTTTCGTTGAGAATAACAGATTTCAACCAAAACATGGGTACTACAAAAATTGGGGATGTAACCAAATAAATATGGGTAATAAGTAAAAGAGAATTACCACAGGAGACAGGATGTCCTTGCTGTCTAAGCACTCGAAATGAGAGAGCCACAGTGTAAAGATCTTCATCATTGGCCATTTCATGATAGGTTTCATATATGTGCTGTAATGTTGTCTCAATCTCGGTTTCGAAATGGTAGCCCACACCTAGGCGTTGAATTGCATCAATCAAGCTCAACTTCTGTGAAGGTTTATCAGCACTTGCCACTATCATCTCTCTCACTTTTTCTTTGAGCTACTCAATTCTTTGCTCCGTTTTAACATCCGGTTCCTATGGAAACAATGATAAATATGCTCATTTGGAACTAGTCTAATGTAGTGTCTTACATGATACTACTAAACATGTCACAAATAATGGGTGCCACATAGTACGTCTATGACTATATAATGTTCAAACAACAGTACTTGTCACCAAAATATTACCAAAACATTTGTAACCGCGAAATCAAATATCCATAACAATCTTGGCTTTGTGAAGAGAACGACAAAAGTATATATGATGGAAACAAAGATAGTGAAATTATATATATTACTACGTAACTCAATCAAATAAGAATATTTTTATGCTTGTTTTTCACTATATATCCTAAACCGAGATTAATATATATAAAAAAAATCGCATTTATGTTGATCATATTGGAAGGCTGTAAGGATTTAATTTAAGTATTCTACATATGATACAAAACAATCTGAGACAATTTTACCATGGCGACAGAAGCGTAGGCAAGGAAATAATCTCCCCAAACACTCGGATGGAAATTTGCAGAGCGACGTGGAGTGCCCTCGGGTACTTGGCCATGGGTCATTGTAAGAGTTGGGCTAGTTTTTATTTCCATTTCCCTCGGGTACTTGGCCTCGAATTAATACAAAGTGTTAATCTATAATTAACTTTTCCTGTAATAAACCGTTCTCGAACAAGAAGCCTTATTTTCCAATGAATTGTGGAAACTCTCCTACAAAACTTCGTGTAATTTTTAAGTTTAAAAAAATGGGCTAGTTGGACAAGCTTAGAAATATTGAAACTTTTGGAGGGCCGGACTTGGATATGCACAAATCTCGTTATTATCAGGTACAGGCCTGGCCCCGCCCGATGTATGTGCACCGTACCCCTAGAAGTTCTTTTTTCTCGATGTATCCCAATAGGGCTAGTATTAATATACATATTTTTGCGGATCACCAAGTCTGTGTATCTAGAAGAACAATATTTTCCTTGCGAGGGACATTGTGCTTACACAATTTGGTCTCCAAGAAAAGTTGGTTCAAATCTTGGACTGGAATTGCTTATACTTTTACTTCAAATTTATTCCTTCGAGTACGACCTTTTATTGTGGAAAATATTGGCTCTCTGATTATGAGGTGCGTAGAGACTTTTTCTGTTGTGTTTATTGGACTACACCCTCATTTTGTGGAATTCTAATTAATGATTTACATATAGAAATAAAAGAAGCTTTCTTGTTTACAAATTTAAGTAGAAAAACATATGGTACCCAACAATTATTATACCAGAATCAGAATAAAGTCATGATTTTGAGGTGAATGTTATTGTTCAATTTCTTGGAGGGTTCCAACCTAAAATCAATTGGTAAAATGTGGAGTAATCTCTAGAATCTATTAACCAAGCTTGGGTGGCTTAAATAAGCGATGTGAGGCAAGTCTAACACTCCCCCTCACGTGCAGCTCGGATGCACGTGGAGGTGACATACCAGGAGCTAAGCTATTGACTTTGACGACAGAGATAGACTTTCCCACGGGAGGTGAGACCACTCGAAAAAACAAAACATACGACCAGGCCACTCGATTTCTTATTAAAGAAAACAAGACACATATTGACAAGATGCCAACAAAAATAGTACTCACAAAAACAAGAAAAGATAAAGATGCTACCAAGTCCCACAAGGAACTGTGACGCTGCCTTGACCCCATTGCCGACAGTCAAGGATGGAACCAGAGGGTCTAGTAGGGGCGGCCGCCACGGCAAAAATTTTAGAAAATACAATTATTATATGTAAAAAAATTATTCCCAACTTATATAAACTCGCCACCGCTAGATTTTTTTTTTTCCTTATTTTTTGCTATATACGAGTCCTAAATCCTCTATTTTTCTTTAAAGGAGACCCAAAATAGTATTCCAAAACTAAATTAGTCTCTTTCGTACTCCATGTGCAAATGACAAATATCATTTACTATAGTTTTAATTATGTTATTTTAATTTTTCCTAGAGTCGATGACTATTCATATTACAATGATTTTTTTTATTTTTTAGTATATATTTCGCTACTGCTAGGGTAAAATTATGGCTCTGTCTCTGCCGACAGTGGCTCCTGAAAACCCTCTGCTACCAATCAACTTTGTATCCAGCAAACTTGCAACCCCCGTCCGGTGGTGACCGAATGGTCACCTTCGTCATCCGACGACCTCACCGGGAACCCCCTCTAGGTGTAAAACCCTGTAGTCGAACCCTTGACATCTACCGTTAACCGCAACACCCAAAACTCTGTCTTCACAAGCGTCTTTTTATTGAAAATAGTTTTTTTTAATCGACAAAATGAACATTTTATTAGAGTTGAAAATAACGTTGTTGCGGGCTACCCAGATTATATCACTACAAAGAAGCATACCACCCATTAAGCTCAAACAAGTTACAAGGCCAGTGGTGGTCTACTTGGGGTGTTTATGGTATTTTATTTAGGATGTGTATTTCGCAGGTTGAGGCTTTGTGATTCATGGCCAGTCATTACTCCTTTTCGGGTGTGATGGAAAAAAAAATCATCAGGTTTTGTGGGATGTACCCTTTCCTGTTTATGGATGTACCATGCAATCAACTGATTGTAAGTCAGTCCATACGATGCTTTTGTCCTCACTTTAATTGAAATCCTCGTTAGTGAACAACGGGATTGGTCTCTTCAAATTAGTTGATTCTTTTGGCAAGATACCAATACATTAAAGGGAAAAACAATTGTCTCGTGCGGTATGTTATACATATTGTAAACTCATAAAGGATTGGGTGCAAGGTCGGGGAAATGGAACTTAATCTTGGGTGGGTAACAAGAGGATGCCAAGCAGTGACGGAGGCAGCATTTGTGTTGAGGCCTAATCGTTCTTCGTCGTTGGTGTAGCTCTGCCTTGTTTTTATTTTTTTATCGGCAAAAAAAATTTCATTAATCAAATAAACAAAGTTACAAAGATTAAAAGAAAATAGAGAAACACGCTATCACAACCAACGACCTACATCCCAACCAGCTAGGGCTATTAGCCGAGACCGGAAACTCGATCGAAACCGGAAAAATTGGACCGAACCGAATTTTTCAAACCGGTCGAATAATTTCGATCCGGTTTCTGTGTTTTAAAGACCGGTCGAAACCGGACCGGTTATATATACGTATAATATATTCTTATATATAAAAATGTATAATATATACATATATATATAATATACATACATATATAAACTGTTTTTATGGGCTTAATGATGTTTTTATGGGTTTATTTTTATGTATTGGGCTCAAAAATTTATCCTTTTTTGTTGGGTCCAAAAAAAGAGGATTTTTTTTTTTTTTGCCACAGCGATATACATCAGTGGAGATTAGTGGGGTGTTAGAGTTAGCACGGGAAGACCAGAAGCTATCAACCAAAAAAAGAGGTTGAATTATGAGTTTTTGATTGATATTTTATGGGTTGAATTGTGGATTTTTTGATGTGTTGGGCCCAAAATATGGTCCATGAATGAAAACCGGATAAACCAGACCGAAACCGGTTGAGTCGGTCGAAACCGGACCGTATTATCTCAACTAGTTCCGGTTTCTAAAAATCTCAAACCGGATAACCGATTTCGACAAAAAAATATGCCAAAACCGGTCGAAACCGGACCGGTATCACCTCTACAACCAGCACCATCACCACCTACAAATGCATGTACGTAATTTGACATTATGAAATGTTTTCGAATTTATTTTCCAGGAAAAATTCAAAATACCCCCCAACTTTTACACCAAAATTCAATTAGACTCTCAACATTTTAAAAATTTCAATTTTACTCCCAACGCTATCTTCCGTTAATCAAAACGCTTTCTTCCGTCCGAATGACTAATGGATTTTGTTAAAGACTCCGTTAAATGTCGTCCTGATCGAATTTTGATGATTCAAGCCGCTCAATGTGTTCAAAATGTGATTTTAAGGGTACCTGCAAGAAATCAACAACAAAAAAGAGACCGGGATGGCTTCATCTGAACAATTTTTTATTGAATAGTTCAATAAAAAACTATTCAGATGATGCCCTTTCCGATCATTTTTTTTGTTTATTTTTTGCAGGTACCTTTAAAATCACGTTCTAATCACTTTGAGTGGCTCGGATCATCGAAATTCGATCGGAATGCTATTTAACGGAGTTTTTAACAAAATCCGTTAGTCATTCGGACGGAAGGGGGCATTTTGATTAACGGAAGATAACGTTGAGAGTAAAATTGAAGTTTTTAAAAGGTTGGGAGTCTAATTGAAGGTTGGGGGTATTTTGAAATTTTCCCTTATTTTCCAATGAATTGTTGAAAGTGTTTTATAACACTACAAGTTATATATTAGGGGCCGACTATTCGCAACCCCGTATTTTCTCCCATAGCCCGTTAAAAATATCCAAAGATTATATTTCGGTAACTACATGTCGAAAATATATTCAACCTTCGGTAAACAATTGCCAAACATACATTTCGGTAAATAGCTGTTGAAAATAATATTATATTTCGGTAACTACATGTCGGAAATGCACAAGAAACATATATTTCGGTAATTGGATGCTGAAAATATATCTCAATTTTGGTAAATAATTGTCGAAAATGTATCTCAATTTCGGTAACTAACTGTCGAAACATATTTCGATAGTTGAAAATTTTTAATGGGCTAAGGGAGAAAATACGGGACTACGAATAGTCGCCCCCATATATTATTGAAAAACATTGGTTGTTATTACCTTTTCTTTCTTTTTGGGAAAAATTCAAAATACCCCCCAACCTTTACACCAAAATTCAATTAGACTCCCACCCTTTTAAAAACTTCAATTTTACTCCCAACATTATTTTCCGTTAATCAAAACGCCCCCTTCCGTCCGAATGACTAACAGATTTCGTTAAAGGCTCCGTTAAATATCGTCCCGATCTAATTTTGAAGATCTGAGCCGCTCAATGTGTTCAAAACGTGATTTTAAGGGTACTAGCAAGAAATCAGCAAAAACAAAAAGACCGGGAAGGGCTTCATCTGAATAGTTTTTTTTATTGAACTATTCAATAAAAAACTATTCAGATGAAGCCCTTCCCGGTCATCTTTGTTGTTGATTTCACGCGCCTACCCTTAAAATCACGTTCTGTTCACATTGAACGGCTCGGATCATCGAAATTCTATCGGAAAAGGGGAGGTGCAGACCGAAGCAAAATTCGGACGTCCGGACTTGAATAAAATCTGGATCGATCCGCACCTCCCATTTTCCAATCGAATTTCGATGATCCGAACCACTCAATGTGTTCAAAAAGTGATTTCAAGGTTATTCGAGAGAAATCAACAAAAAAAATGATCGGGAAAGGTTTCATTTGAACAGTTCTTTATTGAACTATTCAATAAAAAACTGTTCAGATGAAGCCCTTCCCGATCATTTTTTTTGCCGATTTCTCGCGAGTACCCTTAAAATCTTATTTCGAACATATTGAGCGGCTCGGATCATCAAAATTCGATCGGGACGATATTTAACGGAGCTTTTAACGAAATCCGTTAGTCATTCGGACAGAAGGGGACGTTTTGATTAACGGAAGATAACGTTGGGAGTAAAATTGAAGTTTTTAAAAGGTTGGGAGTCTAATTGAATTTTGGTGTAAAGGTTGGGGGGTATTTTGAATTTTTCCCTTTTTTAATCAACAAAAAGATTAGTATATTATTAGAAACTTGATACGGGTACATCAAGGAAAAGAAAACCTAAACCATGATATTGATACATGGAACAGCCATGGATGGAACCAGGAATTTCACCATGCAGGGGTGGCCGTGCATGCGAGAAAAAAATATAAATATACATGCATAATCACGTAAATACATTAAAACTCAAAATAACATAAATACATAAATCGGTTTAACTAATGGGATCGATCTTGATGTATGTTTCTTGTTTTTCTTTATTGTTCATCTTCTTTTTTTTCATTCATCACAACTGAACGAATTCAGTACATGGGCTTTCATGTTACTTGATTTTACCAGTCAAAAAACAAAGAATTATGAGAAGTCTAGAACAACAATTGGGGAAAGACATACATACAATTTAAATTTCACCAAAATTACTTAGGGTTTTCAAAATCTCTTCTCCTCTGTCTCTATTTTCTCGAAATTGCCTTTGAAGTCTTAACAATTTGGGATGTTTGTGCCGAGAGAGAGAGAGAGAGAGAGAGAGAGAGAGAGAGAGAGAGAGGATTTGGTGTGCTATTAAGATTTTAGAGCAAAAAGAAATAAAACTGTAAAACACTAAACCCATCTAACGAAAGATGGAAATTTATTACTGGAATATTCACAATATTAACCCTATAGTTTTATTTTTTGTTATATTTTAGCCCTTAGCCTTCAGTAATTAATGTTAGTATCCTCGTAGTTCAAAAGTTACAATTATATATATTTTTTCAAAATTCTACACAGGGGCGAGCCTATATACTTTCATATGAATTTTTTTTACATATAATAATAGTGTTTCTTTTTCTTTTTGCAGGGGCGACCGCCCCTATTGGCCCCTCTCTGCCTCCATCCCTAGAACAGCCGAAAAAGACTTCCATATTACCTATTATTATGAAAGAAACACTTCGCCAAGTGTTGTGTAGCACTACAGTCAAAATTGATACCTTTCCCCATCCCAGTCTACTGGCACCAGCACCGCCTACTAGTAATTTGACGTTATGAAATTTCGTCCAAAGAAGACACCGAATTTTTCCAACTGAGTTGTGGAATTTTTGTTTCTGCAATAGTAGCCTAGAGAACCTTTCAACCCAGGTACAACGCACACCCTCGTTTGGGCTCGTACAAAATGCCTGAGGAAAGTTCTCATCAAGTGCGCACTGTAAGCATCATTTGTTGAATAGTACTCTGTCCGTCTCTAAATAAGTGTCTAACGCGCAAACTTAGGCGTTCAAAAAGATACATTTGTTCCTCATTATTTATGTTTTCTAATTTGTTTATGTTTATTAGCCATCAAGTCCTTCTTTTTTTTTTTGCCTAAATTTCTTGTCAATTCTCTTTTCTAACAAATCCAAATCTCGGTCTACACTCGTGGATATTAAAACTATTAGTATTAATTTAACCTGGCCTCTGTAGTTTGCAGCACCCCTTGGTTGAATATTTATAACCTGGTCTCTTCAAATTAATGGCTGCAAAGACTATTCAAACCATTAATTGTTATTGTCTTTTTTTTCTTTACTCTGTTGTGCAAGACAAATATAGACCCTTATTGGTTCTCTGATTACTTGTTCCCATGAGTTACCACTTTTTTCCCGTACACATTACACGACCTTTGTAAACCTGAATATAAACAGCTTTTACTTTTCTCTGTTAAGCGTAAGAATTACATGAAACTGGAGTTTTGTTCAATTGGGTATGAGATAGAAAATAAATGTTTGTCCTCCAGAAGATTGTGTGTTCGAATTCCACGAAGGCCAAACATACTAAACATTGGGGTCATTGCAGGGTTTGCTAGCTTGTTAACTTCACGGCGAATTGTGAAATTACGCGGAAGTGTAAACTTGTACTAGAGGGGGGTGAATAGGACAAATAAAATATATTTAAATTATACCCTTTTTAAAAGCAGTCATGAAGCTAATTAACCTTATGTTGTGTGATTGGTTTATATTAGCGCAACCGACGAAAATGGACTAAAGGGTTAGAATTTATATGACAAATTTTTGTGTAGATATTTGCTTGAGTAAGAAAATAGTTATGCTTGAGCCAAAATACAACCTCTTCCAAAATGTCAGACACACACCCTTGAGCAACATAATTAAGCAGCAGAAAAATAAACAGAGACAAGACATGCGATATACGTGGAAAACCTTAGGGTTCGAATAACCCTAAGACAAAACCACAGCCTAGTCTACTATTTTTCTATTAATCAAAAAGAATTACAAGATGCGAAATAGAATAACCCAAAGCTTACCCACAAGCGTTACCTATACTCGCCAGCTTACGATGCTCCCCGAGCTTCTTTAAGATTCAATAGAAGTCCACGAACCTCAAGTTCAATCTCCGGATTTGTCACGCCCTCGGTTTTCAACATAAACAATAATAACATTTGATAATTAAAATTCTCACCAAAATTACAATTAATAACCCAAATGATAGTTTGGTCCCCAAATCCACAAACCAGCCCAAAGTTTACAAAGTTCCACAATAGAAAATACAATACAATGCAGTTTAGTTTAGTTTACAAAAATAAACAAATGCTTCCGAAAATGGCTTTAAGCAACGACATCAGCATGCACTCCAAGCACTCCATGACAATGACCTGCAATGTACCTGAAAATGATAGGTTGAGCTACACTAGCCCAGTAGAGAAATCTGTACACAAGTTATAGAAAAACATGCCGAGTGATGCACCTAGAGTGAATGAGTGTAGACAGATATGCCCAAAGCTTATACGGCTATCAATAAGCAACTCACAATGGCCCAAAGATTCTAGACAATCCTACATGTGATACCTATCATCCCACACGTCATACCAATACCGCTAACATTCCCACATCAATCACGATAAACCAAACAATAAGTTAACAATTGTTTTACCACATAACACAAGATTCGACAATCGTTCTCATTCCACAATTTCCACATTCCTCGTTTCATCAATAATTCTCCTTTCTCATACTCTTCTGTCATCAAAACTCTTTTGTTTTTTTCCAAATAAGTGTTCTGTATAGAAATACGCGACCTATAGTGGTCAAGCTCTGTTGATTCGAGTTTGAATAGCCGGAGTCCGTTGATTCTGTGCACGAATATCGGAAACCGTTGATTTGCTCAAGAATGCAGGAGGATTTTTATATCAAAAATCCTTTTTCCTTTTAAACAATCCAATTTAGTAAAAAGATCAATCTTTCTTTCTTTCTTTTACTCAGGATCTCATATCTCGTCAATCAAGGTTTTCACATACATCGCACATACCCCGGGACACATCACATATAAGTGATGCCCATTCATATACTCCGGGGCACATCACTTACAAGTGATGCCCAATAATAATCTCCGGGACACATCATGTATAAGTGATGCATATAGCGTCATATCTCGTTATATCAGTACATGCCGATCAATCAAACACAATTTAACCAATCCAAACAATTCTATCACAACATCGATTACACTTTAGGCATTCTAAACGATCTACCAATCCACCACGTGGATTACATCCCAAACATTCCAAACTGTCAACCATATCATGACTCTGACTAATAAATTAATACACGCCCTTCCCTTTAAATATACTGCAATACCACACGTAACGTACCAACCCATCACCATCCTACGGCATACCTCTCGCTAATATCAACACCTAGACATCATGGAATAAGCACCAAAGGAATTTAAAAGAAGACAACAAGACGGATAATGAGAACACGGATTTCAATCTTACCTTTCGGATCACTAGACGGACACCCATCTACCCATTCACACTCACCACTATGCCTCGCATAACCTACGACACCCTTAAACAACCTTACCAAACAACCTCTATTTACCACGACACTAAAGTTACGTTTTACGAGTGCCTCGAGAACGGAAACATCAATGAGTCAATAGAATTCGAACAATCGAGTTTAGAGAAGGTCTAAAGACGTTTAAGAGGTGATAGAAGTGATCAGGGGTCAAAACAATTGAAGTTTGGAACAAGGCAGCAAAAACTCTCGATAAGCTTCTGGTATCAATATAGCCAAGATGGCCATATCGATACAGCAATCAAATCAGAAATTCTGAAGCTACGGTTTTCTTATGGTATCGATACGGCAAAAAGCCCGTATCGATACAGCAACGCTATGAACAGGTTTTCTGCAGATTTTTCGAGGATTCAACAACAACAACAACCAACGATCTAAAGTACGATCAAGGTGCAAAATCAACACATAAACACATAACAAGTGCAAGAAATCCCTACCTCGATTATTGATAGGTGCGTAAATGTGCCATTTACACCCCTTAATTTACTCTTGTTATGTCCGTTTATTATATTTTTTGGAGTTTGATACTCGTTTTCTTTATTTCAGGACCCGCAGAGCCATTGGATAACACTCAAAGCTAAATCGAGGAAAATTTGATAAATATGCCAGCCCGTGGCACATTGATGGGCTTTCCTAATATTATCCGGGTCAAAAACCATTGTGGCCCAATCTTTAATTGGCTGGAAATTGGAGTTTGACTTTGCATCAAAGAAGAAAGGTTACGTGGAGGCCTTGGTATTATTGGATGGAAATTATTAGTGGGCCAGAGCTACACATAACAAAGGTTCGCACGGCTGAGAATGGGTTATAAAAAGGCAGCAAGGGTTCTGTTTTGGGTGCATCTTTTATATCTTTTCCCCACGCAGAAAGAGAAGGGGGCTGCCATCAGCATCGGATTCCCACGGCGAAACAGAGCACTACGGCTGCGGCAGAAGTTCAATGGAGTTTCATCCTGGCGTGATCATCTTCTCCTCCATGCACGGCTAATCTACTCGGCTAGGGTAACGAGGATGTCTCTCCAAGTAGCGTAGTTGTTAGATTTCTAGGGTTTTATATTCAACTTGATTGTATGACTTGATCGATTCATAACTTTTTATGAAGTTTAATATTTTTCCAATCTTCAAATGTGTTTGTATTCATGGTTTCAAGCACTGTCATACAATGGTTTTGAATGTTCCGAGATAGGCTTTGAGATAGACTATACGACGTGAGACGGGTCGTGCCGTGATTAAATTCAATGAGACGATCCGTGCCGTGTTGAGATAGCCTATACGGAGTACGAATCTTGATTATATTTTTGGGGATTATCGATAGGAATTGCTACCCTAAGATGATCTGGTTGAATGTTGAATGTGAACCCTAGGTTTCGAAATAATTATGTTACAAGGGGAGACTGAATCGGAAACCCTAATCCTTTCTCTCATTTGTTTCAAAATCCTTTAATCACTTTCTAGTTTAGTCTTAGTTTAATCAAATCAACTCAATTCCAAACCTTTTCCTTTCAGAATTAAATTAAAAATCAATTGAACGTATTGCAACTTAGCTTTTTACTCTCCGTGGACGATCTCGGACTTAACTGCTATTCTTTGGGATAATTGTTAATTCCCTATTTTATAAATTATATTTTTGGTACGAAAACGAGAGACCAAAATTTGGTTTTTAATTTAATTCTGAAAGGAAAAGGTTTGGATTTGAGTTGATTTGATTAAACTAAGACTAAACTAGAAAGTGATTAAAGGATTTTGAAACAAATGAGAGAAAGGATTAGGGTTTCCGATTCAGTCTCCCCTTGTAACATAATTATTTCGAAACCTAGGGTTCACATTCAACATTCAACCAGATCATCTTAGGGTAGCAATTCCTATCGATAATCCCCAAAAATATAATCAAGATTCGTACTCCGTATAGGCTATCTCAACACGGCACGGATCGTCTCATTGAATTTAATCACGGCACGACCCGTCTCACGTCGTATAGTCTATCTCAAAGCCTATCTCGGAACATTCAAAACCATTGTATGACAGTGCTTGAAACCATGAATACAAACACATTTGAAGATTGGAAAAATATTAAACTTCATAAAAAGTTATGAATCGATCAAGTCATACAATCAAGTTGAATATAAAACCCTAGAAATCTAACAATTACGCTACTTGGAGAGACATCCTCGTTACCCTAGCCGAGTAGATTAGCCGTGCATGGAGGAGAAGATGATCACGCCAGGATGAAACTCCATTGAACTTCTGCCGCAGCCGTAGTGCTCTGTTTCGCCGTGGGAATCCGATGCTGATGGCAGCCCCCTTCTCTTTCTGCGTGGGGAAAAGATATAAAAGATGCACCCAAAACAGAACCCTTGCTGCCTTTTTATAACCCATTCTCAGCCGTGTGAACCTTTGTTATGTGTAGCTCTGGCCCACTAATAATTTCCATCCAATAATACCAAGGCCTCCACGTAACCTTTCTTCTTTGATGCAAAGTCAAACTCCAATTTCCAACCAATTAAAGATTGGGCCACAATGGATTTTGACCCGGATAATATTAGGAAAGCCCATCAATGTGCCACGGGCTGGCATATTTATCAAATTTTCCTCGATTTAGCTTTGAGTGTTATCCAACGGCTCTGCGGGTCCTGAAATAAAGAAAACGAGTATCAAACTCCAAAAAATATAATAAACGGACATAACAAGAGTAAATTAAGGGGTGTAAATGGCACATTTACGCACCTATCAATTATCAAAGCCGAACCCAAGAGATTCTCCGAGCCCTAGACTCCAAAAGCTTGAATCGAACGGAATACTCCGCACCGAGCTCCGATTGACGAAGAGCAAGCCCAAAGCTCCGAGTAGAATGTGGAATGGAGGTTGATGTGTATGGGTTTTGAGGTTGGAGGTTGAATTTTGGTGGAGGAACAAGAGAGAGGGAGAGGAGCCGAGAGAGAGGGGGAACGGACGGGAGAGGACAGAGAGAAAGGAGTTGGGATTTTAATCCCCTGCTCCCACACACACCCCTTATATACTAACATATACACTAATCACATTTACACTCCCTCAACTTCCAATTCCATCACTCAAACCCCAAATCATATAACACACATTTCACATATTCCTCAATTTCTAATATCAAATAATCCTTTAAATAATTTCCAAAATTACGGGTCCTTGCAGGATTCAACCGGCTCCGAAAAGACTTCTCGTCAATCCGGCCAAGAGCAACAAGGCATGAACGGATCACCAAATGAATGATAAATGATGTGCGGTATGAACAGGACAATCCAAAAACGTTCGGATGAATGCAGGATGCAAGAACGTTAAGACAGGATCGTCACAAACACTCAGAGTTGATGTGGTTGTCAACTCGATCGACAAAACTACGAAATCCAAAACCTTGTAATATGAGATATGTTTCGATCTGCAAAAGGTTCGGTTCACTCCAAACTTGATTAAGGAGTATTTATATTATTTTCTAGTAAAAAAAACCCTAATCAAAATAGGAAATAAGAAAAAGGGAATAATATCCCATTAACAAAACAAAACAAAAAACTACCAAAATCCTAGCCTCCAATTGTTTTTCTATTTTCAGAGGAGATCACCTTGTGTGTATTAAGGAAAGTTACGTGCAATACCAAAACTCTAAAATTGGTAACAAGATCCACTTAATATAAAAACTTGATCCAAACATGCACAACACGATTTTAATCAAATTTATGCTTTTTGAACACAAATAAAATATTATGCATGATATGCCGTGAATGATTTTACCTTTGATAAATGGAACGGCTTCACAGGATCAAATTGGCGAAGGCAAGGGGAGGAGCATCACGCGAGAAACTATCCCCTATATAACCTACCCTATTACAATTAAGTGTGAAAGAATTACCAATGAAACAAGGTGCGTTTTGGACAATCCTAGAAAGTGCCAAAAAAACTAACAATGAATTAGTCGAGGTGAGCGAAAACTGGCCCGAACATTCGATCATCCAAACAAAAATAATCGTCAAATTTCTAATATCTAAATCAGAAAGCAAGCCTCAAAGAAGACCTACTTTGCCTATCATCTACTCCATACGGCGCGCGACTCCAATTCATTTAAGAAACAATGTGACCTCTATTGCATCTTGGGCCATTATCCGGTTAAAACCGTCATAAGAATGACTCTGACTCACTTCAACTCAGTCACTTTCATAATCTCTAAGTGTTTCATCCACTTTGGATTAATGAAAGTTTAAGATGGATATATTTGTTGGGCTCACTGCAACCGGTAGGAACAGTGTGCTTGGGTATCAAATGGCAAAATATAATAATTGACATGAAGTCAAATAAATAATATGGCTATGTGTGCGGGTGGACTCCTGCAACTGAAGGGTCATACTTGGTCACAGAACTTGAGAATTCAATTTTAAAAAATTGGCTTACTTCAGCTAGTGAAACAATGAACTTGGTATCACAATTTGAACATGAAATTCGGTACAGAATAACAAATAGGAGTGCGGATGCCATGTTTGATTATCGTCGAATAAAGTAGGCAGTGTTGCGAGCATGTGGTAATTCAATGTCCTCTTCTCTGATTCTTGCTATAATGACAACCATTGGAGTCAATACTATTTACGTTTCATTTTAGAATCGTACTTTTTCTAAAAATCAATAAAATGCGAGAATTGCAAACCAAGGAACAAATCTCTGTTGTTAATGGGCCGTTAAGCTCATTAAAAAAACAACGCACTTGTTAATTTATTGTTTAGACATTTTGTCGAGTAATTGGTGAGCAACCTACGTACAACAAAACTCACTATATTTTACTCAGGAATAAACCAACTATTGATAAATTTAAATCAGAGGGAGAGCAATTAATCATATTAAAAAAAAGATGTACTGATGTGTATCTATTCAAAATTAAACCGAAGGGAAATAAATAGACTCTAATACGTACCCACGACCTTTGTTCCTTTGGAGACGTTGAAGTTTGTTGGTCAACCAGCCTGGCCGTGTGACAAGCTTGAACAGGTACTTGTTGCTTAAAAATGCAGGGGATCGAGGGAAGAAGATGAAACAGTGTGGCTCAGTGGAATGTGCTTAAATATTAACAGATTATTCAATCCTTACTATGTCAAATTGAGAGGAACGCAAAAAGGAAATTGTTTCCAAATGCAATCTTCCGTTCCCATGATTTCCATTTTTAAGTTATCTCAATCACTCGAGGTTATCCCAAAGGCCACAACAGCCCCCTCCTTCCCCTCCTCCCCAATGGGTTTTACACTCATTTTTGGCGACAGGAGGGGAGGAATTTCTTTCCCCGTGGGGTTTTTCTCTCCCAATCTTTTGATTTGGAGCTTTTTCTTGGGTGTTTTTGTGCACAGATTCTTCATACCTCATTTGTTCGATCTGGTTATTTAAAGCTCGTTCATTTCACGTTTTTTTCCAGATCCGAAGTTCCTACTACGCGTATGGTGGTGGATGGGTTCGATGGTGGCTATGGTGGTGAGGCTGCGGCGGTCTTTGGTGGGGGCAGAGGAGGACATTTTTCGGTTCTCTAGTTCCGTTTGGAGCTCGATCTGGCGTTAACAGGGTGCAAGGCATGTTGATCCAGAGTCGGTTCAGCTCCTCTAGCATTTCTCATATTTCGGCACTAGGGGCAGAGCGTCTGCAAACATCGCCAATGTTGCTCAGCGTTTTTGTGGAGTGGTGTCTTGTTTTCTGTTAGGGTTGGGTTTGGGTTTATTTTTCTTTTTGGTCTTTTGATTCTTTTCTTTGGTGTCTCCAGATTTCTCCTCATTTGTGGGGGCTTCTCTCATCCATGCGTGGGTGGTTCTGTTACTTTCTGCTGTGCTCTGCCTGTTTGGAGTTGAGAGTTTAGTTGGAGTTGGGTGTAGTATTTGGACGGAGTCCCCTCCTTTTGATTTCTTGATCCTTGTTTAGGAATTGAGTTTTCTTTTGATGTTCTGTTCTCTTGATCTATAATATTACCTGTTATCGTTGTGGCAAAAAAAAAACAAAAATTGAGAGGAACGCCATGCTAACTGGGGAAGAGGCTTTACTATCAAACATGATGCATTCCAGAAGGGCTACGAGATGCGTTGGTCACTTGGTTGTAACCAAAACTGCAAAGGCCATTCGTTTTTTGTTTTTTGTTTAACAGCAAAAAAGAATTTTAGTAATCTTTGAAAATAAATTACAAAGATTAAAAGGATCCAAAGCACGAAGCAACCAGGAACCAGAAGGGAAAAATAAATGCCATTGCATTTATTTTTAATATCATACGGAGAGATGGCAGTTTTTTTCCCTTTTTCCGAAGAGTTAATGTTTTAATTTGGTAAAAGACACATACTGGCCGGTTGGGAGGAATGGTCGGGTGGGTAAGAGGCGTGGGATAGGGTTGGAATTCATAGGAACTGGTGGGGGTCTTTTTGGGAAGTAAAATGGAATTATCTCTTTACTTGTAAGACCACTACATGCAATTCGACTGAACCAACGAAGGCGATTACCTGGTGATTTCACTTAGCTCCCTCTGGTGCAACTTTTGCAATAGGTTAAAATCCAATTTTGCAAACTCCAGTAGAGTTTTGTTGTGTGGAATCATCTTTGTTTTTAGCGGCATAGCCAGAGGCGGCTCCACATGGGAGCTTCCATGGTTAACTGAACACCTGAACAATTTTTTTTGCTTAGAATACATGTAAAAATTATGGGTTAGCCTTTCTTTGAACACCCAACGTAAATATCAATGAACACCCAATTCTAAAAGTCTTGAACACCTAATCCAAAAAGAATTGAACACCTAACCCAAAATTAATTGACCACTTCATCACAATCCAATTTACAGCCCATCAATTCAGGTAATTCATATTTGAACACCTAACACATTACATCAAAAGCTTATGATCATAACTTGTAAAAAGAAAGTGAAAAGAAGAATTTATTGATGTAAGTATTATGCTTTGCATTCTCTCCCTATCTTTATTGTCGATGGTCTAAATGAGCTGCTAATGGTACAGCAAAACATGTACAGCAGCCATGTACAGATGGTTTTTGTGCCCGTCTCGGGTCCCGCAAAGATGATCGAAGCGGCTAAATTCTGAAGCAAAGTTGGATGATTCGTAAACACCTTTACCGATATCGGATTGAGATGATTTTTACAGGGGCCCTAAACAATATGTTTTGAACAAAATGAGCGTCTCCGATCATCTTTGCGAGACCCAAGACGGGCACAAAAACCATCTGTACATGGCTGCTGTACAGCTGCTGTACCTCTATCTTTACTGAATGTTCTCCTAAATGTGTTAATTTCGCATTCATGACAATAACTTTTTTTTGGTCTAGTTAGCTTATAAAATTACGGACAAAGCTTTAAAAAAATTCAACTACATTGTAAATGCCGTTAACTTGAATAATATTCCTTCGAATTTAAGACTACGCGCGATAGAAAATCTCATCATGTCATCCTAAAGAACATATTTTCAATAAAATCAACCTCAACGTAATTGCTACAATTTCTTTCATAAGGATTTTAGTAGATTAATACGCTGGTTAAACGTTGGCACAAAATATGAAAACTCATTTAGGACAATTGTAAAATTTTACCCTCTCCATTCTCGAAACACTGTCTACTACGAAATACAACTTTCAAAAAAATTGTAGTAAATTTTTGTTAAAAAAATTGTATATATTTTTAAGTTCTCATTTCATCTCGTAGTTAATTTTTTTAGAATAGAAGTTATATTTTTTTACTGTACTATTTATACAATTATATGAGATTGTGTACATTTATTATTGGTTAATGTATTAGCTAGTAAAGTTAAGGTAATTTTTGAACACCCTATCATAAATTCCTAAAGCCGCCACTGGGCATAGCAATACAAACAGGTGTTCATAAGATTACTTGATCTTCTGGTGATACTACAAGGGGAAGTAGAGATAGATTGAAATCGGACGGAATTTTATTGATCAAAGGGATAGAGATGGGATCGAGTATTTCGTCCCAATTAAAACGTTACATACAAGTGCTTGCCCTCCTCCTCGCTCAACCTCACCTTTCTACACAACTGGGAAATGAAAACAGATCTTTTATTGAAAAAAGAAATTGGCTATATATTGCAACATCAAACAACATTCCTAGCTACTTTTCGCGCACCATATCATCGGGCTAGCTCAACCTTTTGAAAGAGAGATTTCAAATTGGCACAGAATCAACGAGTACCGAGGTCACTATTTCCTTGAACTTGGCCCCAGAATGTGTGTAACTATCTGCATCCTTGTATACAATATGAAACGTTCGTGCCACATTGAAAACTCTCAAGAGGACAGGCATTGGGACAGCGGTTGGGCGGAGGCACTCTGAGTTGTTGTCTTTCCATGCACTTGTAACTTGTTTCTGAAATTCAACAACGGCCTCTTCTTCTGTCGCACCATATTGTTTCATGTAGCATTCAACTGCTGAGGCTGCGTGACCTCTTTCTTGCTCAAACTACAGTTGCACCATCACAAATGTTAGCATGAAAAAATAGGTGGTACGAAGGATCGATGTCATAATAATATATATATGCTGTATTATGTGTCTATATATGGCTACTTTAGAACAAGTTATATCCTCAATTAATCGATCTTACCGCGTGGGAAACGACGTCGTCCATGAGCCTTCCAATCACTCCAGAAGCTTCAACAATTAAAGGATCACTGATAACCCAATCAAAGGCCTCTTTGGTCGCAACCTCTCCCATTCCAACAAGGGAAGCGGTCGCAAGTGATCGGAGACCAGCACTCAATTTTCCAACTGGCATATACTCTTCCATGGTTGGAACATAGCCATCGTGATACCATTTGGCTTCAATCAAGTATACTCTAACCATATCTTTCAACTGCAATTCATTTTCATGAGGACAATGAGTAAGTACTATATATTGGACGGAATTCTAACTTCTAATAAATTCTAAAAATTAAACAAAGAAGTCAGTTTGTTCGAGGCCAAGTACTGTGGATTTGGCATATTCGACTCGATATGATCTTCCTTGCTTGGCCATTTCATCCTCAATCATGTTGTAAGTATCCAAAATCTTCTGATAAAAGTATTTCATGTAGTCCGGAAGTTGATCCGGGGCACTGACATCCCACCTGAAAATCCAAATAGGTTACGGGAAATGACCAAGAGGTATAGCAATAGTTGTGGAAACCAAATTTAGCTAATAACTTTACATTCTACTTTTAGATTTCGAAATTTATACTCTAGCATAAGTTGATAATGTTCCATCACAAATTCGAGATTCAAACGCAGTCTAGGAATCTCAACTTAAAACATTTAAAGGTTTTGATACTCTTGTGAGAACAGGTCAAATAAAAAATAGTTTAAGATCACAACGGAGCCGTGAAAAAAGAAAAGAAAAGATCACAACGGAGAGGGGAATTTTAACCTTTGAATTGCATCATGGTGGAGCACAAGTTCTTCGATGGTAGCATTGCTAGCATCATATAAGTCATCATTAATGGAAATCAAGGTAATCAATTTGGTTAGAATCCTTATAGCCGGAAAATATTGGGGCTCATAGTACACTCCCAATATCCAAAAGAACAACTCCACCCCTCTGTCTCTAGCGAAAGGTAGTTTTCCTGCAACGTCCAAATCTTTCCACCACCTAAACCCAAAAATTGTACGGTTAAGAAAAACAAAATGATGTATTATTAATTGTATGTAAAACATAGGTCTAACATATAATACCCCGGATTTCTTTTCGAAGATGAACTGATAATGTAGCATTTTTTTCGAAAAGCTAAAAAGTCTTCAAAAAAGACGATATAGGCGATACAACCTTAGGTTAGTAATTTTTCCTTCAGATGCCCTCATCCTTTTAATCTTTGTATCTTTTCAAAGATTAATAAAATTCTTTTACCGAGGAAAAAAAAAACAAACTAATGAAGAGCTTCTAGATAGGCTTATTGAACAGTTCGTATTATGTCACCTTGTGAATTCGCTTAGCTCTCTCTGGTGCAATTTCTGCAGTAAGTTGAAATCTAATTTCGCAAAATCCAATAGAACTTTGTTGTGGGAATCATCTTTTTCATAGAAGGCGATATAATGCCTTGACTCGAGCCTTGTCAAGCCCAGGTGGATGGGTTGATCTAGAGCATGAACTACTTGAGCTGCAATTGGATTATTGCTCAAGTTCAGAAGTGCAGAATTGAGGTGAGTGGTGGTAAATTCCAATGCTTCATCTAGTATGTCTTCTTGATGCACCCTCAGATGTGTAGCTTCGTACAAACTTAACAATCCTCTCACATCACCAATCAACGATTCCTTAAATTTCCCTTCGTTGTCCTTGAGTTTGTTGAATACATCTGCTTAAACCATTCAAAAACATGAGTAATCGGCCGGATGTTAGAAATATGAAAATTAATAGAAATAATAGCAACAATTAGTAGTTGCGGCTCTAGAAACTTTCATGAAATTAGCTAGTCATGAAGGTGTTTATTATTTTTCGAACTATATATGGAGGAAATATAAAACATAGTACCCTTGCCCTGGATCACCTAATTTTTTATATTTTTCAATCATTGTTTAGAAACATCGATGACGATCAATCCTATTAAGTTTATCAATTTTAACGTATCCTATAATTGTTTTTTACTATCGATCTGTATAGGATTTAGTATTCAAAAATCCTACAAGCACAATTGCAGTCAACGACAGGTAATTAATTAAATATTGGTAATTTCACAAGCAAAAAGATCACTAAGAAAAAAATAAAAGGTTTTCCTGGCTCCATAAAAAAAACATTTTGGCTATGTTTTCCGAGAACATTTGATTTCCAAGGTCTCCTTTATCGTCATTTATACGCCCTTCTTTTTCCCCTTAATTGGTCCCGTTTCCTACTTTTTGATGAACTTTTCTCAATCAATTACAAATACTTACATATACACATTCACATGGGAACACACATACACAGTACACATTCAATGTGTGTGCATCCAGGTTTATATATCTTTTCGTTGAGAATAACAGATTTCAACCAAAACATGGGTACTACAAAAATTGGGGATGTAACCAAATAAATATGGGTAATAAGTAAAAGAGAATTACCACAGGAGACAAGATGTCCTTGCTGTCTAAGCACTCGAAATGAGAGAGCCACAGTGTAAAGATCTTCATCGTTGGCCATTTCATGATAGGTTTCATATATGTGCTGTAATGTTGTCTCAATCTCAGTTTCGAAATGGTAGCCCACACCTAGGCGTTGAATTGCATCAATCAAGCTCAACTTCTGTGAAGGTTTATCAGCACTTGCCACTATCATCTCTCTCACTTTTTCTTTGAGCTGCTCAATTCTTTGCTCCGTTTTAACATCCGGTTCCTATGGAAACAATGATAAATTAATATGCTCATTTGGAACTAGTCTAATGTAGTATCTTACATGATACTACTAAACATGTCACAAATAATGGGTGCCACATAGTACGTCTATGACTATATAATGTTCAAACAACAGTACTTGTCACCAAAATATTACCAAAACATTTGTAACCGCGAAATCAAATATCCATAACAATCTTGGCTTTGTGAAGAGAACAACAAAAGTATATATGATGGAAACAAAGATAGTGAAATTATATATATTACTACGTAACTCAATCAAATAAGAATATTTTTATGCTTGTTTTTCACTATATATCCTAAACCGAGATTAACATATATAAAAAAAATCGCATTTATGTTGATCATATTGGAAGGCTGTAAGGATTTAATTTAAGTATTCTACATATGATTCAAAACAATCTGAGACAATTTTACCATGGCGACAGAAGCGTAGACAAGGAAATAATCTCCCCAAACACTCGGATGGAAATTTGCAGAGCGACGTGGAGTGCCCTCAGGTACTTGGCCATGGGTCATTGTAAGAGTTGGGCTAGTGTTTATTTCCATTTTCCTAGTGGGTTGCTTTGGAGGCTAGGAACGGTTAAGAGAAGGGGGAGCTCTACTAAATCAGAAAAAACACTCTTTTAGTCGTTGCTTTCACTCTCTAGCTGGTTGGATAGACAGAAGAGCTCTCGTACTTGCTATTTATAGAGTTTGGATGTCCTCGGCCTATTCTAAAAAAATTATATAATAAAGATTGCTTGCTAATATAGGTCAAGAGTACCCTTTTAATTTCTTGGCCAGGTACATTGTATTTCAACGGTTGATTAGATTTTTTTTTTTAATCAGCAAAGAAAAGTTGATTATATACTTGTAAATATGGATAAAATTTTCAAATTTAAATTAAGTTCATAAGAATGCAGACTAAGAACATATCAGGTCAATATGATTGTCGTGAGATAGGGTGCCAATCTCGTTGAGATGTTATTCTCACGTTGTGATGCTATCTTTTCTTGTCCTTATCCTCAATGTTCTTCATTATCGTGATTAATAAAATTTATCTTTTTCGCGGTTCAAAAAAAAAGTACATATCAGGTCAATTCAAATCTATGAACGGTCAATGTTGTTTGCCCTTATCCTGAATGCTCTTACACAATTCATTTTGTCGTAACGTGGGTTCAAATCTTGGACTGGATTTGCTTAGACTTTTACTTCAAATTTACTCCTTCGAGTACGACCTTTTAGTGGGAGGTGAGACCACTCGAAAAAACAAAACATACGACCAGGCCACTCGATTTCTTATTAAAGAAAACAAGACACATATTGACAAGATGCCAACAAAAATAGTTCTCACAAAAACAGGAAAAGATAAAGATGCTACCAAGTCCCACAAGGAACTGTGACGCGCTGCCCTTGACCCCATTGCCGACAGTCAAGGATGGAACCAGGGGGGTCTAGTAGGAGTGGCCGCCACGGCAAGAATTTTAGAAAATATAATTATTATATGTAAAAAAAAAATATTCTCAACTTATATAAACTCGCCACCGCTAGATTTTTTTTTCCTTATTTTTTGCTATATACGAGTCCTAAATCCTCTATTTTTCTTTAAAGGAGACCCAAAATAGTATTCCAAAACTAAATTAGTCTCTTTCGTACTCCATGTGCAAATGACAAATATCATTTACTAAAGTTTTAATTATGTTATTTTAATTTTTCCTAGTGTCGACGACTATTCATATTACAATGAATCTTTTTATTTTTTAGTATATATTTCGCCACTGCTAGGGTAAAATCATGACTCTGTCTCTGCCGACAGTGGCTCCTGAAAACCCTCTGCCACCAATCGACTTTGTATCCCGCAAACTTGCAACCCCCATCCGGTGGTGACCGAATGGTCACCTTCGTCATCCGACGACCTCAACGGGAACCCCCTCTAACCGTAAAACCCTATAGTCGAACCCTTGACATCTACCCTTAACCGCAACACCCAAAACTCTGTCTTCTCAAGCGCCTTTTTATTGAAAATAGTTTTTTTTAATCTACAAAAGTAACATTTTATTAGAGTTGAAAATAACGTTGTTGTGGGCTACCTAGATTATTCACTGCAAAGAAGCATACCTCCCATTAAGCTCAAACAAGTTACAAGGCAAGTGGTGGTCTACTTGGGGTGTTTGTGGTATTTTATTTAGGATGTGTATTTCGCAAGTTGAGGCTTTGTGATTCATGGCCGGTCATTACTCCTTTTCGGGTGTGATAAAAAAAAAATCATCAGGTTTTGTGGGATGTACCCTTTCCTATTTATGGATGTACCATGCAATCAACTGATTGTAAGTCAGTCCATACGATACTTTTGTCCTCACTTTAATTGAAATCCTCGTTAGTGAACAACGGGATTGGTCTCTTCAAATTAGTTGATTCTTTTGGCAAGAAACACGTTCAATAAAAAACTATTCAGATGATGCCCTTTCCGATCATTTTTTTGTTGATTTTTCGCGGGTACCTTTAAAATCACGTTCTAATCACATTAAGCGGCTCGGATCATCGAAATTCGATTGGAATGCTATTTAACGGAGTTTTTAACGAAATCCGTTAGTCATTCGGATGGAAGGGGGCATTTTGATTAAAGGAAGATAACATTGGGAGTAAAATTGAAGTTTTTAAAAGGTTGAGAGTCTAATTGAATTTTGGTGTAAAGGTTGGGGGTATTTTGAAATTTTCCCTTATTTTCCAATGAATTGTTGAAAGTGTTTTATAACACTGCAAGTTATATATTACTCCCTCCGTCCCTTTATTACAGTCCAGTATTTCATTTTGGGCTGTCCCTTAATAAGTGTCCATTTTGTAAAGTTAGTGGATAAAAGTTGGTGAATTGTCTATTTTGTCCCTAAAAGTAGATTCCATTTTGAAAAGTTAGTGAGTAAAAGTGTAATGATGATGGGTAAGTAGGGAAAGTGGAGGAAAAAGTTGAGGTGAAAGGTATAATGATGATGTCTTTTTAATAAGTTGGAGTTACGAAGCAGAACATTTAAAAAGGGACGGAGGGAGTATTGAAAAACATTGGTTGTTATGACCTTTTCTTTCTTTTTTTAATCGACAAAAAGATTAGTATATTATTAGAAACTTGATATGGGCACATCAAGAAAAACAAAACCTAAATCATGATATTGATACATGGAACAGCCAGGGACGGAACCAGGAATTTCACTATGTAGGGGTGGCCGTGCATGCGAGAAAAAAATATAAATACACATGCATAATCACGTAAATGCATTAAAACTCAAAATAACATAAATACATAAATCGGTTTAACTAATAGGATCGATCTTGATGTATGTGTCTTGTTTTTCTTTATTGTTCATCTTCTTTTTTTTCATTCATCACAACTGAACGAATTCGGTACATGGGCTTTCATGTTATTTGATTTTACCAGTCAAAAAACAAAGAATTAGGAGAAATCTAGAACAACAATTGGGAAAAGACATACCTACAACTTAAATTTCACCAAAATTATTTAGGGTTTTCAAAATCTCTTCTCCTCTGTCTCTATTTTCTCGAAACTGCCTTTGAAATCTTAAACAATTTGGGATGTTTGTGCCGAGAGAGAGAGAGAGATTTGGTGTGCTATTGAGATTTTAGGGTAAAAAGAAATAAAACTGTAAAACACTAAACCCATCTAACGAAAGATGGAAATTTATTACTTGAATATTCACAATATTAACCCTATAGTTTTATTTTTTGTTATATTTTAGCCCTTAGCCTTTAGTAATTAATGTTGGTATCCTTGTAATTCAAAAGTTACAATTATATTTTTTTTTTCAAAATTATACACAAAGGCGAGCCTATATACTTTCATAGGAATTTTTTTTACATATAATAGTAATGTTTCTTTTTCTTTTTGTAGGAGCGACCGCCCCTATTGGCCCCTCCCTGCCTCCATCCCTAGAACAGCCGAAAAAGACTTCCATATTACCTATTATTATGAAAGAAACACTTCGCCAAGTGTTGTGTAGCACTACAGTCAAAGTCGATACCTTTCCCCATCCCAGTCTACCGGCACCAGTACCGCCTACTAGTAATTTGACGTTATGAAATTTCCTCCAAAGAAGACGCCGAATTTTTCCAACTTGAGTTGTGGAATTTTTGTTTCTGCAACAGTAGCCTAGAGAACCTTTCAACCCAAGTACAACCTACACCCTCGTTTGGGCTCGTACAAAATGCCTGAGGAAAGTTCTCATCAAGTGCGCACTGTAAGCATCCTTTATTGAATAGTATTCCCTCCGTCCCTAAATAAGTATCCGACGCGGAAACTTAAGCCCTCAAAAAGATGTATTTGTTCCTTATTATTTATGTTTTTCTAATTTGTTTATGTTTCTTAGCCATCAAGTCTTTTTTTTTTTTTTTAGCCTAAATTTCTTGTCAATTCTCTTTTCTAACAAATCCAAATCTCGGTCTAAACTCGTGGATATTAAAACTATTAGTATTAATTTGACCTGGCCTCTGTAGTTCGCAGCACCCCTTGGTTGAATATTTATAACCTGGTCTCTTCAAATTAATGGCTGCAAAGACTATTCAAACCATTAATTGTTATTGTCTTTTTTTTCTTTACTCTGTTGTGCAAGACAAATATAGACTGTAACAACCCGGATTTTCAACCCAAATTTTTTTTTATAATAGCAGGTCTTAATTATTATTATTTTTAATTCATTTTCCTTAAGAGATTTATACAAAAAAAATAATTATCTTAAAGCTTATTTATCTCTTTTATTTTTTTTAAATTGCATGCAAGCTTAGAACTCCTTCCATCTCTTTCTCTCCCACTCCTACTCGGTCTCTACCTCTTCCTCGATCTTATTTTCGTCCATATCACTCTCCTATCAAAACCCGAGAGTTTGAAACCTTTTCGAATACAATTTTATCACCCTCATCAAAAATTCTCTTATAAATAACCCATAACTCCGACCCTAGGGCACACCACGAAATTCCCCATGCCTCACCAGTCCAGAAAGAAGAGAAAAACGTGAGCAATCGAAGCTCCAATCCATGGAGTTCTAGAGAGAGAAAGAAAGAGAGAGAAAAGTGGGTTTCGTGACTACGCCCAACCGAAACTCAAATTACTCATTTCAATCTCTTCCCTCAACCCCAAGCATCTACAAACATCATCCAATTCGAGCCCAAGGTCCCCCGATCGAAGAAACCGAAGTCGTCTTCTCAAAAATTCAAGTTTCGTTTTAATTCAATTCGATCCGATTCGAGGTATTATAATCTATTCCAACCACTTCTCTAAGTATATTAAGTATTTATATGCTTAAACCTATGCCCCAATTGGTCTCATGCATCAAAAACCGAGCCAAAACAAAAAAATTGCTCACTGCGTTTAGATTCACCATTTCGATATTATGTTTAATCCCGACAGCCGATGTGTAATTATTTACGTAGAAGATGACCGTTTTGATTTTTATTTTACAATCTTTCTGATATTAATATTGTAAAAAACTACTGAACTGATATTATTTTCTTACAAAGTAATATCCTCTTAGTATAAAACGTATTAATTATATCAGTTTAATTTATCTAGTAGATAAAGTTGATTAATAAAAGTTTTAAATTAATAATACTCTTATTTAGTAATTCTACATGGTTCGAAACCACTTTGCGACCTACCGAAACCAATTTTGACCCCCGATCTATTTTTCCTAGACTTCTAATATATCAAAGATCATAACTTGATAATTTCATTTTTTTTATTTTAATATCTATTTATTAAATTTTTTGTTTGTTTTCATTCAAAGATTTCAAACGAAAAATCCTTGCAACCATCCAAACAACGTTTCCAACAGTCAAACTATTTTTCTTAGACTTATCACACCCCAAAGATGATATCTTGTTAATTTCATATTTTTTTTATTTAATTATCTATTTAATATTTTTCTTATATTGTTTCAAATCAAAAAAATTCTTGCGAACCTATAAACCATTTTATTAATTTCTGGACTATTTTTATTTTTTTTTACATTCCAAGTATGATATCTTGTTAACCTCAACATATTTTATTTATTATATTATTTATTACCTAATTATTTTACTTTCGGTAGTTTTCAGTAATAGTATTATTTTAAATAATCTCGCCACCCTTCGGACTCGATTTTTGACACTCGATCCCACTGTGTAGGATCATAGGAACCCTTTTAAGGTCATGCTAATTATTTCTAATGTTATTATTTATTTATTGTGTTCATTATGATCTTTAATCAATTTGATTTCCTAAATAAAATTTATTCAAGCTTAGATTATATTCTTTTATTTAAAACTTTTATTTAATAAAAGTTCATTGCCTTATAATAATTTGTTGGTCATACAGGACTAAGGGCAACGACCCATTCATAAAAGGTTACGTGATTTTTATGCGTATTGTTTATTTCAATTATTATTCTGATTGCTTATCTATTGTTCCAACTTTTGATTGATATGCTAGATTGGACCCTAGAGACATGGGTGGTATGCGAAATAGAAATCACCTAGACGATGCTAGATAATGGATGAATTGGAAAGTTTCTTTCTTTTTAGAGATTGCCTGTAGGCGTGATTTTGAGATGTGATGAGATTGAAACTGGTGAGTGTCCAGTGAGGAATTGATAGACTGGTGTGTGTCCAGTGATGAATTGATAGACTGGTGTGTGTCCAGTGATAAAATGATAGACTGGCGTGTGTCCAGTGATAAATTGATAGACTGGCGTGTGTCCAGTGATGATTGTGAAATGATGGTGATGCGGTGTATAAGATAGGCGAACCCTAGTTGTGATTCAGGCATGATAAGCTATCCCCTTGTTGTAGTTATTGTAACTTAGGTTATCTACGACAACAAAGGGAAGTGATCTCATGGGACCGAGCATAGCTAGCGGTTGGGGAGGAAAGATCTCGTGGGTGAGATCTTAGACTACATGTAAGGTTAATGGATAGTAATAAATCGATTGATGTGAAATATCTCTGTTTTATTTTCTCGTACAATTATTATCCTGTTTGCTTGCTAGTTGTATAGTAAGAGGGGTAGTTGGGTTGGATTATTTTACTGAGTGATTTATCACTCACGGATACGTCTGTATCCTGGTAAATCGATTGCTTCGGCGATCAATTTGCCAGAAGGCGCAGGATTCGATGGAGAAGATTCAACGATGGTGCAGTTCGACATTGAAAGAATATCAGGAACAGAGATCGAGTTGCTGTGGATTCGTATCAAACCTAGAGTCGGCTCTGAAGATAATGTATTTTAAATCAGTAAATTTATCTGGAGATTGTAATAGCAAAACCTTTATTTTGAAAAATCATATTTATTAGCCAAATTTTCTTATGAAATTATTTTATATTGCTTCCGAAAAAGCGGGGCGTTACATAGACCCTTATTGGTTCTCTGATTACTTGTTCCCTTGAGTTACCACTTTTTTCCCGTACACATTACACAACCTTTGTAAACTTGCATCTAAACAGCTTTTACTTTTCTCTCTTAAGCGTAAGAATTACATGAAACTGGAGTTTGTTCAATTGGGTATGAGATAGAAAATAAATGTTTGTCCTCCAGAAGATCGTGTGTTCGAATTCCACGAAGGTCAAACATACTAAACATTGGGGTCATTGCAGGGTTTGCTAGGTTGTTAACTTCACGGCGAATTGTGAAATTACGCGAAAGTGTAAACTTGTCCTAGAGGGGGGTGAATAAGACAAATAAAATATATTTAAATTATACCCTTTTTAAAAGCAGTCATGAAGCTAATTAACCTTATGTTGTGTGATTGGTTTATATTAGCGCAGCTGACGAAAATGGACTAAAGGGTTAGAATTTATATGACAAATTTTTGTGTAGATAAAAAGGTTGTTTTGCTTGAGTAAGAAAACTGCTTGAGCCAAAATACAACCTCTTCCAAAATGTCAGACACACACCCTTGAGCAATATAATTAAGCAGCAGAAAAATAAACAGAGACAAGACACACGATATACGTGGAAAACCTTAGGATTCGAATAATCCTAAGACAAAACCACGGCCTAGTCTACTATTTTTCTATTAATCAAAAAGAATTACAAGATGTGAAGAATAACCCAAAGCTTACCCACAAGCGTTACCTATACTTGCCAGCTTGTGATGCTCCCCGAGCTTCTTTAAGATTCAATAGAAGTCCACGAACCTCAAGTTCAATCTCCGGATTCAACCGGCTCTGAAAAGACTTCTCGTCAATCCGGCCAACAGCAACAAGGCACGAACGGATCACCAAATGAATGATAAATGATGTGCGGTATGAACAGGACAATCCAAAAACGTTCAGATGAATGCAGGATGCAAGAACGTTAAGACAGGATCGTCACAAACACTCAGAGTTGATGTGGTTGTCAACTCGATCGACAAAACTATGAAATCCAAAACCTTGTAATATGAGATATGTTTCTGCAAAAGGTTCGGTTCACTCCAAACTTGATTAAGGAGTATTTATATTATTTTCTAGTAAAAAAAAACCCTAATCAAAACAGGGAATAATATCCCATTAACAAAAAAAAAAAAAAAACTACCAAAATCCTAGCCTCCGATTGTTTTTCTATTTTCAGAGGAGATCACTTTTCGAGATGTGTGTATTTAGGAAAGTTACGTGCAATACCAAAACTCTAAAATTGGTAACAAGATCCACTTAATATAAAAGCTTGATCCAAACATGCACAACACGATTTTAATCAAATTTATGCTTTTTGAACACAAATAAAATATTTTGCATGATATGCCGTAAATGATTTTACCTTTGATAAATGGAACGGCTTCACAGGATCAAATTGGCGAAGGCAAGGAGAGGAGCATCACGCGAGAAACTATCTCCTATATAACCTACCCTATTACAATTAAGTGTGAAAGAATTACCAATGAAACAAGGTGCGTTTTGGACAATCTTAGAAAGTGCCAAAAAAACTAACAATGAATTAGTCGAGGTGAGCGAAAACTGGCCCGAACATTCGGTCATCCAAACAAAAATAATCGTCAAATTTCTAATATCTAAATCAGAAAGCAAGCCTCAAAGAAGACCTACTTTGCCTATCATCTACTCCATACGGCGACTCCAATTCATTTAAGAAACAATGTGACCTCTATTGCATCTTGGGCCATTATCTGGTTAAAACCGTTATAAGAATGACTCTGACTCACTTCAACTCAGTCACTTTCATAATCTCTAAGTGTTTCATCCCACTTTGGATTAATGAAAGTTTAAGATGGATATATTTCTTGGGTTTACTGCAACCGGTAGGAATAGTGTGCTTGGGTATCAAATGGCAAAATATAATAATTGACATGAAGTCAAATAAATAATATGGCTATGTGCGCGGGTGAACTCCTGCAACTGAAGGGTCATACTTGGTCACAAAACTTGAGAATTCAATTTTAAAAAATTGGCTTACTTCAGCTAGTGAAACAATGAACTTGGTATCACAATTTGAACATGAAATTCGGTACAGAATAACAAATAGGAGTGCGGATGCCATGTTTGATTATCGTCGAATAAAGTAGGTAGTGTAGCGAGCATGTGGTTATGCAATGTCCTCTTCTCTGATTCTTGCTATAATGACAACCATTGGAGTCAATACTGTTTACGTTTCATTTTAGAATCGTACTTTTTCTAAAAATCAATAAAATGCGAGAATTGCAAACCAAGGAACAAATCTCTGTTGTTAATGGGCCGTTACGCTCATTAAAAAAACAACGCACTTGTTAATTTATTGCTTAGACATTTTGTCGAGTAATTGGTGAGCAACCTACGTACAACAAAACTCACTATATTTTACTCAGGAATAAACCAACTAATTATAAATTTAAATCAGAGGGAGAGCAATTAATCATGTTAAAAAAAAAGATGTACTGATGTGTATATATCTATTCAAAATTAAACCGAAGGGAAATAAATAGACACTAATACGTACCCACGACCTTTGTTCCTTTGGAGACGTTGAAGTTTGTTGGTCAACCAGCCTGGCCGTGTGACAAGCTTGAACTGGTACTTGTTGCTTAAAAATGCAGGGGAGGGTAGAAGATGAAACAGTGTGGCTCAGTGGAATGAGCTTAAATATTTAAAAATTATTCAATCCTTAATATGTCAAATTGAGAGGAACGCCATGCTAACTGGGGAAGAGGCTTTACTATCAAACATGATGCGTTCCAGAAGGGCTATGAGATGTGTTGGTCACTTGGTTGTAACCAAAACTGCAAAGGCCATTCGTTTTTTGTTTTTTGTTTAACAGCAAAAAAGAATTTTATTAATCTTTAAAAATAAATTACAAAGATTAAAAGGATCCAAAGCACGAAGTAATGCCACGGAGGGTTTTGTTTGTGCCACGGGAATTAATTCCACACCATTCAAATATGCCCCAATTGCCCTCCCTTGTTATCTGCTACTAATTTGTTTTGACTTCTCCCTAACCATTTAACTTTCCTAAACTACCCCCTTGGTGACTTTCCTTTATCCACAAACAAATCCCACTTTGAATCTTTTTCATTCCTAATCCAATTTAATACTCCACTATCACAAGATCAACCAAAATCTTTTCTTCTACATAGAATAACTTCCTAAAACTCCTTCATCATAAAAAAATTCTGTCCTCTACATACACAAAAAAACGTCACCTTCACTCCATTTCTTTATCAATATTCAAGGTATTTCTTTATCATTTTTTTTTTGTGATTCTGTTAATAGACTACCATATCATCATCCTCTCCTATGTGTTTTTAGGAATTTATGTTATTTTCGTAACTTCATTTTCGATTAAGTTGATAATCGTCCTTGAACTTTTTCTCATGTCAATTTAATGATTTGCAGAATGGATATTGAACAAGCAATTGAATCTGTCATTGGAATTTCAAGTGATCGAATTGAACAAGAAAGAATCGTTGCAGAAGGCTAGGTAACGAAATGCAAGAAAATAGACAAAATGACATACTTGGACAACTTGGATGGAAATTTCAATCCCGTGAAGGGCTTCTTGGTACTCTTAGAGATTTTTTCTCAATGCAAGGGTATGCAATATCTATCAAAAATTCCAAAAAGGACGAATATGTTATCATTGGTTGTGATAGGGGAGGACGTTACCGCAATAAATGGCACGTTCCGATAGAGCGTTGACAACGGAAGACGGCAACTCGTCTTATAGATTGTCCTTCTCAAATTTACAGTAAGATACATGAGGATGGCTTTTGGGTACTTGAAGTGAAGAATAGTTCACATAATCATGAACCTTCTAGTGATATGTCTGGACATCCTTCTTGTCGTCGTTTGTCAAAAGAAGAGATCATGAGCATTGAAAAGATGACTAGATCGGGGGTACCACCACGCCAAATACTTTCTTCACTTCGACAAAGGAATCCGAAACTTCAGGCAATATCAAGAACAATCTACAATATGAAGGTTAAACTTAAAAATGACAACTTGGCCGGACGAACTATGATCCAAGCATTATTTGAAGAGCTTTTTTTTTTGATAAGCAACAAGATTTTATTAAGAAACTCGACAAAGGTTACATCGAGGGAAGGTCAAATATGAACATCAAAGATTGAAGTCCATAATAGACCTAGGAAAGAGAAAATAAAAACATAAAAAGATCCATTCAATGGTAATTGAATAAGCCTCAGATTAATATGCCATCCAACCAACCTCCCACACTCAGCTATTGTAAATCACCAAACGACATCAAAAGGAGATTCTTTTGATAACCCGATACAACTTCTTCAAACCTTTGGAGAAAAGCAGCTTCAGCTTCCTTTGAGAAACGCATCTTGAGGATATTATTAGACTTGGAACAGTTGCAGAATTCATTCAGTAGAGTAGCAGGAACTCCATCACATCTTCCATCAGCAAAGAGTGTCAAAAAATCACCATCCCGTTCATCACTCTGCTCCACTTCATTTGACATACACAGCATCACCATTCTAAACTAATAGAGACTTCAAACAATTTATTATTCCAGCTTCATATCAACTCCAAAGCACACCATTTGAAACATCAGTGCCAGGAGCATTTCCAACGATAGCAGATAAAATCCAAGTATCAGTCAAAACATTATTCTTTGAAGTAGATATAGTCAGCACCGTGGTTCCACAACATCGATACCCAATCGCAGTAGATTGCAGCTCACTACTCAGTTTATGACCATTATTATCAAGAGCAATACAATAATCCCATTGGTTCATGAAAATCCCAGCAAAAAGTTTTCAGCATGAATCAGTAATATATCAGCTCAACCATTCGGCTCTATACGATATTAACAGTGCACCTTTAGGTAATTAAAAGACATACTCAAATCATCAGCATCCATAAGGTCTCTTAGCCCTCCCAAGGATTGGGAGTTGAAAAGAGAACAGGTAAACTCCAGGAATCAACAGCAAATGAGTAATGGATAATCCAAACTGAAAAATTCTTCTATCAGTACCAGCAGTAGACTTGGTAATATGTCTCCAAAAGCTCTTAGCCCTCCCCAGAGATGGGAGTTGAAAAGAGGGAAAAGACTCACATGCATATAAGGTATCAGAATACACTCCTTTGCACCCTCTTAGCCCTCCAATTCTGTGGAGTTGAAAGAGTGGTAGGAAAGTCTACGTAGCCTTCATAACACAAAACTACATCTCTCATAACATGATGACCAGAGGAGAGCCTCTTAACCCCAAACAACCAACTGACCCCAGACACAAAAGGGGAAAAGACAATAAAAAAAAAGAAAGAAGGAATAAGAGAAAGCACACCAAGAGTGAGACCACACCTAGACCTATATCCCACAAGGACAACAAACAGCACCCAACCCCCAAAAACAAAACAAAACAGCCCGTAAACAAAAGAAAACCCACAAACAAACACCAAAAGAACCAACGGACAAAAAGAGTGCCCAAAAACCCACCCCCTAAACAAAAGAAAAAACCCAAGAACAAAAATAAAGACCACACCCACCCCCACCCACCAAACCCACCCAGACCCCGAAGCCAACCAACCAGCTCTGAGCAAGCCTTTACTTCTTCACTCTCCTAATCCCATCCAAATTCCACTTGAAATCTTCCACAGAATAGTCATGCAAATTAAATTTGCCTTTTATCCAAATAGCCACTCTAGTTTTTACCAAGTCCACAATGTCTTCCTCTTGCCATGGTTTGTCATTAAAAACCGTATCGTTCCTGCATAGCCATATAGTCCACACCACTGCATAAAAGGTTGCTTGCCAGCAGGATTTTTCCAAATTTTTAAATGGGAACTCATTCCAGAAAAGAAAGAGACCTTTCAAAGTTGCCGGGCACACCCAAACAATATGCCACCACTTCATAATTTCATTCCATACCCTCATTGCACTATCACATAAGACGAGTAAATGATTGGGTGTTTCCTCCTCATTGTTGCACAAAGGACAAAAACTAAGCTCCTCATTCAGAATTCCTCGCCTTACCAAGGCAGACCTCGTCGAGACACACTCCTGAACAGCCATCCATGCAAATAGCTCTACTTTAGGGGGACCAATATTCTTCCAGACCTCATACAACTCTTTATCTTCAATAAATTTTTGATCTTCCCATTTGGAGTAAGCAGACTTCACTGAAAATGTCAGATTTTTGCTCCATCTCCATTCAATACAATCCTCTTGAGACTCATGTAATTGCACTACACTTAGTAACTGAACAAGAGTAAGGAGTTGTACATTTTCCCAATCCCGCAACCCTCTTGTGAAATGGAAATCCCAATTATCTTGGTTTCGACTATCCACAATGTCTGCTATCATTGCTTCCTGTTGAGAGGAAATCATATAAAGCCTTGGGAAGACAGCTTTTAATGACTCCTCCCCCAACCATTTGTCTTGCCAAAATTTAATCCTTGTACCCGAGTTGACCTTCAATTTGAATCCTTGGACTATAAATTCTCCCATATCCGCGCACAAACTTCCTACTGAGCAGATATCCTTCCATATGGTTGAAGCCTTTCCTATGTTTGGTAGCATAGGAAGCCAAGCCTGATCTTCCAACTTGTATTTGCTCTGCACTACTTTCACCCACAAAGAGTCCTTCTCCTTATTATACCTCCACCACCACTTAGCAAGTAATGCCACGTTGTGTTCCAATAGTCTTTTGATCCCCAAACCTCCAAATTTCTTATGTTTGGAAAGTTTTTCCCAATTTGTTAGATGAAGTTTCCTTGACCCTTCTGATTCTCCCCATAAAAATTTCCTTTGCAATCCTTCTATCTTATTAGCAACTACAGTTGGCATCTTGAAAAGGGACATATAGTAAATGGGAAGGCTGCTCATATTAGAGATCAGCAAAGTCAGCCTACCAGCTTTGGATATACGTCTCCTCCTCCAAACCTTCAGTGCCTTTTCTACCTTCTCAATGACAGGAGCCCATGTTTGAATCTTTCTTGGGTTTGCTCCAAGAGGTAACCCCAAATACTTCATAGGGAGTTTACCACTCTTGCAGCCTATGATAAGTGCCAATTCGTTAACAATTTGCTCCTGAATACCCACACCACACAACATACTCTTGGACATGTTGATCTTTAATCCTGACATCTCTTGAAACCACCTTAAGACTCTTTTAATGCTAAGAATTTCATCCAGATCATTATTACAGAACAGAATTGTGTCGTCCGCAAACTGAAGATGCGACACATTCACACCATATGACTCCGAACCAATTTGGATGCCCTTGATTGAGCCTTCATCCTTTGCCCTCGCCATTAGAATGTTGAACGCTTCCACCACGATATTGAACAGGAAGGGAGACAGAGGGTCTCCTTGACGAAGACCCTTCTGTGGGAAAACTTCATCGGTTGCTGATCCATTGATTAAAATGGAAAGAGATGTAGTTGAGATACATTTTTGGATCCACTTACACCATTTTGATCCGCATCCTAATTTTTCAATCATCTCCAAAAGGAAATTCCAATTTACACAGTCATAAGCTTTCTCAAAATCCAGCTTTAAAATCAGCTCTCCTACCTTTCTCTTTTTCCAGCAGTCAATAATCTCATTAGCAATTAGCACCCCGTCCAAAATTTGTTTTCCACCCACAAAGGCTGCCTGTGATTCTCCAATAATAGATGGCAGCACCAGTCTAAGTCTGTTGGCTAAGACTTTGGCCAGAATTTTGTAAACACACCCGACCATACTAATAGGTCTAAAGTCTCCAAAACATTTAGCACCATCTTTTTTAGGAATCAAAGTAATGAAAGTACAGTTTATACCTCTAGCAAGATTCCCATGGTCATAGAACTCTGCAAAAAAGGCCAAAATGTCCTGCTTCATGAAACTCCACGCCTTTTTGACATATGAGAAATTGAAACCATCTGGACCCGGAGCTTTGAGACTATTACAATCCTTGATAGCTGCTACTATTTCCTCTTCATCAAACTGCTTTTCCAACAATTCCTTTTGCTCAGGACTTAGTCTTCTATAGAAGGGCCCTTCCAGTTCTGATCTGATTACCACCTCTTCAGAAAATATTGCTTTAAAATATTCCACAGCTGCCCTTTTGATCAAATCAGGTTCCTCCTGTATTCTGCCATTCACCTTGATAGAGCATATAAGATTCTTTCGAAATCTATTATTTGCTGATATCTGGAAGAACCTTGTGTTTCTATCCCCAAGTTTCAACCAATTTATCCTAGATTTCTGTCGGCAAATGCATTCCACCATTCTTGAACACTTCAAAGCTTCACCCCTCACCGAACTCCTCTGCTTCTTTTCTTCAGCATTCAATTGTCTGTCTTCACTCAGTAAATCCAGTTGATGCAGTTTTCCTTGTAATTCGGCGAGTTTGAGATTCATGTCCCCAAACTCAAGTTTGTTCCATGTTTTCAACCTTCTTTTGACCTCTTTTAACTTCTTCACAATTTGACACCCTGCCCATCCATATGTTGGTAAGGTTTCCCAAGCTTCCTTAGCAACTTGCATACACTTTGGATCAGCCAACCAGACATCCATAAATCTAAAAGGTTTTGGTCCCCAATTCCAGTTGTTATCCGAAATCATAATAGGGGCATGGTCAGAAATTGGTCTCGGTAATCCCCACAACACCAAGTTGAAGTTGTCCATCACCTCCTCAGAGATTAGAAATCTATCTAACCTGCTGTGAACTGAATTTTCCTGGAAATTAGTCCATGTAAACTGCCTACCCATCATTGGTAGATCCTTGACTTCTAATTGATTAATAAACTCCCTGAATTCCCTCATGCTTCTCTCCACTCTATTACACCCTGTTCTTTCACACATGGCCTTTATCTCATTAAAGTCCCCTCCCAGACACCATGGGACCTGAGCAATACGTTTCAACTGGATTAACAAATTCCACAATTCACTCCTACTTACAGCTTCATTGGGAGCATATACGTTGACAATGGTACATTCCAAATTTATCAGAGCACCCGTCACCATGACAAAATGCCTATGAGTGGTGACATTTCTTGGTTTAAACTTATCTGGATTCCACATCATTAACACACCTCCAGAGAGACCCACAGCCCCAGACTCAGCATACTCTACATCTAAAGATCCCCACAATCTTTGAACTACAGACAACTCAAAACTCTCAACTTTCGTTTCTTGTAATAATACTACATCCGGACTTCTATCTTTAATCAACTTCGTAACAAACCTCTTTTTAACTGAACTCCGTAGCCCCCTTATATTCCAAGAGATGATTTTCATTGGGGCCACTTATTAGTTCACTTTATTCACCAAAACTTAGTCATCCCTCATAAGAGGGGTATATGACTTATCTTTCAGCGCTGCTTTCAAGGCTTTTGCCTCGTTTTCTATCATCTTTTCCATCCTTTTGATACCAGGGTTACCGAACTTAATACCAAGAGAGTTACCTGCTGCAATAGTCTTTTGCACCTCCTTGTCTATTTCATTCTGCTCCTGTTGTTGAGAAGCAGTAATGTACTCCGCAATACCGTTCCCTCCTGAATTCTCTGAAGCTTCCAATTGTTGACTTCTTATGTTTCTCCTGACCGCACTTGGGTTCAAATCAACATGCAAATTAATGCCACACACTTGAGATGCTCTTACCGGAATATTGGATAAACACTGCACAGGAATATTTTCCACCCCTCCTCTGTCTATTCCTTGCCCTTGTTTGTCACTTGCTTGAGCTTCCGTATATTGCCTCTGACTGCTATCTTTTGCCGATTCAATGCAATCTTCATTCAGAGGGCTTTGAGAATCTTGTACAATTGAATCTAATCCTAGAAAGGAGTTGGTGCTCTCCTCATTATTGTTCTCACCAGCAACATGATTCCCGAGAGTCCCAGCCCCTTGTAATGCTTGTAATATCTCCCTTCCAGATAAGTGGTTATCATTAAATCCATTGTTCCCTACCTTTTCGGTTTCCTCCTCTTTGTTTTCAGACTCTTTAGCTTCCTCTTCATTGTTTTGTGCCCTGTCATTCAATATTCTATTTCCTTGCAATTCCATGTCAACCACTAAATTCTCATTCTTCTTCATGCTGGCATCCATGTGATCAATTGTCTTGTCCACCTCACCGTCTTCTTCCTCCTGTTCCGAGATTGCGTCATGGTTTCCGGCCTGGTTTGTTGCGGTCACCGTTCTGAACGTTCCTTCCTCTTCCACCCTGACATTATATTTCCTTCCATCTACCATTAACTTTATCTCCCCATCAATTTTGTTATGGCTCTCTGTCGCAATAAGAACTCTTCCTTTAACAAATGTTACTTCTCTCAATGTGTCGTTGTCGACTTCAATAAAACATCCCCATCGACTTCCAATTGCTCTAAATGTTGGAACATTCCATGCATTGAGAGGCATTCCATAACAAGCAATCCACGCAAATCTCTCACATTTCGCTGAATCTCCGTTCCATGGTTTAACTTCTTCAAACCACAATTCCAGCCATTTCTCCTTCATCATCTCGTTTCTGCACTCCACACTCGAAAATGAAATAATCACAAACCTCCCTCCCATCGGTTTAATCTGAACATTTCCTGCATTCCCCTTATTAAACAGTACTTCTAGATCTTTAGCTGAGATTAATCTTCGCATCTTTCCGACTACGCTCCAGTTTAACCATCCATTTCCCACTGCACTAACCTTAAGAATTTCACCATCGTCTTTACCCTCAGCCGCTTGCTTTGGTACTCCTAAAATCCCTCCTTGATTGCTTGATTCTGGGATCCCTTTTCTCCTCCACACCTCCCTTCCCCTTTCTTCAACATGCTTCCGGAGAAGGTTGTTATTCTGGGCCCAAGATTTCTTCTGATTAACTGCTGACTGCTTCCCTTTATCTGACGAGTTGTTACAGTTCGTTTGTGGACCAACCCTTGATAATTGATTTTTGTCTCTCCTTTGATTTCTGATTCCACCTCCAATTACTAGGGTTTCCTGATTGTATCGGTTGGGAACCTGAATAGGGCTTGGATTGTTGTACCTCCCTTGATTCTTGAGGACCCTGTCATCTTTAGGGTTTCCTTGATTGTAGAAATTGGGGATCTGACTTGGGTGTCGATCTTGTTTCTTCAGATATTTCGCCAAGTTCACCACCAGCTCTTGACCCCAAATCCAAGATCCATTTGTAGACTGCACAGCAACACTTGCATCTCTAGACGATTCAAATCGGACAAAACCAAAGCTTTGCCCCGAAATCTTGCTTCTCTTATTTGGAATGTAACAATCCCAAACTCTTCCGTATGTTGAGAATAAGTTGTAAACAAAACCTTTTCGGATTCCGTTTGGTAGATTATCCACGAAAATTGTAGAACTCCGTTGTTCGGCACCGTTCTCTCTCCTTCCTCTTTCCATCCCCTGAAGTTTTCGGTTCGACTTACTTCATATGTTAATTCCCTGCCAGTGGAGATTTCTCACCCTAAGAAAGAATGTAGAGAGAGAAATGGAGAAGCTTTTCAGTACTTTTATTTGAAGAGCTTTGTCAAGGTTTGTCAAGGTGATTTTACTTTTTATGTTGCTCATGATCAAAATGGTCATTTGACGCATCTATTTTTTGCACACCCTTCTTCCATTGCATTGACAAGGAGCTATACAACTGTTTTTGTGATGGATTGCACTTACAAGACTAATAGATACAAGATGCCACTACTTGATATCGTTGGAGTTTCAAGTTTTAACAGTTCGTTTTACTCATGCTTTGTATTCTTGGCAAAAGAGGGAGAAGAAGATTATGTTTGGGCTTTACAAATGTTTAGGAAAATATTGGGTCCCGCTTGTTATCCTACTGTCATTGTGTCCGATAGGGAATTGGCCTTGATGAATGCTATAAAGGTTGTCTTCCCAACGACTACAAACCTTTTATGTGTATGTGAAAACTCTTGTTTTTGGCAAATGTGTGAATGCGGTGAGCGCGGGCGTGCCAAGACTTGTAGCGCCTAACTTTTGGTGAAGATTCCCGTGAATCTTGACTTCTAACGTACGAACGATTGTGTGTGATCCAAAGGTTTAAGATCACAATGTGGTTCGGGGTTTGCCACACGGTCGTGGACTTAAAATTTCCTAGTCGTATAGGAAATGGACGTAGAAATGTAAAAAGACGTGAACTTTATTACTCCGGGATAATAAAGTTTGATTACAAGGAAAATAAAAGATCCAAACAACTTGATGAAGTGTGTTTGAATGGGGTTTGAGCACGTGGTACTCAGTAGACTACTTTGTTGAAAGTAGGAAAATTTTGTAAGCGTTGAGTTTTGATTGGTGTTGGACCCTTTTTCCAGCATTGTGAACTAGTATTTATAGACTCAGCAGCAGGCTGATTCAGGCCTGAATCCGAAATCTGTCTTGTCCCAGCAGCTGCCATGTGTCCCATGATTTCCCACTTTCTGTGCATGTATGTTAGTAGGCAGTTTTCAGAAGTTGATAGCAGTTACCAAGGTCATGGCTGATGTGGCGACAACTTCCCATGATCTCCTTTCCTCATGCATTTGACACATGGCCAATTGACCAAGTCAATTGGCCTTTGAAATACAAAACCCAACTGCCAACAAGTGATAACCGGCCCTTACAATTGTGGACCACTTTATTTGCACCAGACCAATGCTAGCTTTCTTTTGTAAAACCAAACGTGGGCTAACCCATGTGGGCTAAATCATCATCATCCTTCGTGGGCCCAACCGTGGGCTGCCCTTCCAGAAGATCATGGGCCGATTCCTCACATGGGCCGCATGTTCCCTAGGCCCAAATGGGAAATACCCATGGCCCAAGACTTACTCAATTAATTTACACAACTCTCGGCCCAATTAATTAAAGAATTAACAAAAAGCCCAATCACGGCTAGCCCGATCCGTGGTGCCAAAAACGGGTATAAACAGTATGGCATATTGAGAAAATTATTTTGGCGAATTGCAAGTCTCATTTTAAAACTCAAGAGGATTGGACCACATTTTTAGATACTTGGAACGAGGTGATAAGCTCTCCAGATGAAGGGGCATTTGATGAAGCTTGGAAATTATTTGAACTACTCTACAATGAGGAGGAGTACGTGTTAAGTTATATTCAAAGGACATGGCTTCCATTTAAAGAACGATTTGTAAAAGCATGGACTGAAAAGTGTGCTCATTTTGGAAATCGTGTTTCTTCGAGGGCGGAAGGTGCTCATGGAAAATTGAAGAAATATTTGCAAGTTTCAACCGGTGATCTCCATCAAGTGAAGAACAAGATATGCCTTGCGATTGAGAATGAATTTAAAGAGATAAATGCTCAACTCTCAAGTGAGAAGATTTGAATACCTCACAATTGCAACATTTCTTTCTTTAAAGAAATCATCAATCGTGTGTCAGTGTATGCTATGGGAGAGATACTTAAACAATATGAAATGGTTAAACATGGGACAATGCAGCCAGTTTGCACGGGACACTTCATGACAACAATGGGTCTCCCTTGTGCACATAAGATGATTGATTGGAAAGGTAAGGCACTACCTCTTGATGCAATACACTCACAATGGAGGATTGATATGATATCCCTTACTTGTTCTGATGGTGGAGCCAGTGGGGAAGTATTCAAAGGGTTGATCCATGAGTTAGAAGATAAATATGAAGCATGGCCTCCAACTCAAAAGAAACGCGCTCAAGAGAGGATTTCTCAACTTGTAAATCCATCACTTCCATTACTTTTTGAGCCAAATGTTCAATGTCCTAAAGGACGTCCATCGGGGTCAAAGAAAGGAAAGGAATCTGGGTCAACAAGACGAAATCCTTCGAAGTTTGAGATCGTGGATGCAACTAAACGAAAATGTAGCATTTGTAAAGGTGTTGGTCATAATAGTCGAACATGTCCGCAAAAATTTGGGACAAATGAGTTTAATGCAAGTCATATAGCTAATCCAAATGATGATGGACCGACTATGAATGTGATTGACCCACACAATTTCTACTTCAAGTAACTGCTTTTGGTTGGATGATTGAACGGTAAGTTTAATTCTTTGTCCATTGTTTTGCTTAATTTGTTTTTGTCTTAATTTTACTTGAAAAAAACTTACAATTCTATATACCCCATCCGCCGATCTCTAAATAAATGTTTCCTACGAAACGACATGTAATTTTTGAACAAAAAATAAAGTACTTCCGTGCATAATTTTTTCAATTTTCTTCACACCAAATTGAATATCTAATGAGTTCTTTAATTCACTGCGAAGAAATTGAAAAAAAAAATTATGCACGAAAGTACTTTATTTTTTTTTGTCAAAAATTGCATGTCTTTTCATAGGAGATACTTATTTAGGGATGAAGGGAGTGCTAAGTTTTCCAAATTTTGAAAAGATCTATGTTATAACAATTTTCTTTTCCCCACAGGCAATAGAAGACTTCTTTCTCGTCAATAAAGATTGTCAAGGGCTAAATGAAGGACGCATTACAACTTTTCCTTGGATTATTTTTTTGGAACTTCATAGTTCATTTCTGGTTAGTTTGTAATGTTTCATAGAATGCATCTTTAATTGTGGACGAGAATGTTAATTTTGATTTCTAATAGTTTCTGGTTATGTCTTGCTAATAGTGATTTGCAATTGACCTGGAGTGCATAAATTAAATTATTGTTTTACTCTTTTAATTCTATGTAGAAGAAAGGATTTTGGTTGATCTTGTGATAGTGGAGTATTAAATTGGATTAGGAATGAAAAAGATTCAACGTGGGATTTGTTTGTGGATTAAAGGAAAGTCACCGATGGTGTAGTTTAGGAAAGCAAAATGGTTAGGGAGAAGTCAAAACAAATTGTCCAGCTACAGGTACAGATTTTCGGGTACAGCAGCGGGTACAGCAGCGTTTTGCTCCCGTCTCGGGTCCCGCAAAGATGATCGGAGCCGCTCATTTTGTTCAAAATACGTCTTTTAGGGTCCCCTGTAAAAAATCACCTCAATCCGATATCGGAAAAGGTGTTTACGAATCATCCAATTTTGCTTCAAAATTGAGCCCAATTTTGAAGCAAAATTGGATGATTCGTAAACACCTTTTCCGATATCGGATTGAGGTGATTTTTTACAGGGGACCCTAAAAGACGTATTTTGAACAAAATGAGCGGCTCCGATCATCTTTGCGGGACCCGAGACGGGAGCAAAACGCTGCTGTACCCGCTGCTGTACCCGAAAATCTGTACCTGTAGCATTTTTGAAACAAATTAGCAGATTACAAGGGAGGGCAATTGAGGCATATTTGAATGGTGTGGAATTAATTTCCGTGGCACAAACAAAACCCTCCGTGGCATTAACAGCTCCCTTATTTTTAATATCATACGGAGAGATGGCAGTTTTTTTCCCTTTTTCCGAAGAGTTAATGTTTTAATTTGGTAAAAGACACATACTGGCCGGTTGGGAGGAATGGTCGGGTGGGTAAGAGGCGTGGGATAGGGTTGGAATTCATAGGAACTGGTGGGGGTCTTTTTGGGAAGTAAAATGGAATTATCTCTTTACTTGTAAGACCACTACATGCAATTCGACTGAACCAACGAAGGCGATTACCTGGTGATTTCACTTAGCTCCCTCTGGTGCAACTTTTGCAATAGGTTAAAATCCAATTTTGCAAACTCCAGTAGAGTTTTGTTGTGTGGAATCATCTTTGTTTTTAGCGGCATAGCCAGAGGCGGCTCCACATGGGAGCTTCCATGGTTAACTGAACACCCGAACAATTTTTTTTGCTTAGAATACATGTAAAAATTATGGGTTAGCCTTTCTTTGAACACCCAACGTAAATATCAATGAACACCCAATTCTAAAAGTCTTGAACACCTAATCCAAAAAGAATTGAACACCTAACCCAAAATTAATTGAACACTTCATCACAATCCAATTTACAGCCCATCAATTCAGGTAATTCATATTTGAACACCTAACACATTACATCAAAAGCTTATGATCATAACTTGTAAAAAGAAAGTGAAAAGAAGAATTTATTGATGTAAGTATTATGCTTTGCATTCTCTCCCTATCTTTATTGTCGATGGTCTAAATGAGCTGCTAATGGTACAGCAAAACATGTACAACAGCCATGTACAGATGGTTTTTGCGCCCGTCTCGGGTCCCGCAAAGATGATCGAAGCGGCTAAATTCTGAAGCAAAGTTGGATGATTCGTAAACACCTTTACCGATATCGGATTGAGATGATTTTTACAGGGGCCCTAAACAATATGTTTTGAACAAAATGAGCGTCTCTGATCATCTTTGCGGGACCCAAGACGGGCGCAAAAACCATCTGTACATGGCTGCTGTACAGCTGCTGTACCTCTATCTTTACTGAATGTTCTCCTAAATGTGTTAATTTCGCATTCATGACAATAACTTTTTTTTTGGTCTAGTTAGCTTATAAAATTACGGACAAAGCTTTAAAAAAATTCAACTACATTGTAAATGCCGTTAACTTGAATAATATTCCTTCAAATTTAAGACTACGCGCGATAGAAAATCTCATCATGTCATCCTAAAGAACATATTTTCAATAAAATCAACCTCAACGTAATTGCTACAATTTCTTTCATAAGGATTTTAGTAGATTAATACGCTGGTTAAACGTTGGCACAAAGTATGAAAACTCATTTAGGACAATTGTAAAATTTTACCCTCTCCATTCTCGAAACACTGTCTACTACGAAATACAACTTTCAAAAAAATTGTAGTAAATTTTTGTTAAAAAAATTGTATATATTTTTAAGTTCTCATTTCATCTCGTAGTTAATTTTTTTAGAATAGAAGTTATATTTTTTTACTGTACTATTTATACAATTATATGAGATTGTGTACATTTATTATTGGTTAATGTATTAGCTAGTAAAGTTAAGGTAATTTTTGAACACCCTATCATAAATTCCTAGAGCCGCCACTGGGCATAGCAATACAAACAGGTGTTCATAAGATTACTTGATCTTCTGGTGATACTACAAGGGGAAGTAGAGATAGATTGAAATCGGACGGAATTTTATTGATCAAAGGGATAGAGATGGGATCGAGTATTTCGTCCCAATTAAAACGTTACATACAAGTGCTTGCCCTCCTCCTCGCTCAACCTCACCTTTCTACACAACTGGGAAATGAAAACAGATCTTTTATTGAAAAAAGAAATTGGCTATATATTGCAACATCAAACAACATTCCTAGCTACTTGGCGCACACCATATCATCGGGCTAGCTCAACCTTTTGAAAGAGAGATTTCAAATTGGCACAGAATCAACGAGTACCGAGGTCACTATTTCCTTGAACTTGGCCCCAGAATGTGTGTAACTATCTGCATCCTTGTATACAATATGAAACGTTCGTGCCACATTGAAAACTCTCAAGAGGACAGGCATTGGGACAGCGGTTGGGCGGAGGCACTCTGAGTTGTTGTCTTTCCATGCACTTGTAACTTGTTTCTGAAATTCAACAACGGCCTCTTCTTCTGTCGCACCATATTGTTTCATGTAGCATTCAACTGCTGAGGCTGCGTGACCTCTTTCTTGCTCAAACTACAGTTGCACCATCACAAATGTTAGCATGAAAAAATAGGTGGTACGAAGGATCGATGTCATAATAATATATATATGCTGTATTATGTGTCTATGGCTACTTTAGAACAAGTTATATCCTCAATTAATCGATCTTACCGCGTGGGAAACGACGTCGTCCATGAGCCTTCCAATCACTCCAGAAGCTTCAACAATTAAAGGATCACTGATAACCCAATCAAAGGCCTCTTTGGTCGCAACCTCTCCCATTCCAACAAGGGAAGCGGTCGCAAGTGATCGGAGACCAGCACTCAATTTTCCAACTGGCATATACTCTTCCATGGTTGGAACATAGCCATCGTGATACCATTTGGCTTCAATCAAGTATACTCTAACCATATCTTTCAACTGCAATTCATTTTCATGAGGACAATGAGTAAGTACTATATATTGGACGGAATTCTAACTTCTAATAAATTCTAAAAATTAAACAAAGAAGTCAGTTTGTTCGAGGCCAAGTACTGCGGATTTGGCGTATTCGACTCGATATGATCTTCCTTGCTTGGCCATTTCATCCTCAATCATGTTGTAAGTATCCAAAATCTTCTGATAAAAGTATTTCATGTAGTCCGGAAGTTGATCCGGGGCACTGACATCCCACCTGAAAATCCAAATAGGTTATGGGAAATGACCAAGAGGTATAGCAATAGTTGTGGAAACCAAATTTAGCTAATAACTTTACATTCTACTTTTAGATTTCGAAATTTATACTCTAGCATAAGTTGATAACGTTCCATCACAAATTCGAGATTCAAACGCAGTCTAGGAATCTCAACTTAAAACATTTAAAGGTTTTGATACTCTTGTGAGAACATGTCAAATAAAAAATAGTTTAAGATCACAACGGAGCCGTGAAAAAAGAAAAGAAAAGATCACAACGGAGAGGGGAATTTTAACCTTTGAATTGCATCATGGTGGAGCACAAGTTCTTCGATGGTAGCATTGCTAGCATCATATAAGTCATCATTAATGGAAATCAAGGTAATCAATTTGGTTAGAATCCTTATAGCCGGAAAATATTGGGGCTCATAGTACACTCCCAATATCCAAAAGAACAACTCCACCCCTCTGTCTCTAGCGAAAGGTAGTTTTCCTGCAACGTCCAAATCTTTCCACCACCTAAACCCAAAAATTGTACGGTTAAGAAAAGCGAAATGATGTATTATTAATTGTATGTAGAACATAGGTCTAACATGTAATACCCCGGATTTCTTTTCGAAGATGAACTGATAATGTAGCATTTTTTTTCGAAAAGCTATAAAGTCTTCAAAAAAGACGATACAGGCGATACAACCTTAGATTAGTAATTTTTCCTTCGGATGCCCTTGTCCTTTTAATCTTTGTATCTTTTCAAAGATTAATAAAATTCTTTTGCCGAGGAAAAAAAAATAAAAAAAACTAATGAAGAGCTTCTAGATAGGCTTATTGAACCGTTCGTATTATGTCACCTTGTGAATTCGCTTAGCTCTCTCTGGTGCAATTTCTGCAGTAAGTTGAAATCTAATTTCGCAAAATCCAATAGAGCTTTGTTGTGGGAATCATCTTTTTCATAGAAGGAGATATAATGCCTTGACTCGAGCCTAGTCAAGCCCAGGTGGATGGGCTGATCTAGAGCACGAACTACTTGTGCTGCAATTGGATTATTGCTCAAGTTTAGAAGTGCAGAATTGAGGTGAGTGGTGGTAAATTCCAGTGCTTCATCTAGTATGTCTTCTTGATGCACCCTCAGATGTGTAGCTTCATACAAACTCAACAATCCTCTCACATCACCAATCAACGATTCCTTAAATTTCCCTTCGTTGTCCTTGAGTTTGTTGAATACATCTGCTTAAACCATTCAAAAACATGAGTAATCGGCCGGATGTTAGAAATATGAAAATTAACAGAAATAATAACAACAATCAGTAGTTGCGGCTCCAGAAACTTTCATGAAATTAGCTAGTCATGAAGGTGTTTATTATTTTTCGAACTATATATGGAGGAAATATAAAACATAGTACCCTTGCCCTGGATCACCTATTTTTTTATATTTTTCAATCATTGTTTAGAAATATCGATGACGATCAATCCTATTAAGTTTATCAATTTTAACGTATCCTATAATTGTTGTTTACTATCGATCTGTATAGGATTTAGTATTCAAAAATCCTATTAGCACAACTGCAGTCAACGACAGGTAATTAATTAAATATTGGTAATTTCACAAGCAAAAAGATCACTAAGAAAAAAATAAAAGGTTTTCCTGGCTCCATAAAAAAAACACTTTGGCTATGTCTTCCGAGAACATTTGATTTCCAAGGTCTCCTTTATCGTCATTTATACGCCCTTTTTTTGCCCCCTTAATTGGTCCTGTTTCCTACTTTTTGATGAACTTTTCTCGATCAATTACAAATACTTACATATACACATTCACATTCACATGGGAACACACATACACAGTACACATTCAATGTGTGTGCATCCAGGTTTATATATCTTTTCGTTGAGAATAACAGATTTCAACCAAAACATGGGTACTACAAAAATTGGGGATGTAACCAAATAAATATGGGTAATAAGTAAAAGAGAATTACCACAGGAGACAGGATGTCCTTGCTGTCTAAGCACTCGAAATGAGAGAGCCATAGTGTAAAGATCTTCATCGTTGGCCATTTCATGATAGGTTTCATATATGTGCTGTAATGTTGTCTCAATCTCGGTTTCAAAATGGTAGCCCACACCTAGGCGTTGAATTGCATCAATCAAGCTCAACTTCTGTGAAGGTTTATCAGCACTTGCCACTATCATCTCTCTCACTTTTTCTTTGAGCTGCTCAATTCTTTGCTCCGTTTTAACATCCGGTTCCTATGGAAACAATGATAAATATGCTCATTTGGAACTAGTCTAATGTAGTGTCTTACATGATACTACTAAACATGTCACAAATAATGGGTGCCACATAGTACGTCTATGACTATATAATGTTCAAACAACAGTACTTGTCACCAAAATATTACCGAAACATTTGTAACCACGAAATCAAATACCCATAACAATCTTGGCTTTGTGAAGAGAACGACAAAAGTATATATGATGGAAACGAAGATAGTGAAATTATATATGTTACTACGTAACTCAATCAAATAAGAATATTTTTATGCTTGTTTTTCACTATATATCCTAAACCGAGATTAACATATATAAAAAAAATTGCATTTATGTTGATCATATTGGAAGGCTGTAAGGATTTAATTTAAGTATTCTACATATGATTCAAAACAATCTGAGACAATTTTACCATGGCGACAGAAGCGTAGACAAGGAAATAATCTCCCCAAACACTCGGATGGAAATTTGCAGAGCGACGTGGAGTGCCCTCGGGTACTTGGCCATGGGTCATTGTAAGAGTTGGGCTAGTGTTTATTTCCATTTTCCTAGTGGGTTGCTTTGGAGGCTATGAACGGTTAAGAGAAGGGGGAGCTCTACTAAACCAGAAAGAAAACTCTTTTAGTCCTTACTTTCACTCTCTAGCTGGTTGGATAGACAGAATTCTGTACTTGCTATTTATAGAGCTCTCGTACTTTCTATTTATAGAGTTTGGATGTCCTCGGCCTATTCTAAAAGAATTACATATCAGGTCAATTAAAATCTATGAACGGTCAATGTTGTTTGCTTACGTTTTCACTTCAAGTTTTCTCCCTCGTGCTCATTTGTTTTGTGGAAATTAAATACTACTCGTATTAGGTTTGTTTGTCTAAGCTCGTGCATGCATGGCTGGCCGTATTTATTGGACTTGGCGCTCAGTGTATGCGTAGAAAAATCCGACTCCGGGGTATCCGACAAATGGTTTTTTTTTCTTTTTTTTTTTCCCATCGATAGGAGAGATCATCAATTGAGAAAGTCAAAGGGGTTTGGCCAAATGGTTGTGAGAAAACAATAAGTGCTCTTCTATAAGGTCACATGTTCTATTCTCACAGAGGCCAAACATTCCAAGGAAATTGGCAGAGGAGTCACAGTCTCACACCCAATATAAGACAAGTCACACGATAGAAAAAGAAGAGAGAGATTCTTAATCGATTGGCAAAAATGGCATAGTCACTAGAAGGAGAAGTCATAAAGTCAATTAAATGAGTTGAAAGTTTTGAGGAAAAATACAGATCGATATGCATGATTGTTAAAACATTAGCTCATTTGGATATCGGTAAGGGCTTGATCAATTTTTTTTTCAATTCCGACTAAGTTGATTTTTTACAATGATTCTTAAGAAAATATTTTAAATAGATTTAGCGGCTCTTAGCATTTGTGTGAAATCCCGAAACGATTACCACACAATCCGGTGTACATTTAGTGTACACCAAATGGCATACCCATAGTCGGACTGTTAAGCACTTTTTGTGGGGAGAATAAAAAAATACATTAGAACAATATGAAATAGTGGTTTTATTTGGTTGTCAGTTTTGAAATAAATTTTTTAGATAAATATTTTTATAAATTTGTGTATTTTTCGTCTTTAGTGAATTTTTTTAAAAGTGCTATATACATCCAAAAAAAATAAGAAAAAATTCTTGATAAAAAATTATTAAATACGAAAAACACGGATGACGAAACAGTCAAAAAATTTGGAAAGAACATTTTTGAGAGGAGAACCAAACAAAGTGAGTGTCATTGCATAACTTTTCTAAGGTCAAAATTCTAATTAATACGAAGTGTTAATATATAATTAACTTTTCCTGTAATAAACCATTCTCGAACAAGAAGCCTTATTTTCCAATGAATTATGGAAACTCTCCTACAAAACTTCGTGTAATTATTAAGTTTAAAAAAATGGGCTAGTTGGACAAGCTTAGATATATTGAAACTTTTGGAGGGCCGGGTTTGGATATGCACAAGTCTCGTTATTATTTGGTACAAGCCTAGCCCCGCCCGATGTATGTGCACCGTACCCCTAGAAGTTCTTTTTTCTCGATGTATCCCTATAGGGCTAGTATCAGAGCATCCGCAATGTAATAATCAAAAGTGAATAATCAAAACTTGCCACGTAAGCTTTTGATTATTCATTTAGAGGGTTGCTAAAGTTAGCAATGTGAAGTCCCACATTGTTACTTTTGATTATTCAAATATCCAAATTTGATTATTGGTTAAGAGGTTGCTAATTTTGATTATTACAATGTAAGCACTTTTTTAAGAACACATTACTAACTTTAACAATCTTTTAATTTTGATTATTACATTGCGGATGCTCTTAATATACATATTTTTGCGGATCACCAAATCTGTGTATCTAGAACAATATTTTCCTTGCGAGGGACATTGTGCTTACACAATTCATTTTGTCGTCAGCGAAGAAAAGTTGGTCTCCAAGATATTTTTTGTGGGTTCAAATCTTGGACTGGATTTGCTTAGACTTTTACTTCAAAATTTACTCCTTCGAGTACGACCTTTTATTGTGGAAAATATTGGCTCTCTGATTATGAGGTGCGTAGAGACTTTTTCTGTTGTGTTTATTGGACTACACCCTCATTTTGTGGAATTCTAATTAATGATTTACATATAGAAATAAAAGAAGCTTTCTTGTTTACAAATTTAAGTAGAAAAACATATGGTACCCAACAATTATTATACCAGAATCAGAATAAAGTCATGATTTTGAGGTGAATGTTATTGTTCAATTTCTTGGAGGGTTCCAACCTAAAATCAATTGATAAAATATGGAGTATCCTCTAGAATATATTAACCAATTTTGGGTGGCTTAAATAAGCGATGTAGGGCAAGTTTAATCCTCCCCTCACGTGCAGCCCGGATGCACGTGGAGGTGACAGACCAGGAACTGAGCTATTGACTTTGACAACAAAGATAGACTTTCCCACGGGAGGTGAGACCATTCGAAAAAACAAAACATACGACCAGGCCACTTGATTTCTTATTAAAGAAAACAAGACACATATTGACAAGATGTCAACAAAAATAGCACTCACAAAAATAGGAAAAGATAAAGATGCTACCAAGTCCCACAAGGAACTGTGACGCGCTGCCCTTGACCCCATTGCCAACAGTCAAGGATGAAACCAGGGAGGTCTAATAGGGGCGGCCGCCACAGCAATAATTTTAGAAAATACAATTATTATATGTAAAAAAAAAATATTCCCAACTTATATAAACTCGCCACCGCTAGATTTTTTTTCCTTATTTTTGCTATATACGAGTCCTTAATCCTCTATTTTTCTTTAAAGGAGACCCAAAATAGTATTCCAAAACTAAATTAGTCTCTTTCGTACTCTATGTGCGAATGACAAATATCATTTACTATAGTTTTAATTACTCTCTCCGTCCCTTTTTAAATGTCCTGCTTCGTAACTCCAACTTATTAAAAAGATATCATCATTATACCTTTCACATCAACTTTTTCCTCCACTTTCCTTACTTACCCATCATCATTATACTTTTACTCACTAACTTTTCAAAATGGAATCTACTTTAAGGGGCAAAATAGATAATTCACCAACTTTTACCCACTAACTTTATAAAATGGACATTTATTAAGGGACAGCCCAAAATGGAATACTTGGGGTGTTTATGGTATTTTATTTAGGATGTGTATTTCGCAGGTTGAGGCTTTGTGATTCATGGCCGGTCATTACTCCTTTTCGGGTGTGATGGAAAAAAAATCATCAAGTTTTGTGGGATGTACCCTTTCTAGTTTATGGATGTACCATGCAATCAACTGATTGTAAGTCAGTTCATACATATAATAGTAGTGTTTCTTTTTCTTTTTGCAGGGGCGACCGCTCCTATTGGCCCCTCCCTGCCTCCATCCCTAGAACAGCCAAAAAAGACTTCCATATTACCTATTATTATGAAAGAAACACTTCGCCAAGTGTTGTGTAGCACTACAGTCAAAGTTGATACCTTTTCCCATCCCAGTCTACCGGCACCAGCTCCGCCTACTAGTAATTTGTTGAATGGTATTATTCATGGCTGGCAAGACTCTTCAACCATCAGTCTTTTTCTTTTACTCTGTAGTGCAAGACTCTTATCTACTTGTTGATTTCTAAAATTCTAACCTGTTAGATATTTTGGCACTTTCCGGGGTGTTCAAAACCTCCATTGATGTCTTTATTATATCAATTCCGTTTGATTGTAATGGGTAGGTTAATTAGGGGTAGTTTCTCGCTCGATGCTCCTCCCTTTATCTGCGCCAAATTGTCCGCTGTGAAATCGATCCAATTGCATGAGAGGTAAAGGCATTACACAACACATCATGCATATTATTTCCAAGATAAGAAATTTTATTCCTGCTCGTTTTCCTTTTCGGTAAATCTCTTCGAAAATTCGTTTTCCATATATATGTATCCTAAATCAATTTTCTTCGTAAAGGTCCGAAATTTTGCTTTCCATATGAAGCGTAATTATAAGACTTCTGTTTTAAAGGGGAAATTGAAGTATAAAAGGTGCTGATCTCAATAGGGAGGTTACAACCCCATAAAGAGTTTTGTTTTGTTTTTTTTACAGCAAATTGGTCTAAAGTCCAAAATTTCATTAATCAAATAAACAAAGTTACAAAGATTAAAAGAAAATAGAGAAACACGCTATCACAACCAACGACCTACATCCCAACCAGCTAGGGCTATTAGCCGAGACCGGAAACTCGATCAAAACCGGAAAAATTGGACCGAACCGAATTTTTCAAACCGGTCGAATAATTTCGATCCGGTTTCTGTGTTTTAAAGACCGGTCGAAACTGGACCGGTTATATATATATATAATATACATACATATATAAACTGTTTTTATGGGCTTAATGATGTTTTTATGGGTTTTTTTTATATATATTGGGCTCAAAAATTTATCCTTTTTTGTTGGGCCCAAAAAAAGAGGTTGAATTATGGGTTTTTGGTTGATATTTTGTGGGTTGAATTGTGAATTTTTTGATGTGTTGGGCCCAAAATATGGTCTATGAATGAAAACCGGATAAACCAGACCGAAACCGGTTGAGTCGGTCGAAACCGGACCGTATTATCTCAACCGGTTCTGGTTTCTAAAAATCTCAAACCGGATAACCGGTTTCGACCAAAAAATATGCCAAAACCGGTCGAAACCAGACCGGTATCACCTCTACAACCAGCACCACCACCACCTACAAATGCATGTACGTAATTTGACATTATGAAATGTTTTCGAATTTATTTTCCGGTAAAAATTCAAAATACCCACTAACTTTTACACCAAAATTCAATTAGACTCCCAACCTTTTAAAAATTTCAATTTTACTCCCAACGTTATCTTCCGTTAATCAAAACGCTTTCTTTCGTCCGAATGACTAACGGATTTCGTTAAAGACTCCGTTAAATGCCGTACCGATCGAATTTTGATGATCCAAGCCGCTCAATGTGTTCAAAATGTGATTTTAAGGGTATCTACAGGAAATCAGCAAAAAAAAAAAAAACGGGGATGGCTTCATCTGAACAATTTTTTATTGAATAGTTCAATAAAAAACTATTCAGATGATGCCCTTTCCGATCATTTTTTTTGTTGATTTTTCGCGAGTACCTTTAAAATCACATTCTAATCACATTGAGCGGCTCGGATCATCGAAATTCGATCGGAATGCTATTTAACGGAGCTTTTAACGAAATCCATTAGTCATTCGGACGAAAGGGGGTGTTTTGATTAACGGAAGATAACGTTGGGAGTAAAATTGAAGTTTTTAAAAGGTTGGAAGTCTAATTGAATTTTGGTGTAAAGGTTGGGGGTATTTTGAAATTTTCCCTTTGTTAAAATCATGGGTCACGTTCTCATGTTAAGGCTTTTGTGGGGCAAATGAAAAATAGTACTTTAGAAGCATGTGAAAAGTGTCATTTCATAACTTTCCTAGGGCAATTCTATGATTAATTCCGTGCTGTTTTGGAAGAGAATTACAAATATCTCAAAGAAAAGACCGTTGATTTTGTCACTTTCTTTTATGTTAATGCCACTCTCCTGCAAGGGTATTTTTGGTGTAAAAATATACTTGCAGGGAAGTGACGTTAACAAAAAAAAAGAGTTGTGGCAAAATCATTTCCCAGAGAAAAATGTTCTTTGAACCCAAAAAGTAAACCATGTGGGGCCAATTTATCTCACTTCGTTGTTGGTGTAGCTCTGCCTTGTTTTTTTTTTTTTTTTTTTTAATTTTTTAATCGGCAAAAAAATTTTCATTAATCAAATAACCAAAGTTACAAAGATTAAAAGAAAATAGAGAAACACGCCATCACAACCAACGACCTACATCCCAACCAGCTAGGGCTGTTAGCCGAGACCAGAAACTCAATCGAAACCGGAAAAACCGGACCGGACCGAATTTTTCAAACCTTTGGAATAATTTCGATCCGGTTTATGTGTTTTAAAGACCGGTCGAAACCGGACCGGTTATATATACGTATAATATATTCATATATATAAAAATGTATAATATATACATACATATATAAACTGTTTTTATGGGCTTAATGATATTTTTAGGGGAATTTAGAGGCCGGCCCTTTTTTATTGGTTCGGACTTCAAATAGTCCTGACCAAAATATTTTTTCTTTCCTTCAGTCTTTTTTCTTGACTTTTCATGCAATTTTACTATTTTACCCATTCTTCTTAACTTTTTGTGTACATGTCTATTTTTAATAAAATTTATATTTTTAGAATTAATTTCTGACCCATATTATTTAGGACAAAAATACCCTTGGCTATGTGGGCTATGAGAACTGCCAATTCTCATAGTCACAGTTCTCATAGAAAACTGGCTATGTGATCTATATTATTTCGGACAAAAATACCCTTGGCTATGTGGGCTATGAGAACTGTCAATTCTCATAGTCAGTTCTATGAGAACTGCTCAGTTCTCATAGAAAACTGGCTATGTGACCCATATTATTTCGGACAAAAATACCCTTGGCTATGTGGGCTATGAGAATTGCCAATTCTCATAGTCAGTTCTATGAGAAAACTGGTTATGTGACCCATATTATTTCCGACAAAAATACCCTTGGCTATGTGAGCTATGAGAACCGTTCAAAATAGTCTCACCACACACTAAAATACACAGTTCTCATAGATAATCATCATGGACAATAACAGTTCTCATAGAAAAAAATACAGTTTTCATAGAAAAAATACAGTTCTCATGTGAAATGGCTATGTGAACTGAAAAATACAATTCTCATAGACCGTTCTCATGTGAAATGGCTATGTGAACTAAAAAATACACTGTTCAAATAGTCTTACCACACTAAAATACAAAGTTCTCATAGAAAATACATAATTCTCATAAAAAATACACAGGTCTCATAGACAATCATTATGGAAAAAAACACAATTCTCATAGAAAATATATAGTTCTCATAGAAAAATATGCAGTTCTCATAGAAAAATACGTAGTTCTCATAGAAAAATACGCACTTCTCATAGACAGTTCTTATGAACAACACACAGTTCTCATAAAAAAATACATAGTTCTCATAGAAAATACACACACGAGCAAAAATTGAACAAAAAAAAAAAGTAATCAAAATCAAATATGGGAGGTTGAAATACATAAATCTGACATTTAACAAAAAAAAATCTAAAAAAAAATCGGAATGGTGAAAACAGATCATTTAACAATTTACACATATGCACACAACTACTTCTTTCTAGATTCCACCATTAAACTACAAAAAGAATGCATAACTACACCATTTGTTCCACCGCCGAACAGATCTGAAAACTCTAGGAGTTTAACTTCACGGAATTTCTGGAAACAGATCTTGGAATTTCTGTTTGGTTTGATCAAGAAGAGGAGTTTAACTTCACAGTGTCCCCTTGTCCGGTTGGCGATCATGATCTCACCGAGAGCAGCGAAGGAGAAATAGTCGGCGTCGGAGAGAGCGGCGGTGCTGGCGCGACGGCAAAGGCGAAGGTGGTGGAAGTCTTCGTCATCACTAACCACTGATCCTCCTCCTTCGTCGAAGTCTTCTTCGTCATCCTCGTCTAACTCGTTGTCGTCGACCTCGCCAATGGAGGATTCGTCGAGAACTGGTGAGCTAGTTCTTTCCGACTGCCTACGGCAGTGGAGATTGATGATGGATGAACAACGGAGAGAGAGAGAGAGAGAGAGGGGGGGGGGGGGGTTATCGTCTTTATGAATCGTCTGGATTGCAGGAGCTGTTTTATTTTGTTTGTTGGGATTTGGGGCAAAAACGTCCACATGCAACATAACCGAGCCATCCAGCTTCGGAAAAATATTTCGGGGTTGGGATCAAACCTAACCTAAAAAAGGGAACCGGCCTCTATTTTACTAATATTTTTATGTGTTTTTTTATGTATTGAGCTCAAAATTGATCCTTTTTTGTTGGGCCCAAAAAAAGAGGTTGAATTATGAGTTTTTCGTTGATATTTTGTGGGTTGAATTGTGAATTTTTTGATGTGTTGGGCCCAAAATATGGCCTATGAATGAAAACCGAATAAACCAGACCGAAATCGGTTGAGTCGGCCGAAACCGGACCGTATTATCTCAATCGGTTCTAGTTTCTAAAAATCTCAAATCGTATAACCGGTTTCGACCAAAAAATATGCCAAAATCGATCTAAACCGGACCGGTATCACCTCTACAACCAGCACCACCACCACCAACAAATGCATGTACGTAATTTGACATTATGAAATGTTTTCAAATTTATTTTCCGGGAAAAATTCAAAATACCCCCCAACTTTTACACCAAAATTCAATTAGACTCCCAACCTTTTAAAAATTTCAATTTTATTCCCAACGTTATCTTCCGTTAATCAAAATGCCATCTTCCGTCCGAATGACTAACGGATTTCGTTAAAAACTCCGTTAAATGCAGTCCCGATCGAATTTTGATGATCCGAGCCGCTCAATGTGTTCAAAATATGATTTTAACGGTACCCTCAAGAAATCAGCCAAAAAAAAATGACCGGGATGGCTTCATCTGAACAATTTTTTATTGAATAGTTCAATAAAAAACTATTCAGATGATGCCCTTTCCGATCATTTTTTTTGTTGATTTTTCACGAGTACCTTTAAAATCATGTTCTAATCACATTGAGCGGCTCGGATCATCGAAATTCGATCGGAATGCTATTTAACGGAACTTTTAGCGAAATCCGTTAGTCATTCGGACGAAAGGGGGTGTTTTGATTAATGGAAGATAACGTTGGGAGTAAAATTAAAGCTTTTAAAAGGTTGGGAGTCTAATTGAATTTTGGTGTAAAGGTTGGGGGTATTTTGAAATTTTCCCTTATTTTCCAATGAATTGTTGAAAGTGTTTTATTGTTGAAAGTGTTTTATAACACTGCAAGTTATATATTATTGAAAAACATTGGTTGTTATTACCTTTTCTTTCTTTTTTTAATCGACAAAAAGATTAGTATATTATTAGAAAGTTGATACGGGTACATCAAGGAAAAGAAAACCTAAACCATTATATTGATATATGGAAAAACCAGAGACGGAACCAAGAATTTCACCATGCAGGGGCGGTCGTGCATACGAGAAAAAAATATAAATATACATGCATAATCACGTAAATACATTAAAACTCAAAATAGCATAAATACATAAATCGGTTTAACTAATGGGATCGATCTTGATGTATGTGTCTAATTTTTCTTTATTGTTCATCTTTTTTTTTTCATTCATCACAACTGAACGAATTTGGTACATGTGCTTTCATGTTACTTGATTTTACCAGTCAAAAAACAAAGAATTAGGAGAAGTATAGAACAACAATTGGGGAAAGATATACCTAGCTACAACTTAAATTTCACCAAAATTACTTAGGGTTTTCAAAATCTCTTCTCCTCTGTCTCTATTTTCTCGAAATTGCCTTTGAAATCTTAACAATTTGGGATGTTTGTGCCAAGTGAGAGAGAAAGAGGGGGGATTTGGTGTGCTATTGAGATTTTAGGGCAAAAAGAAATAAAATTGTAAAACACTAAACCCATCTAACGAAAGATGAAAATTTATTACTTGAATATTCACAATATTAACCCTATAGTTTTATTTTTTGTTATATTTTAGCCCTTAGCATTTAGGAATTAATGTTGGTATCCTCGTAGTTCAAAAGTTACAATTATATTTTTTTTTTCAAAATTCTACACAGGAGCAAGCCTATATACTTTCATAGGAATTTTATTACATATAATAGTGGTGTTTTTTTTTTCTTTTTGCAGGGGCGACCGCCCCTATTTACCCCTTCCTGCCTCCATCCCTAGAACAGCCAAAAAAGACTTCCATATTACCTATTATTATGAAAGAAACACTTCTCCAAGTGTTGTGTAGCAGTACAGTCAAAGTCGATACCTTTCCCAATCCCAGTCTACCGGCACCAGCTAGCACCGCCTACTAGTAATTTGACGTTATGAAATTTCCTCCAAAGAAGACGCCGAATTTATCCAACTGAGTTGTGGAATTTTTGTTTCTGCAACAGTAGCCTAGAGGACATTTCAACCCAATTTATCCCCGAGTTTAGACCGAGATTTGGATTTGTTAGAAAAGAGAATTGACAAGAAATTTAGGCTAAAAAAAAAAAAAAAGAAGACTTGATGGCTAAGAAACATAAACAAATTAGAAAAACATAAATAATAAGGAACAAATGCATCTTTTTGAAGGCCTATGTTTACGCGTCGGACACTTATTTAGGGACGGAGGAAGTACTATTCAACAAAGGATGCTTACAGTGCGCACTTGATGAGAACTTTCCTCAGGCATTTGGTAAGAACGCAGACTAAGTACATATCAGGTCAATATGATTGTCGTGAGATAGAGTGTCAATCTTGTCGGGATGTTACTCTCACGTTGTGATGCTATCTTTTCTTGCCCTTATCCTCAATGTTCTTCATTATCGTGATTAATAAAATCTATTTTTTTCGCGTTCAAAAGAAAAAAGTACATATCAGGTCAATTCAAATCTATGAATGGGTCAATGTTGTTTGCTTACGTTTTCATTTCAAGTTTTCTCCCTCGTGCTCATTTGAATTGTGGAAATTAAATACTATTAGGTTTGTTTGTCTAAGCTCGTGCATGCATGGCTGGCCGTATTTATTGGACTTGGCGCTCAGTGTATACGTAGAAAAATCCGACTCTGACAGGGGTATCCGACAAATGGTTTTTTTTTCTTTTTTTTTTTTCAATCGATAGGAGAGATCAATTGAGAAAGTCAAAAGGATTTGGCCAAATGATTATGAGAAAACAATAAGTGCTCTTCTATAAGATCACATGTTCTTCTATTCTCACAGAGGCCAAACATTCCAAGGAAATTGGCAGAGGAGATCACACTCTCACACCCAATATAAGACAAGTCACACGATAGAAAAAGAAGAGAGAGATTCTTAATCGATTGCCAAAAATGGCAAAGACAATAGAGGGAGAAGTCATAAAGTCAATTAAATACTACTTGCGAGGGACATTGTGCTTACACAATTCATTTTGTCGTTAGCGAAGAAAAGTATTGGTGTCCAAGATATTTTTTGACTAAGTATGTAAGGTGGGTTCAAATCTTGGACTGGATTTGCTTAGACTTTTACTTCAAATTTACTCCCTCGAGTACGACCTTTTATTTTGGAAAATATTGGCTCTCTGATTATGAGGTGCGTAGAGACTTTTTCTGTTGTGTTTATTGGACTACACCCTCATTTTGTGGAATTCTAATTAATGATTTACATATAGAAATAAAAGAAGCTTTCTTGTTTACAAATTTAAGTAGAAAAACATATGGTATCCAACAATTATTTTACCAGAATCAGAATAAAGTCATGATTTTGGGGTTAATGTTATTGTTCAATTTCTTGGAGGGTTCCAACCTAAAATCAATTGATAAAATGTAGAGTAACCTCTAGAATATATTAACCAAGCTTGGATGGCTTAAATAAGCAATGTGAGGCAAGTCTAACACTCCCCCTCACATGCAGCCCGAATGCACGTGGAGGTAAAAGACTAGGAACTGAGCTATTGACTTTGACGACAGAGCTGATAGACTTTTCCACGGGAGGTGAGACCACTCGAAAAAACAAAACATATGACCAGGCCACTCAATTTCTTATTGAAGACAAGACACATATTGACAAGATGCCAACAAAAATAGTACTCACAAAAACAGGAAAAGATAAAGATGCTACCAAGTCCCACAAGGAACTGTGACGCGCTGCCCTTGACCCCATTGCCGACAGTCAAGGATGGAACCAGGGAGATCTAGTAGGGGTGGCCGCCACGGTAAGAATTTTAGAAAATACAATTATTATATGTAAAAAATAATTATTCCCAACTTATATAAACTCGCCACCGCTAGATTTTTTTTCCCTTATTTTTTGCTATATACGAGTCCTAAATCCTCTATTTTTCTTTAAAGGAGACCCAAAATAGTATTTCAAAATTAAATTAGTCTCTTTCGTACTCCATGTGTAAATGACAAATATCATTTACTATAGTTTTAATTATGTTATTTTAATTTTTCCTAGAGTCGATGACTATTCATATTACAATGAATCTTTTTATTTTTTAGTATATATTTCGCCACTGCTAGGGTAAAATCATGGCTCCGTCTCTGCCGACAGTGGCTCCTGAAAACCCTCTGCCACCAATCGACTTTGTATCCAGCAAACTTGCAACCCCCATCCAAGGGTGACCAAATGGTCACCTTCGTCATCCGACGACCTTACCGGGAACCCCCTCTAGCCATAAAACCCTGTAGTCGAACCCTTGACATCTACCCTTAACCGCAACACCCAAAACTCTGTCTTCTCAACCGTCTTTTTATTGAAAATAGTTTTTTTTAATCGACAAAAGTAACATTTTATTAGATTTGAAAATAACGTTGTTGCGGGCTACCCAAATTATATCACTGCAAAGAAGCATACCTCCCATTAAGCTCGAACAAGTTACAAGGCCAGTGGTGGTCTACTTGGGGTGTTTATGGTATTTTATTTAGGATGTGTATTTCGCAGGTTGAGGCTTTGTGATTCATGGCCGGTCATTACTCCTTTTCGGGTGTGATGGAAAAAAAATCATCAAGTTTTGTGGGATGTACCCTTTCCTGTTTATGGATGTACCATGCAATCAACTGATTGTAAGTCAGTTCATACATATAATAGTAGTGTTTCTTTTTCTTTTTGCAGGGGCGACTGCTCCTATTGGCCCCTCCCTGCCTCCATCCCTAGAACAGCCAAAAAAGACTTCCATATTACCTATTATTATGAAAGAAACACTTCGCCAAGTGTTGTGTAGCACTACAGTCAAAGTTGATACCTTTTCCCATCCCAGTCTACCGGCACCAGCTCCGCCTACTAGTAATTTGACGTTACGAAATTTCCTCCAAAGAAGACGCCGAATTTTTCCAACTGAGTTGTGGAATTTTTGTTTTTGCAGCAGTAGCCTAGAGAACCTTTCAACCCATGTACAACGTACACCCTCATTTGGGCTCGTACAAAATGCCTGAGGAAAGTTCTCATCAAGTGCGCACTGTAAGCATCCTTTGTTGAATGGTATTATTCATGGCTGGCAAGACTCTTCAACCATCAGTCTTTTTCTTTTACTCTGTAGTGCAAGACTCTTATCTACTTGTTGATTTCTAAAATTCTAACCTGTTAGATATTTTGGCACTTTCCGGGGTGTTCAAAACCTCCATTGATGTCTTTATTATATCAATTCCGTTTGATTGTAATGGGTAGGTTAATTAGGGGTAGTTTCTCGCTCGATACTCCTCCCTTTATCTGCGCCAAATTGTCCGCTGTGAAATCGATCCAATTGCATGAGAGGTAAAGGCATTACACAACACATCATGCATATTATTTCCAAGATAAGAAATTTTATTCCTGCTCGTTTTCCTTTTCGGTAAATCTCTTCGAAAATTCGTTTTCCATATATATGTATCCTAAATCAATTTTCTTCGTAAAGGTCCGAAATTTTGCTTTCCATATGAAGCGTAATTATAGGACTTCTGTTTTAAAGGGGAAATTGAAGTATAAAAGGTGCTGATCTCAATAGGGAGGTTACGACCCCATAAAGAGTTTTGTTTTGTTTTTTTTACAGCAAATTGGTCTAAAGTCCAAAAGGAGAGGTCCCAAAGCAGATTAGTCCAGCTTAAGTTTTAGTGATGTGTAAAGTCCATTAATGAAAATGTTTTGGAGTTTAAGGTCCGTGAAAAGACCAAATTGCCTTTAATGAGACAAGAGCCTTGTTTGGCTAACACAAAAAATGTCTTTTTTCATTTAAATTGACTTTAATGAGACAATGGCCTTGTTTGGCTGACACAAAAATGTCTTCTTCTTCTTTTTATTTTGACCGTTGACCGGCATTGACCGGCGTTGACTGGTGTATCTGTGGATTTTTTTTATTTTTTTATTTTTTTGACCGTTGACCGGCATTGACTGGCAATCAACTGATTGTAAGTCAGTCCATACAATGCTTTTGTCCTCACTTTAATTGAAATCCTCGTTAGTGAACAACGGGATTGGTCTCTTCAAATTAGTTGATTCTTTTGGCAAGATACCAATACATTAAAGGGAAAAACAATTGTCTCGTGCGGTATGTTATACATATTGTAAACTCATAAAGGATTGGGTGGGTAACAAGAGGATGCCAAGCAGTGACGGAGGCAGCATTTGTGTTGAGGCCTAATCGTTCTTCGTCGTTGGTGTAGCTCTGCCTTGTTTTTATTTTATTTTTATTTTTTTATCGGCAAAAAAAATTTCATTAATCAAATAAACAAAGTTACAAAGATTAAAAGAAAATAGAGAAACACGCTATCACAACCAACGACCTACATCCCAACCAGCTAGGGCTATTAGCCGAGACCGGAAACTCGATCGAAACCGGAAAAATTAGACCGAACCGAATTTTTCAAACCGGTCGAATAATTTCGATCCGGTTTCTATGTTTTAAAGACCGGTCGAAATTGGACCGGTTATATATACGTATAATATATTCCTATATATAAAAATGTATAATATATACATATATATATATAATATACATACATATATAAACTGTTTTTATGGGCTTAATGATGTTTTTATGGGTTTTTTTTATATATATTGGGCTCAAAAATTTATCCTTTTTTGTTGGGCCCAAAAAAAGAGTTGAATTATGGGTTTTTGGTTGATATTTTGTGGGTTGAATTGTGAATTTTTTGATGTGTTGGGCCCAAAATATGGTCTATGAATGAAAACCGGATAAACCAGACCGAAACCGGTTGAGTCGGTCGAAACCGGACCGTATTATCTCAACCGGTTCTGGTTTCTAAAAATCTCAAACCGGATAACCGGTTTCGACCAAAAAATATGCCAAAACCGGTCGAAACCAGACCGGTATCACCTCTACAACCAGCACCACCACCACCTACAAATGCATGTACGTAATTTGACATTATGAAATGTTTTCGAATTTATTTTCCGGTAAAAATTCAAAATACCCACCAACTTTTACACCAAAATTCAATTAGACTCCCAACCTTTTAAAAATTTCAATTTTACTCCCAACGTTATCTTCCGTTAATCAAAACGCTTTCTTTCGTCCGAATGACTAACGGATTTCGTTAAAGACTCCGTTAAATGCCGTACCGATCGAATTTTGATGATCCAAGCCGCTCAATGTATTCAAAATGTGATTTTAAGGGTATCTACAAGAAATCAGCAAAAAACAAAAAAACGGGGATGGCTTCATCTGAACAATTTTTTATTGAATAGTTCAATAAAAAACTATTCAGATGATGCCCTTTCCGATCATTTTTTTTGTTGATTTTTCGCGAGTACCTTTAAAATCACAATCTAATCACATTGAGCGGCTCGGATCATCGAAATTCGATCGGAATGCTATTTAACGGAGCTTTTAACGAAATCCATTAGTCATTCGGACGAAAGGGGGTGTTTTGATTAACGGAAGATAACGTTGGGAGTAAAATTGAAGTTTTTAAAAGGTTGGAAGTCTAATTGAATTTTGGTGTAAAGGTTGGGGGTATTTTGAAATTTTCCCTTTGTTAAAATCATGGGTCACGTTCTCATGTTAAGGCTTTTGTGGGGCAAATGAAAAATAGTACTTTAGAAGCATGTGAAAAGTGTCATTTCATAACTTTCCTAGGGCAATTCTATGATTAATTCCGTGCTGTTTTGGAAGAGAATTACAAATATCTCAAAGAAAAGACTGTTGATTTTGTCACTTTCATTTATGTTAATGCCACTCTCCTGCAAGGGTATTTTTGGTGCAAAAATATACTTGCAAGGAAGTGACGTTAACAAAAAAAAAGAGTTGTGGCAAAATCATTTCCCAAAGAAAAATGTTCTTTGTACCCAAAAAGTAAACCATGTGGGGCCAATTTATCTCACTTCGTTGTTGGTGTAGCTCTGCCTTGTTTTTTTTTTTTTTTTTTTTAATTTTTTAATCGGCAAAAAAATTTTCATTAATCAAATAACCAAAGTTACAAAGATTAAAAGAAAATAGAGAAACACGCCATCACAACCAACGACCTACATCCCAACCAGCTAGGGCTGTTAGCCGAGACCAGAAACTCAATCGAAACCGGAAAAACCGGACCGGACCGAATTTTTCAAACCTTTGGAATAATTTCGATCCGGTTTCTGTGTTTTAAAGACCGGTCGAAACCGGACCGGTTATATATACGTATAATATATTCATATATATAAAAATGTATAATATATACATACATATATAAACTATTTTTATGGGCTTAATGATATTTTTAGGGGAATTTAGAGGCCGGCCCTTTTTTATTGGTTCGGACTTCAAATAGTCCTGACCAAAATATTTTTTCTTTCCTTCAGTCTTTTTTCTTGACTTTTCATGCAATTTTACTATTTTACCCATTCTTCTTAACTTTTTGTGTACATGTCTATTTTTAATAAAATTTATATTTTTAGAATTAATTTCTGACCCATATTATTTAGGACAAAAATACCCTTGGCTATGTGGGCTATGAGAACTGCCAATTCTCATAGTCACAGTTCTCATAGAAAACTGGCTATGTGATCTATATTATTTCGGACAAAAATACCCTTGGCTATGTGGGCTATGAGAACTGCCAATTCTCATAGTCAGTTCTATGAGAACTGCTCAGTTCTCATAGAAAACTGGCTATGTGACCCATATTATTTCGGACAAAAATACCCTTGGCTATGTGGGCTATGAGAATTGCCAATTCTCATAGTCAGTTCTATGAGAAAACTGGTTATGTGACCCATATTATTTCTGACAAAAATACCCTTGGCTATGTGAGCTATGAGAACCGTTCAAAATAGTCTCACCACACACTAAAATACACAGTTCTCATAGATAATCATCATGGACAATAACAGTTCTCATAGAAAAAAATACAGTTTTCATAGAAAAAATACAGTTCTCTTGTGAAATGGCTATGTGAACTGAAAAATACAATTCTCATAGACCGTTCTCATGTGAAATGGCTATGTGAACTAAAAATACACTGTTCAAATAGTCTTACCACACTAAAATACAAAGTTCTCATAGAAAATACATAATTCTCATAAAAAATACACAGTTCTCATAGACAATCATCATGGAAAAAAACACAGTTCTCATAGAAAATATATAGTTCTCATAGAAAAATATGCAGTTCTCATAGAAAAATACGCACTTCTCATAGACAGTTCTCATAAAAAAATACACACACGAGCAAAAATTGGACAAAAAAAAAAAAGTAATCAAAATCAAATATGGGAGGTTGAAATACATAAATCTGACATTTAACAAAAAAAAATCTAAAAAAAAATCGGAATGGTGAAAACAGATCATTTAACAATTTACACATATGCACACAACTACTTCTTTCTAGATTCCACCATTAAACTACAAAAAGAATGCATAACTACACCATTTGTTCCACCGTCGAACAGATCTAAAAACTCTAGGAGTTTAACTTCACGGAATTTCTGGAAACAGATCTTGGAATTTCTGTTTGGTTTGATCAAGAAGAGGAGTTTAACTTCACAGTGTCCCCTTGTCCGGTTGGCGATCAAGATCTCACCGAGAGCAGCGAAGGAGAAATAGTAGGCGTCGGAGAGAGCGGCGGTGCTGGCGCGACGGCAAAGGCGAAGGTGGTGGAAGTCTTCGTCATCACTAACCACTGATCCTCCTCCTTCGTCGAAGTCTTCTTCGTCATCCTCGTCTAACTCGTTGTCGTCGTCGAGAACTGGTGAGCTAGTTCTTTCCGACTGCCTACAGCAGTGGAGATTGATGATGGATGAACAACGGAGAGAGAGAGAGAGAGAGAGAGAGAGAGAGAGAGAGAGAGAGAGAGAGAGAGAGAGAGAGGGGGGGGTTATCGTCTTTATGAATCGTCTGGATTGCAGGAACTGTTTTATTTTGTTTGTTGGGATTTGGGGCAAAAACGTCCACATGCAACATAACCGAGCCATCCAGCTTCGGAAAAATATTTCAGGGTTGGGATCAAACCTAACCTAAAAAAGGGAACCAGCCTCTATTTTACTAATATTTTTATGTGTTTTTTTATGTATTGAGCTCAAAATTGATCCTTTTTTGTTGGGCCCAAAAAAAGAGGTTGAATTATGAGTTTTTCGTTGATATTTTGTAGGTTGAATTGTGAATTTTTTGATGTGTTGGGCCCAAAATATGGCCTATGAATGAAAACCGAATAAACCAGACCGAAATCGGTTGAGTCGGCCGAAACTGGACCGTATTATCTCAATCGGTTCTAATTTCTAAAAATCTCAAATCGTATAACCGGTTTCGACCAAAAAATATGCCAAAACCGATCGAAACCGGACCGGTATCATCTCTACAACCAGCACCACCACCACCTACAAATGCATGTACGTAATTTGACATTATGAAATGTTTTCAAATTTATTTTCCGGGAAAAATTCAAAATACCCCCCAACTTTTACACCAAAATTCAATTAGACTCCCAACCTTTTAAAAATTTCAATTTTATTCTCAACGTTATCTTCCGTTAATCAAAATGCCATCTTCCGTCCGAATGACTAACGGATTTCGTTAAAAACTCCGTTAAATGCCGTCCCGATCGAATTTTGATGATCCGAGCCGCTCAATGTGTTCAAAATATGATTTTAAGGGTACCCTCAAGAAATTAGCCAAAAAAAAATGACCGGGATGGCTTCATCTGAACAATTTTTTATTGAATAGTTCAATAAAAAACTATTCAGATGATGCCCTTTCCGATCATTTTTTTTGTTGATTTTTCACGAGTACCTTTAAAATCATGTTCTAATCACATTGAGCGGCTCGGATCATCGAAATTCGATCGGAATGCTATTTAACGGAACTTTTAGCGAAATCCGTTAGTCATTCGGATGAAAGGGGGTGTTTTGATTAATGGAAGATAACGTTGGGAGTAAAATTAAAGCTTTTAAAAGGTTGGGAGTCTAATTAAATTTTGGTGTAAAGGTTGGGGGTATTTTGAAATTTTCCCTTATTTTCCAATGAATTGTTGAAAGTGTTTTATAACACTGCAAGTTATATATTATTGAAAAACATTGGTTGTTATTACCTTTTCTTTCTTTTTTTAATCGACAAAAAGATTAGTATATTATTAGAAAGTTGATACGGGTACATCAAGGAAAAGAAAACCTAAACCATTATATTGATATATGGAACAACCAGAGACAGAACCAAGAATTTCACCATGCAGGGGCGGTCGTGCATGCGAGAAAAAAATATAAATATACATGCATAATCACGTAAATACATTAAGACTCAAAATAGCATAAATACATAAATCGGTTTAACTAATGGGATCGATCTTGATGTATGTGTCTAATTTTTCTTTATTGTTCATCTTTTTTTTTTTCATTCATCACAACTGAACGAATTTGGTACATGTGCTTTCATGTTACTTGATTTTACCAGTCAAAAAACAAAGAATTAGGAGAAGTATAGAACAACAATTGGGGAAAGATATACCTAGCTACAACTTAAATTTCACCAAAATTACTTAGGGTTTTCAAAATCTCTTCTCCTCTGTCTCTATTTTCTCGAAATTGCCTTTGAAATCTTAACAATTTGGGATGTTTGTGCCAAGTGAGAGAGAAAGAGGGGGGATTTGGTGTGCTATTGAGATTTTAGGGCAAAAAGAAATAAAATTGTAAAACACTAAACCCATCTAACGAAAGATGAAAATTTATTACTTGAATATTCACAATATTAACTCTATAGTTTTATTTTTTGTTATATTTTAGCCCTTAGCATTTAGGAATTAATGTTGGTATCCTCGTAGTTCAAAAGTTACAATTATATTTTTTTTTTCAAAATTCTACACAGGAGCAAGTCTATATACTTTCATAGGAATTTTTTTACATATAATAGTGGTGTTTTTTTTTCTTTTTGCAGGGGCGACCGCCCCTATTTACCCCTTCCTGCCTCCATCCCTAGAACAGCCAAAAAAGACTTCCATATTACCTATTATTATGAAAGAAACACTTCTCCAAGTGTTGTGTAGCACTACAGTCAAAGTCGATACCTTTCCCCATCCCAGTCTACCGGCACCAGCTAGCACCGCCTACTAGTAATTTGACGTTATGAAATTTCCTCCAAAGAAGACGCCGAATTTATCCAACTGAGTTGTGGAATTTTTGTTTCTACAACAGTAGCCTAGAGGACATTTCAACCCAATTTATCCCCGAGTTTAGACCGAGATTTGGATTTGTTAGAAAAGAGAATTGACAAGAAATTTAGGCTAAAAAAAAAAAAAAAGAAGACTTGATGGCTAAGAAACATAAACAAATTAGAAAAACATAAATAATAAGGAACAAATGCATCTTTTTGAAGGCCTCGGTTTACGCGTCGGACACTTATTTAGGGACGGAGGAAGTACTATTCAACAAAGGATGCTTACAGTGCGCACTTGATGAGAACTTTCCTCAGGCATTTGGTAAGAACGCAGACTAAGTACATATCAGGTCAATATGATTGTCGTGAGATAGAGTGCCAACCTTGTCGGGATGTTACTCTCACGTTGTGATGCTATCTTTTCTTGCCCTTATCCTCAATGTTCTTCATTATCGTGATTAATAAAATCTATTTTTTTCGCGTTCAAAAGAAAAAAGTACATATCAGGTCAATTCAAATCTATGAATGGGTCAATGTTGTTTGCTTACGTTTTCATTTCAAGTTTTCTCCCTCGTGCTCATTTGAATTGTGGAAATTAAATACTATTAGGTTTGTTTGTCTAAGCTCGTGCATGCATGGCTGGCCGTATTTATTGGACTTGGCGCTCAGTGTATACGTAGAAAAATCCGACTCTGACAGGGGTATCCGACAAATGGTTTTTTTTTCTTTTTTTTTTTTCAATCGATAGGAGAGATCAATTGAGAAAGTCAAAAGGATTTGGCCAAATGATTATGAGAAAACAATAAGTGCTCTTCTATAAGATCACATGTTCTTCTATTCTCACAGAGGCCAAACATTCCAAGGAAATTGGCAGAGGAGATCACACTCTCACACCCAATATAAGACAAGTCACACGATAGAAAAAGAAGAGAGAGATTCTTAATCGATTGCCAAAAATGGCAAAGACAATAGAGGGAGAAGTCATAAAGTCAATTAAATACTACTTGCGAGGGACATTGTGCTTACACAATTCATTTTGTCGTTAGCGAAGAAAAGTATTGGTGTCCAAGATATTTTTTGACTAAGTATGTAAGGTGGGTTCAAATCTTGGACTGGATTTGCTTAGACTTTTACTTCAAATTTACTCCCTCGAGTACGACCTTTTATTTTGGAAAATATTGGCTCTCTGATTATGAGGTGCGTAGAGACTTTTTCTGTTGTGTTTATTGGACTACACCCTCATTTTGTGGAATTCTAATTAATGATTTACATATAGAAATAAAAGAAGCTTTCTTGTTTACAAATTTAAGTAGAAAAACATATGGTATCCAACAATTATTTTACCAGAATCAGAATAAAGTCATGATTTTGGGGTTAATGTTATTGTTCAATTTCTTGGAGGGTTCCAACCTAAAATCAATTGATAAAATGTAGAGTAACCTCTAGAATATATTAACCAAGCTTGGATGGCTTAAATAAGCAATGTGGGGTAAGTCTAATACTCCCCCTCACATGCAACCCGAATGCACGTGGAGGTAACAGACTAGGAACTGAGCTATTGACTTTGACGACAGAGCTGATAGACTTTCCCACAGGAGGTGAGACCACTCGAAAAAACAAAACATATGACCAGGCCACTCGATTTCTTATTGAAGACAAGACACATATTGACAAGATGCCAACAAAAATAGTACTCACAAAAACAGGAAAAGATAAAGATGCTACCAAGTCCCACAAGGAACTGTGACGCGCTGCCCTTGACCCCATTGCCGACAGTCAAGGATGGAACCAGGGAGATCTAGTAGGGGTGGCTGCCACGGTAAGAATTTTAGAAAATACAATTATTATATGTAAAAAATAATTATTCCCAACTTATATAAACTCGCCACCGCTAGATTTTTTTTCCCTTATTTTTTGCTATATACGAGTCCTAAATCCTCTATTTTTCTTTAAAGGAGACCCAAAATAGTATTTCAAAATTAAATTAGTCTCTTTCGTACTCCATGTGCAAATGACAAATATCATTTACTATAGTTTTAATTATGTTATTCTAATTTTTCCTAGAGTCGATGACTATTCATATTACAATGAATCTTTTTATTTTTTAATATATATTTCGCCACTGTTAGGGTAAAATCATGGCTCCGTCTCTGCCGACAGTGGCTCCTGAAAACCCTCTGCCACCAATCGACTTTGTTTCCAGCAAACTTGCAACCCCCATCCAAGGGTGACCAAATGGTCACCTTCGTCATCCGACGACCTTACCGGGAACCCCCTCTAGACATAAAACCCTGTAGTCGAACCCTTGACATCTACCCTTAACCGCAACACCCAAAACTCTGTCTTCTCAACCGTCTTTTTATTGAAAATAGTTTTTTTTAATCGACAAAAGTAACATTTTATTAGAGTTGAAAATAACGTTGTTGCGGGCTACCCAAATTATATCACTGCAAAGAAGCATACCTCCCTTTAAGCTCGAACAAGTTACAAGGCCAGTGGTGGTCTACTTGGGGTGTTTATGGTATTTTATTTAGGATGTGTATTTCGCAGGTTGAGGCTTTGTGATTCATGGCCGGTCATTACTCCTTTTCGGGTGAGATGGAAAAAAAATCATTAGGTTTTGTGGGATGTACCCTTTCCTGTTTATGGATGTACCATGCAATCAACTGATTGTAAGTCAGTCCATACATATAATAGTAGTGTTTCTTTTTCTTTTTGCAGGGGCGACCGCTCCTATTGGTCCCTCCCTGCCTCCATCCCTGGAACAGCCGAAAAAGACTTCCATATTACCTATTATTATGAAAGAAACACTTCGCCAAGTGTTGTGTAGCACTACAGTCAAAGTCGATACCTTTCCCCATCCCAGTCTACCGGCACCAGCTCCGCCTACTAGTAATTTGACGTTACGAAATTTCCTCCAAAGAAGACGCCGAATTTTTCCAACTGAGTTGTGGAGAATTTTTGTTTTTGCATGCAACAGTAGCCTAGAGAACCTTTCAACCCAAGTACAACGTACACCCTCGTTTGGGCTCGTACAAAATGCCTGAGGAAAGTTCTCATCAAGTGGGCACTGTAAGCATCCTTTGTTGAATAGTATTATTCATCGCTGGCAAGACTCTTCAACCATCAGTCTTTTTCTTTTACTCTGTAGTGCAAGACTCTTATCTACCTGTTGATTTTTAAAATTCCTATCTGTTAGATATTTTGGCACTTTTCGGGGTGTTCGAAACCTTCATTGATGTTTTTATTATATCAATTCCGTTTGATTGTAATGGGTAGATTAATTAGGGGTAGTTTCTCGTTCGATGCTCCTCCCTTTATTTGCGCCAAATTGTCCACTGCGAAATCGATCCAATTGCATGAGAGGTAAAGGCATTACACAACACATCATGCATATTATTTCCAAGATAAAAAAATTTATTCCTGCTCGTTTTCCTTTTCAGTAAATCCCTTCGAAAATTCGTTTTCCATATATATGTATCCTAAATCAATTTTCTTCGTAAAGGTCCGAAATTTTGCTTTCCATCGTAAAGAACAGAGATTCAGGCCTTACCAAAATAAGAGCTTTGACGCTATCTCTTTGAAGAGGAATCCCAACCAGATTTTCTCTCTAAATCTAGAGAAACACTTCAGTGCCGAGCGGGTATTGCCCACGTGGCACCCGCTCGGCGAATTCGAGCCGTCCGATACACTTTTGGACGGCTCGGATTAAAACACTCTCTCTCCTCTCCCCCAAACACTTTCTCTCTCCTTTTCTCTCTCCAAATCTAAGCCGTTAAAAAATAAAATGGACGGTTCGGATGGCCGAGCGGGCACCACGTGGTACCCGCTCGGCACTGAAAATTTTTCCCTAAATCTAAAGCAAAAGCTGCAAAACATCGACAAAATCCTGCCCTCTCTCTCCTCCCTTTCTCTCTCTACCCTCATGCTCTTCCACCACACCCTCCAAAAACTCGCTTGAGATCCCCTATCCCAGTCCCCCTGTCCGAGCTCCCCGTCCCACCCTTTTCTGCCGTTGATCTCGCAAATCAACAGCTGAGATGGGCCGAGCATGTTTTGCTCCAAAACGACGTCGTTTTGAGAAAAAAGTATTCGGCCCATCTCAGCCGTTAATATGCGAGATCAACGGCCAAAAAGGATGGGACAGGGGATCCGGTCCCCCAAAAACTCATCCAACTCTTTAGCAAGTCTCTCCGCTCTCCCATACACCCCGTTTACTCTATTCACCCACATCAGCCATGGTACAAAATCTCCAATATCAAAAAACCCCAATAACTCCGCAACCTCCCCCAAAACCTCCTTAAACCCTCTCCTCGCCCCTCCTCGTCCGCCCCCAACGCCGCCGTATTTCGCCCCCAACGCTGCCCTACACACCACGTTCCCCGTCAACTCCACAATCAATTCACTCAAATTCACCACATCAGAACCAGAATTCGAAATCTTCTCATCATAAGCGCCGATCTCTTCTTCCCTAATGTCGCAAAAGGATTGGACTCGCTTGTTGCTCAGCACTTGGAGGACGCAGATGCTCTTCATCTGCCTCCAGTACTCGCCGTATGGGCTTATTAATTTCCTAGATATTCACATAGAGTGTAATTAATTGCCTTGTAGCTCTCAAAACTCTTCCTATTCCGATCCTTTCAAATTTGCCAGGGAATGATTCAAAATAGGATTTTTCCACGGCACATTACAATCTATACCAGAAATTCAGATGAGAAATCCGCATTAATTCCAAAGAACAGAATGTGATTTATCGTTCACATTCTCTAAAAAAAATCCTAGCCGCGTCTCTTCCTTCCCCTCTCTCCTCCTAGGGTTTTTTCACTACTTTTATGCGGCAGCAGAAGGGGAGGGCTTTGTCCTTGATTGGTGTTTTCTTCCTCCATAATGATGATTTTTTCCATTTTCAATAACCCAACTTTATAGTCATGAGATTTTTTCCCTTGATCTCAAATTTGAGAGTTTTTTTTTTTATTTGTTCTTTTCCTTTCTTCTGACTTCTTCTTCATCGTTGAAACGGCGATCAGAAACTAATAGCGATGGTGGTGATGGTTCTCTGACGAAGGAAGACGATGGTGACAGCGGTCCAATGACGAATCAGATCGATTGGCTTGTCAGCCTCGTTGCAACGGTTGTTTGGGTTTCTAATCAGTGTGAGTTTTCTTTTGTGCGTAGGAGTGCGAATGGAGTGGCTCATTCTCTCATTAGGAGAGGTAGTCGTGATTTGTTTGTAGCTTTCTAGTCCTTCGATTCAAGACGAATGCTACTTGTAAGAGCAAGGATCCAATGGGGGGATGGATATATAGTCATTTTCCAACCCCACATGCAAAAATCAAGCCTCCAATGGAGATGGAAAATGCATTTGATGGATATGGAGATGAATATATCCATTCCCAAATGACTAGAGTTATAATTGCCACATCATCAACCCAACCGTTTTACCAGAAAACCAGTCAACCCAACTGATTAATTATTTTGTATATCTCTGTTTCCTATTAATGAAGCTATTACCATTTCATTTTGGTGGGAAAAAAAAAAAAGCATTCCAAGCTATATCTCAACCATCTGCAACTTTTTGAAACAAGCTCCTAACTCCCTGACTTTGGCACATCCCCGGAACAGGTGGTCGATGTATTTCTCTCTTCAAATTCGAGCCGTCCAAAAATATAATGGATGGCTCAGATGCATCGAGCGGACACCACGTAGTACCCATCCGGGGCTGAAAATTTTTCTCTTCCAAAGAGGCATTACACAAGGATTAGCAGAAGTATTTTGGTAAGAGCCCCTGCTGCAGAAGTGATGCCCCTGGCCCTGGACTTGGACCTGGAGGCCCTGAATTTAGTGGCGGCTCCACATAGAGAGCACCATGGTCACATGACCACCCAAAAAAAAAAAATTTGCTATAATACGTGTATAAATTTTAGGATGGCTCATGCTTTGAAGTAGTTTGAACACCCAGTCCATACATCAATGAACACCCAATTCAGAAAATTTTGAACACCCAGTCTATACATCATTGAACACCCAAACGACACCATTAAGAAGACGGAACCCAAACGGCCAGAAATTCTCCGTCTTCTCCTTTGTTTTCAGTTACCGTATCAACCCAAAACCTCTTCTCAAGACTCAACCAGGACAGCTATGTCCATCTACCAAAAATTCTAAAAATATTCTCAGTTTTCCCGTCGTTTTCAGTTTCTACTTCTGATTTGGTCAGGTGATTTGAAATTTTTGATTCATAGATTGAAAAGTGAACAAGAAAAGGAGTAACAACAACAGCCCTAATTTTAATTTGGCAAGAACTGAAAGAAAAATGGAGGGTGTATATTGGATGAAAATCATAAACTAGGTGGAAAAAGAGAGGAAGATAATTAAACAAACATTACGGAGAAGAATCATTAATTTGTAGATGAGGAAAGTTGGTTTCCAACTACGCATTTAAATATAGGAAAATAATTTTTGCACTTTTTTTTTTTGATAAACAAACTCATTTTCTTGTCTTTTAGTAAATAAATTACACACAAAAACTCCACTAAAAGACAAAAAAATGGAGTGTTGTTATCAAAAAAGAGATTGTGAAAATCATTTTCCTAAATATACAGGAGGGGTTTCTAGAGTTTGGAATGACGGTGATGGCCGGAGATTAGATTAGACATGCAGCGACTTGTTTATTATTATATTTAGGCTCTGTTTTCTACTAATCCATTTTTTTAAACTACAACCTTTTTCTTTATTTAATTTTTTTTTTTGCATTTATTAGTTTTCCTCCATACTTTTATGTATTATTGGTTCGTCTCGACGAAATGAATTGAAAAGGTAAAAAATCTTGATTTCTACCCATTTTTTTGGAAAATATGTAAGAAAAGGCCCAAAGGTTGACTATTTGGACTTTCTCTGGGATATTTCAAAAAATACTCTTGTTAAAGACATAATTTTACTTTTTCGATTCCTCTTGTCGATACGAAATATATACAAGTTTGGCGCAAAAACTAACAAACAAAAAAATTATAGTCCACAACTTTTAGGGCCTGTTTGGATGGGGTATTGTGAATGGGGATGTGATATCCCCCCTTTTAGTCCGTGGGCCCAGCCTTAAGACCTCGTTTGGGAAGTAAAATGGAAGGGGTATTAGCTAAGCCTCGGATTATTTATGGGGAGGTTCTGGGGTGTTATTATATAATACCCCCGGATAATACCCTATCTCTCTCTCCATTTCAACTACAAAACAACCTTATCCCCCATTTTATTCCTCATCCAAACCAAATATTATTTAATCCCCCATCACATCAATGTGAGCCCACCCTTCTTACATAATACCCCCTACTATCTTATCCCCCCTTCATAACTAACACCCCCAATCCTTATCCCGCATCCAAACGGGCCCTTAGGTTATTGGAAATTAACACCCCTTCTGGACAATGTAAGTTTCAATATTAGAAATATTGGAAGGAGGATTCTGTTTTGGAAAGATGCTTGGCGTGGGGGAAATAATCCCAATTAATTGTTATTTTCATGGTTTTTAGAGCTTGTCAAAAACATTAGTCACTTTAAAAATCATGTTGAATGGATATATCGAACACATCTATCTTTCAATGAAGTGTTACAAAAAAAATTTCCCCTCAACACCGATTTGTTTTGAAAACAAATCAAGCAATAATACAGTATTGCTATTTTTTTCTACGTGGGCAATGTCTTCATCGTGATAAATCAGTTACCGGTTTGCGACTACTGTTCCCATGAAAGATCCATGAAGAACTCAAAAGAACCTTCAATCTCTTGAATAGACGAGAGAGGATTCTATTCCTACGCAAAAACAATTGGAACCTAATTAAGACAATATTACGAACATAGACGTACGGCAACAAATATTGAAATTTCTTTTGTTGATAACAAACGAATGTTGAGTTGATTTTAATTAGTACAAGTTTCATGTGAGAAGTTCTTGCAGAATTGGTTAGGGATCCAGACATGAAGAAGAACTCAATGATGAGATTTTTCGATCTTAAGTAGCCTCTGTTTGTAATCTTTTTGTTTGGTTCTTTGCAGTGTTCATTGTGAAATTGTTTGTTCATATTGTTCCGCTAAGCCTTCTTAAAAAATAATAAGTACTTATTTGCAATTTTTAATGTTAAAAATAATAGACTTACTAAAATAATTTTTTTATGCAATATAGATTTTTTTTGATAGATCTCGATGAGATCTTTTGAACAATGCAAAAAAAATTAAAAAATTATTTTCGTAAATACATTATTTTTAAATTTGAAAATTGTATATAAGTGTTTATTTTTTAGGTAGGCTTAGCGGAACGGGTTAGTTAATTCTTTCAACGAAGAGGCTCAACCGCTCGTAGATATCTACCAGAAGCACACAAATCAAAACAAAAAAAGTTTTGTAACAATAATTTACATAATTTATTATGGGAAGTGATTTTCACACTCCCCTTTTTTTTACAATCCACACTCCATATCTTGCCTTTATCCCCATAAATTTACTATGTTACCCTTTTCTCAATACACTTTTGCACCTATGCAAAGTCTCAGGTTCAAATACATGGATTTATGGTCCGCATGCGTTGTAGTTTAATTATTGGTCTACTAACATCTAATGCTGCCTGTGCTGGAAAATGTGTTTCGGGTCGGCCCAGTATCACTATTATTAATATCCAATACGTACTCATAAAAATACAGACATATGTTTCATGCATACTACCATAATAGGAGCTTGAAGTACTTTTACATGGTACTCCAATTAGCAAGACAAAGGAGTTGCAACAAGAAGCATAGGCAACTTTTTATAAAAAAATACAGACATATGTTTCATGCATACTACCATAATAGGAGCTTAAAGTACCTTCACATGGTACTTCAATTAGCAAGACAAAGGAGTTGCAAAAAGAAGCAGAGGCAACTTTTTATGAACAGCCAAACCAGAAGATTCACTCTCATCCAACTCCACCCCATCAGGCAGTACAAAATCAAACTTGTGCACAAGATTTGCAACCGCCAGCTCATCGACCACCACCGCAAACTGAATCCCTGGGCACCCCCTCCTCCCCCCTCCAAATGGAATCCAGTCGAAATCTTGTCCTCTAGAATCGATCGAACGGCCGTTCAAAAACCTTTCGGGCCTAAACTCCTCGGGCTCATCCCACGACACCGGATCTTGCCCGATCGACCAAGCGTTGACGACCACGCGCGTCCCGGCCGCAACGTCGTAGCCCATTACTTGGACGTCTTTGGTCGACTCCCGAGGCACGAGAAGGGGAACCGGAGGGTGGAGGCGTAGAGTCTCCTTGATCACGGCTTTTAGGTAGGGCATCTGGTCTAAATCGTCCTCGGTTACAGGCTGGTTGGGTTGGACTATAAGTCGAACTTCGGCTTGGAGTTTTTTCATGGCTTGAGGATGTTTTATGAGCTTTGTCATTACCCATTCTATGGCTGCGGATGAAGTATCAGTTCCAGCAACAAATATATCCTGCAAGACCAAAAAAATTACAATTTAGTAAATATTTTTATTTGTTTACTACGTATTTGATAAGGATTGAGACAAATAAAGGATAGATAAGAATCTCTTTGACACCAAGTTAATCCTTACCCTTGTTCAGAAATCGTTGAAAGTAATTGAATTATAAAATAACAAGGCTACTAAACAATTGGTCAATACAAAAATAAGAGATTCGTGCTCAACATTACCCCAAGAGCATTGAATAATTTCTTGACTAGACAGTCGTAATTCGTAAAGAACAAAGATTTAGGTCATACCAAAATAAGAGCTTTGATGCTATCTCTATGTAGAGGAATCCCAACTACATTTTCTCTCTGAATCTCAAGCAAAACATCGACAAAATCCTGCCTTCCCTCCTCTCCTACCTTTCTCTCTCTACCCTCATGCTCTTCCACCACACCCTCCAAAAATTCATCCAACTCCTTAGCAAGTCTCTCCGCTCTCCCATACACCCCATTTACTCTACTCACCCACTTAAGCCATGGTACAAAATCTCCAATATCCAAAACCCCAAATAACTCCACAACATTCCCCAAAACCTCCTTAAACCCCCTCTTCGCCTCTCCTCCTCTGCCCCCAACGCCGTCGTATTTCCGCCCCAACACCGCCCTACCCACCACGTTCGCAATCAACTCCGCAATCAGTTTGCTCAAATTCACCACATCAGAACCAGAATCTGAAATCTTCTCGATCATAAGCGCCATCTCTTCCTCCCTAACGTTGCGGAAGGATTGGACTCGCTTGTTGCTTAGTAGTTGGAGGACGCAGATGCTCTTCATCTGCCTCCAATACTCGCCGTAAGGGCTGAAAACCACATCCTTCGTTCCGTACAAGAGTTTATTGCCAATGGTCGATTTGGGTCTGTTGGAGAAGATAAGGTCGTGGGTTTTCAAGATGTCACGGGCGGCAGCGGCGGAGGAGGCGACTAGGACGGGGGCAGCGGCAAAGTGGAGGAGCATTAAGGGACCGTGGGCTTGGGAGAGGGAGTGGAGGGAGCGGTGGGGGATGGGGCCCATTTGGTGGAGGTTTCCGATCAAAGGGAGCTTTCGGGGAGATGGTGGTGGGTTTTTGCGCGGTGGTCGGGCGGTGATGGAGAGCCATTTGAGAAGGAAAACTAGGAAGAGAAACAAGGGAAGGAGAGAGAAGATGAAGGGGTATAGTGAGAAATGCATGGCTCTGGTTGCAACAAATTTTGAAAATACATATACGCTGTATGCATGTGTGGTGCGGGTTGCATGAATATTGGGACAGTTTTTTATAGGAAATTTGTCAAGAAAAAAGTCAGTGGTGTACAAATTTGTCAAGCACGAGCAAAGGAAATAGTAAGATTCTGTTTAAGACAGTGGGGTACATAATTTTAATTCCCATGAGAAAATTATGAAAGAGTAGAAAACCAAATGGGGAAATTTACTTCATTGACATGGGCCAAGACGAGACGACCGAGCTAGAGAGAAAAAGCCTTTGTGAATTTACTTCACTGACATGGTAGTGACAATTTTGTAAATTTACATGAAAAAGAGACGAAAAAAAAAAGTATCATCAGTGAATAAAAGAAGGGGTGTGAAAATCATTTTCCGAGCTAGCAAAACCTGACCGTGGTATAGAAAAGGTCATTGATAATGTCAATGTCACTCCCAAAGGGGAGACATGTTTGTACCTTTATCCTTTATATGTTCGAGATTCTTTTTGTCGGACCGTTTTTCCACCATGCATCTCTCCGAAAACCAATTGGTGTAAGGGAGCGCTTCAATTAATTCTTTTACGGCATTTAACATCGCACCCGCAAGTCTGTTTTTAGAGCTGTCGCAGAGAGTGACATTGTGTAACCAAATCCATGGGGACACTCTGGGCCCAACACTTTTCTTTAGTCATGTTCTGACCCTATCACAATAATTCAATCCGTCCATTTAGTGGATACAGTGTGAAAGAGATACATGCAAAAAAATCAATCCAGGTGGGTCTCTACAAATTGAATATTTACACAAAAATACAATACAATACTGTGGATAACCAAAGACTAGTGGATCAATGGAATCTCTCACACAGAATTTTTGGGGCTACTCATCCCTATAGTTTTGTTTTGTTACATGTAGTGTGTTATAGGTTCAGTTGTATATCTTCTGATTTGATGGGTTTATACCCTTTGTTTTTGGCTTGGTTGGTTATAAACGATCCATTTACCAAAAAAAATACAATACAATACAATACAAATAAAAGTGAATACCTCCAGTCAACTTGCAATTTCCTATTCCGATCCTATCAAATTTGACAGCTGAGAATGATTCAAAGTATGATTTTTCCATGGCACGTTACAATCAATACCAGAAATATATTTAGACGAAATCCAGTCAACAAAGGAGCATTCCAAGTAGATCCCTGACTTTGGCACATCCCTTGAACAGGTGGTCCATGTCTTACGAAGAGGCATTACACAAGGATCAGCAGAAGTGATGGCCCTGGACCTGGAGGCCTTGAATTCATGTACCTATCGATATCCAAGTAGATTGATTTTTTTTCGCATGGAGAAATTTTTGGGTGCCAAGCGGGCACCACGTGGTGCCCGAGGAGTGCATTCAGGCCATCCATTTCGATTTTAGATGGCTCAGATTTGGAAAGAGAAAAAGGAGAGAGAAGAGGAGAGAGAGAGTGGTGGGGTGAGAGGAGAGAGAGTGTTTCAATCTAGACCATCCAACATTCTTTTGGACGGTCCAGATACGCTGCTCGGAGACCATGTGGGTACGGCCTTGTAGTAGCCACCCGACACCCAAAATTTTCTCAAAAAGAAAAGAATCTCGTAGATATCAAGGAGTCAGATGGGACCATGTATAGCACGACGGGCTGTGCTAGGGACAAAGAAAATAAGCAAAGAAAAGACCCTTAAAGTATACATGAACGGCTCAGATTCACTACACAGTGAATCTGAGCTGTTCATATACACTTTAAGGGTCTTTTCTTTGCCTATTTTCTTTGCACTTAGCATTTCTCATTGCACGACTAGACTTGCCCCAGTTTGCTTGCTTTTTGTTACACAATAAATAAATCAACTCTAAATGCTGCCTCCCAAAAGTTTTACGTTCGAAATCTTCCAGGAGCTACCATGTAACTCATTTGGAGTCAGTTCTAGCTGCTCAATTCATTGCAGACCTAGGTCCGACTCACATGCGCCACCGTTACTCTTGTCATATCCAATTCGGAGACGGTACTTAGAAAAGTAAAAGAGTCCCATATGTAATGCTGCTTAATTGTCACAACGACTTGCCCCAATTTCCACACAACACATAGCTTGTGGTTGTCATTTCAATTCTACACTATCATCTTCCTTTGAGAAGACTTATCTTATCCAGTTTAGTCAAATATGAGGTGCATCATTGTTGAACTTTCTGTTTATGATGTGCTTTTGTAAGCAATTTTGTCCAGCCATTTCACGACTTGGGTTCTTGTCCTCTTCTCTTCCTGCTCATCTCCCCATTTGGCTGGTAGCAAAGGACTGCATGTTGACGTAATTGCCCATGATACTTAATTTATAGTTTATAGTTATTGGCTACTTCTACTTTTACTTTGCATTATGTGTCATGTACATACTCCCTCCGTCCCTTTTTTAGAGTCCGGTATTTCATTTTGGGCTGTCCCTTAATAAGTGTCCATTTTGTAAAGTTAGTGGGTAAAAATTGGTGAATTTTCCATTTTGCTCCTAAAAGTATATTCCATTTTGAAAAGTTAATGAGTAAAAGTGTAATGATGATTGGTAAATAGGGAAAGTAGAGGAAAAAGTTGATGTGAAAGGCATGATGTCTTTTTAATAAGTTGGAATTACGAAGTAAAACACTTAAAAAGGAACGGAGGGAGTATTTTTTTATTTTCAAATATTTCTATTTAGTTTATTAGAAATAAAGTAATGTTAGGAGTTAATAGTTGGTGGGTATCAGGTTAGTTTTTCTATTTGGGTTAGTTGGTGGAAGGTCATCTTCTCTTCTCTTGTATAAATATATATAAGATCTCTAAAAAAGATGGAAATCCAACATCAAGTTATTATTACTTTCATTTCTTTCTCTATCTGTCTGTTGGTATGTTTGTTTTAGTCACGCCTATGATGTTTCTGCACCATGAGACAACATTCCAACATTACCACTGCCTTTTTTTGCGGGGGTGATGACCTTTTGTTCCGATTGTGCTCCAAACCCAAACCCCCAATCATTTACAAAAAAAATGAGACCATTTGGTTATTAATTATAACTTGATGTTGCCTAGTTACAAAATTAGTAAAACACAAGGATCCCAACGCTACCTATGGTGGAGAATCCAGGCACGAGAAGAGAGAAGCCGTACTCGGACAAAACGCATGCGAAAGCACACCATTGATTGAGGATAGCTATAACGATCCTCATATCTTCGCTGATCTACAACGTCGCGCTTTTGTTAATGTATAGCTTTTGTATCTTGATCTTTAATCACTTTGGTTTTTTACATGCAGGGGATAGTGCTTGCATATCTCACCGAGTTTTTTTAAACCATTGATTGCCGAGACGGACAGTGAGATTGAGATAGAGGTGAAAGAGAGAGGTAAACGTACGTAGCTGTTACAAAAAACAGGTATATGATTCATACTGCACAGTCTGCACCATTACTGAGGTCCTTTAACCTAGAGAAATTAACAAGTACGGGGAGTCGCAACAACAAGCAGAGGATGCATTTTACGAACAGAAAAACCAGCAGCTTCACTCATATCGAACTCCACCCCATCAGGCACTGCAAAATCAAACTTATGCACAAGATTTCTAATGCCAGCTCGTTAACCACCGCGGCAAATTGAATGCCCGGGCACCCCCTCCTCCCCACTCCAAATGGAATCAACTCGAAATCGTGTCCTCTGAAATCTACCAAGCTGTTCAAAAATCTCTCTGGCCTAAACTCCTCGGGCTCGTCCCACGATGACGGATCCCGCCCGATAGCCCAGGCGTTGGTTACCACCCGTGTCCCGGTCGCAATGTCATAGCCCATTACTTGGACGTCTTTAGTTGATTCCCGGGGCGTGAGAATGGGAATGGGAGGGTGGAGGCATAGGGTCTCTTTGATCACGGCTTTTAGGTAGGGCATTTGGTCTAGATCGTCCTCGGTTATAGGTTGGTTGGGTTGGGCTATAAGTCGAACTTCGATTTTGAGTTTTTTCATGACTTGAGGGTTATTTAAGAGCTCTGCCATTGCCCATTCTAGAGATGTGGATGTAATTTCAGTTCCACCAGCAAAAACATCCTACAAGGCAAAAAGAAGAAAAATGATGAATTATGATCAAATAGGCCAATCCTCAATGTTTTGTACTACTAGAAAAAAAGAAATTGATGTTTTCCAGTCCCATTTTTTTGTTTGATTTTTTTGGATCGTTCTTGGGCTTACTTTGATGACCAGAAATATTCATTTTTTAACTAGTCGAGAACATCAATCACACCGTGAGTCACGTGTTGTTGATATCAATTGAAGCATGATTGCCCACGTACGTTTCTCTTAAGAAAAATGAGTTTCGGTTTGATGTTCCAAATTAATTTTTGAAGTAAAATTGTTCCGAAATCATAGTGATCGATATCCAAAAATAAATGAACTCTAATTATGAAGGCGGGATCCCTTTAGTGAAACTCTTTTCTACCACTCTCAATTCTCGCTCTAAGCTCCTACTCTAAATTATCGCTCTCGAAAATTTTGAGAATTTAATTTTTTTCCGAAATACGTTTTCGTGCTTACGCTCGTGCATATGCAAATTAAGTGAGTAAAAGCCTTACCAATATGAGAGCTTTGACACTGTCTCCGTGAATAGGAATTCCGGCCATGTTCTCTCTCTGAACTTCAAGCAACACATCCACAAAATCCTGCTCTCTCTCTCCTCCCTTTCTCTCTCTTCCCATATGCTCTTCCACCACACTCTCCAAAAAATCATCCAATTCCTTAGCAACTCTCTCCACCCTCCCATACACCCCATTCACTCTATTCACACACTTCAGCCATGACACAAAGTCACCAACATCAAAAACCCCCAGTAACTCCGCAAACTCCCCCAAAACCTCCTTAAACCCCCTCTTCCCTCCTCCGCCCCCAACCCCGCCATATTTCCGCCCCAACACCGCCCTACACACCACGTCCCCCGTCAACTCCACCATCAGCTCGCTCAAGTTCACCACGTCAGAACCAGAACTCCTAATCTTCTCGATCATAACCGCCGTCTCTTCTTCCCTCACGTCGCGAAACGACTGGACTCGCCTGTTGCTCAGTAGTTGGAGGACGCAGATGTTATGGATTTTACGCAATCCTACAACGCCCCTACGGATCTTGGAACAATGGATCACAGAATAAAATAAACAAATACGTGCGTAATGAAAACTGGAAAGAAAAACGAGACACAAGATATACGTGGAAAAACCTCAACGTGAGGAAAAAATCACGGGAGCCACACCAGTCCACTATGAAATCAATCCAAGAGTACAAGTCTTCTCACAATCTCTCTGAGATGTGTTTTCTCTCGCCTCTCTCTTTTTCACGCTCAGAAAAAGTGATTACAATGACCTCAAACGCGCAGCCGTTCACAAAACCCTAAATACACTTTAAGGCCCGAAGGCTCTCGGTAGCGCTATAGCAAAAAGGCTGTAGTGCTATAGCTACTCGGTAGCGCTATACCAAAACAGGTATAGCGCTAGGGAACTCTCTGATCAAAAACAGACTACCACTTGCTGAAAGGTTGTCTCACCCCAACAATCTCCCACTTGAAGATAACCTGAAGCATCCGCAAACAATCAACAGCAAACCCAAAAAATCTCAATCAATCATGGACGTAGTCATCTGACCCCTCTTGGTGTGGCTCCAGGCCCATCATCTCTTCAAGCATGAAGGCCAACTGAAGTCGAACACAACTTCAGTTTCTGAACAGTAACAGACTTGGTCAACATATCTGCCGGATTTCAATCCCCCAAAATCTTCTCTAGCAACAAATCCCCATCTTCCAAAAGCGAGCGAATAAAATGATACCTCAAATCAATGTGCTTCGTCCTAGCATGGAACACTGGATTTTTGGCAAGGTGTATAGCATTCTGGCTGTCACTGAAAAGAACGCAGTTCTCTTGCTTCAAACCCAGCTCCTCCAAGAAGCCCTTCATCCAAACCATCTCCTTTGCAGCCTCAGTCACGGCCACATACTCAGCTTCTGTAGTAGATAATGTCACTAATTTCTGCAGACGTGAGACCCAGCTCACCGCTGTTGAACCCATAGTATAGATATATCCTGTGGTACTTCGCCGCGTATCATGATCACCGGCAAAGTCAGCATCCACATATCCCTGCACTGTCAATTTCCCTCTCCCAAAACAAAGTGGCAAATCAGTGGTACCTCTCAAGTATCGCATAATCTACTTTACTGCTTTCCAATGCTGTTTCCCCGGATTGCTAGCAAACCTGCTCACAACTCCCACTGCATGGGCAATGTCTGGTCTTGTGTTCACCATCGCATACATCAGGCTACCCACGGCCGAGGTATACGGAACCTTGGCCATGTATTCTCTTTCTGCATCTGTCTTGGGTGATTGCCCCTGAGAAAGTTTGAAATGACTTCCCAAGTGTGTGCCAATTGCATTGGCACCCTGCATATCACTACAACACGAAAGGCTTGTAGCGAGGATTTAGTTTCCTTGCAAAACAGCTGATTTCCTCGCAAAATGTATTTGCGAGGAAAAAAAATTCCTCGCAAAAAGGCTGTCGCAAAAAGAATTTGCGAGGAAAAAAAATTCCTCGCTTATTCTAACACAATTAGCGAGGAATTTTTTCCTCGCTATAGTCTTTCCTCACCAGACTATTGCAATGTTTACAAAATAGGCGAGGAAATTTTTCCTCGCTAATTATAGTTTAGGCGAGGAAATTTTTCCTCGCTAAAACTCTTGAAACTAAAAACAAGATAATTCTCCAGCTCCTTTGCCCTTTGCTTCCGCGCGAATTCGAACCGTGGCCTCCTGTATGGAGGCATTCACTCCATCCATCACACCAACTTCCTTTCCAGTTCTAATCTTTGCCTTTTTTATATATAAACCTTTTGTACATCTTTTCACCTCTCTAAATTTGTTTCTTTAAACCTTTCTTTCTAATTTTTGTCCCTTCGCAGTGTTTATTTAAACTTGTTTTTTAAATCTTTAATATTATTCGCTTATATTGAATTTTTTTATAATTTAATGTTTTGTTATATATCTTTAATAAATCGTTATACCTTTCTAAATTTGTTTATTTTATACTTAGTTTTAATTCTCTCTAAGTTTAGTAACCTTTTGTAGTGCCTAAATTAGTTTGAGCACTTTAAATTTCTGCAAATACGATATTTTTTTTTGGTGGGTTAATCTGTTCTTACTGTGTATATGCGTCCATAACAATTTTAACTCAACTACAATATTACAATAGTAATAATTTGTTATGTTTCTTTTTAAATGGGGTTAACCTTACATATTTTGAAAATAGATTAGTGTCGATCTAACTTTGAGATATTTTGAAAATACATTTCGCAATTATTAAGTACTTTTATCTTTTGTTTAGCTTTTTATTAAATTTTTATGTATGAATTAATAATCAGTTATCTCTATGAAAAGCAATCCATATATCTCATTCTTTTTCTGAAAAGCACATATCATTCATCCGCAAACTTATAATCTCTATGTCCAGTCCTTTTTTTGGGTTTATAATAGTCAAAAGAACAATACGATAGAATTGATGAATGCACTCTGTTACCTAGAGTGTTCTATTCCTTGGGTATTTATATACAAATACGGTTACAAGTGATAAGCTTTACAAAAGATAAACATACAAGTGATAAGCTTTACAAAAGATATTGCAAATGATAAAATAAGATAACCACTGAAATGGCTAACATTATCAATACTTCTTTTCTTGATCAACTGATTTGCACTGATTGGTTGACATCCCCTCGCAAGCTGATGGTCGAGGCATGACCTTCAGATTGAAACGCAGTGTCCGAAAGCGGGAAGACGCAAGTCCTTTTGTAAAAATATCGGCAATTTGATCATTGGTGCTAATATATTGGACAGTTAAATCACCCCGAGCGACTTTGTCAATAATGTTTGTATTCAAACAATAAATTTTAGTACAATTTGAACATACTGACATTGTTAACAATTAATTTCAGATGGGGAAAAGTGAATTCATATAATTCGTAAGAAATATATTTTTTATTTCATCAATTCAATGCGATTGGCGAGGAAACAATTTTTTTCCGTTTATCACATTTTTATTTTAATAAATTTGCTAATGATATTGAACTATGTAGTTGATTATCCCTTACCATCGTGATATTAAAAATACATGAACATAATTAATAATGACTTACATATAAAAAATTTAATGAGTCCTAAAAAAGGTGACAATATTTCCTCGCAAAAGGGTTACATTTAGCGAGGAAAACAGATTTCCTCGCAAAAGGGTTACATTTGGCGAGGAAATAATAATTTCCTCGCTAAATGTAACCCTTTTGCGAGGAAATTTAATTTCCTCGCTAAATGTAACTTTTTAGCGACGAAATTGAATTTCCTCGCAGATTGTGTACTTTTAGCGACGAAATCTATTTTCCTCGCCATATTTCCTCGCAATAGGCCTTCCGTGTTGTAGTGTATTGAACCTCTCCAGAACACGCTCAATATACTCAGCTTGACTCAACCGTAAGGTTCCCTGAGCCTTATCTCTGCTGATTCTCATCCCAAGTATCTGCTTAGCTGCACCCAGATCTTTCATAGCAAACTCTGTTGCCAACTGCTGCTTCAATTTGTTGATCTCCCTAACACAGGAACCTGCTACAAGCATATCATCTACGTAGAGCAATAAAATGATGTAGCTAGACTCAAACCTCTTGAAGTAACAACAGTGATCCCCATTGCACCTTGTGTAGCCACTGCGCTGCATGAAACCGTCAAACTTTCTGTACCACTGTCTGGGAGCCTGTTTCAAACCATACAGACTCTTCCTGAGCCTGCACACCATCTCTTCCTTGTCTTTCACAATGAAACCAACAGGCTGCTTGATGTAGATTTCTTCATCCAAGTCCCCGTGAAGAAAAGCAGTTTTAACATCTAACTGCTCAAGGTAGAGATTTTCAGCAGCAACCATACTCAGCACCACTCTGATAGTGGCCATCTTCACAACGGGTGAAAATATCTCTGTATAATCAATCCCCTCCTTCTGTTGGAAGCCTTTTACAACCAATCTTGCCTTGTACCTTTTCTTGCCATCACTCTCCTGCTTAAGCCGAAAAACCCATTTGTTCTTCAAGGCTTTCTTTCCTGCGGGAAGCTGAGCTAACTGCCAAGTACCGTTGGAATGAAGAGAATCCATCTCTTCCTGCATCGCAGTCTTCCACTTTGCTGACTCAGAAACCTGCATAGCCTCATCATAGCACTCTGGTTCTCCACTGTCCGTCAAAAGCAAGTAATCAAGCGAAGAAATATATTTCGGATTCGGCTTATGTACTCTGGTTGTCCTCCTCAACTCTCTGACCGCTGAACTAGTCCCTGTCTCTGGAGCTGCCTCATCTGAAACTGTCCCCTCTGAAACTGTCTCATCTAAAACTCTCTCTTCTGCCTGACCAGACCCCTGTTCAACCCCCCTGTCACCTGGAAGATCCTCCAACCCAAAGTACTCGGATGTATCTCCATCCGAAGTGGTACTCCCACTGCTCAGTTTGATGTCCCTGTCTTTGTACATCACCTTTTCATCAAACACAACATCTCTGCTTCTGATTATCTTCCGGTTCTTGTTATCCCAAAAACGATAACCAAACTCATCTCCGCTGTATCCAATAAAGGTGCACTTCTGTGACTTAGCATCAAGTTTATCCCTGTCCTTGTCACTAATATGCACATAGTAAACACAACCGAAAACACGTAAGTGTGAGAGATTTACCTCTTTACCACTCCAAACCTCCTCTGGTATGCCAAAGTTCAACGGAACTGATGGCCCAAGATTGATCAAATGTGCTGCTGTGCTGACTGCATCTGCCCAAAACATCTTGGGCAACCCTGCGTGTATCCGCATGCTCCTAGCACGCTCAGTCAAAGTCCTGTTCATCCTTTCTGCAATGCCATTGTGCTGCGGAGTCCCTGGAGGTGTCCTCTCTAAATGAATCCCGGATAGAGCGCAGGCTTTCTTGAACTCCCCCAACTCATATTCTCCGCCGTTGTCGGACCTCAACCTTTTCACCTTCAAATCTGTTTCATTCTCAACCATGGCCTTCCACTTCTTGAAGACTTCAAAGACCTCTGACTTGTGCTTCATGAAGTATACCCATACCTTCCTCGAGTGATCGTCGACAAAGGTAACATAGTAATAAGAACCGCCAAGAGAAGACACTGTAGCTGGACCCCACACATCTGTATGGACAAGTTCTAGCTTCTGAGCCCTGGGAGGCCTGCCGCCTTTCTGAAAGCTAACCCGTTTCTGTTTTCTGAAGATACAATCCTCACACATGTCAATATCCACTGACCCTAAACCCGGTAGCTTCCCTTTCGACTGCATAACCTTCATTCCCTTCTCACTCATATGCCCTAGTCTATAGTGCCACAGATTTGAATTCTCCTTGCTGTCTATAACTGCAAGTATGTCGCTACCATGTGAAGTCAAGTAAAGTGTACCAACTTTCTTGCCTTTAGCTATCACCATGGTACCATTGGAGACTTTCCACATGTCCCCTGTGAATGTCGATGTATAACCTGCTGCTGCAAGCTGTCCAACCGAAATAAGATTCATCTTCAACTTCGAAACGTGCCTGACATCTTTCAGACACCATTTGAACCCATGCGTTGCAATCTGAACATCCCCTTTTCCCACAATACTGCAAGGCTCGTCGTCCCCCAAGTATACTTTCCCAAAGTCCCCTGCTACATAGTTCTGCAGAACCTCCCTATCAGCAGTGGCGTGGAATGAGGCACCCGAATCAATCACCCAAGATTCAGTGTCGCTGTTCATGGAAAGAATAAGTGCATCGTGCACAACGTGAGCCTCCTGCCCACCGTTATTCTTTTTCGGTGCTTTGCAAGTTTGTGACATATGGCCTGTCTGACCACAATTCCAACATTCACCTTTAATGGGCCGAACCTGAGATCTATCTTTATTTCCCTTGCCCTTGCCCTTCGATTTCAACCTGTTCCTGTTCTGATTCTGACCACCCTTGGTTTGGCTTCTGCCCCTCTGCTCAAAACTTAGAGCTGAACCTGAACTACCTGAACCATCGATCGAACCCCTTCTGACCTCCTCAGTCAGAATCAAACTAACAACCTCACTCAGTTTCAACTTTTCTTTCCCTGCCGAATTACTAACTGCAGTAACAGTACCCTGCCAGCTCTCTGGCAACTGAGACAGTATTAACAAGGCTTGAACCTCATCATCAAACTTGATTTCGACAGACATAAGTTGATCAACTATCGTATTGAACTCACTGAGATGTGACATAAAGGAAACCCCTTCAGCCATAGATAGATTGAAAAGTTTTTTCATGAGATGTACCTTATTCGCAGCAGACGGTTGCTCGTACATCTTTTTCAACGCTTCCACAAGACCCTCCGTCGTTTTCTCCTTCAAGATGTTGTGGGTGACTGACTTTGAAAGGGACAGGCGAACAACCCCTAACGCCTTCCTGTCCAGGACGTCCCAATCCTCGTTGCTCTCATCTTTCTTCTTCCCCTTTTCTTTACCCAGCAGCGGCCGGTAAAGATCCTTCTGATACAGATAGTCCTCTATCTGCGTTTTCCAGAACGCGAAGTCTGACCCGTCAAACTTCTCCATCCTCTGCTTGCCTTCTTCAGAACCCATAGCTCCCACTGAACTCTGGCCTGCTCGAACGAGATTAAACCCTAACCTGTCGAACAAAACCTACCGCAACCGCGGCTCTGATACCAGTTGTTATGGATTTTACGCAATCCTACAACGCCCCTACGGATCTTGGAACAATGGATCACAGAATAAAACAAACAAATACGTGCGTAATGAAAACTGGAAAGAAAAACGAGACACAAGATATACGTGGAAAAACCTCAACGTGAGGAAAAAACCACGGGAGCCACACCAGTCCACTATGAAATCAATCCAAGAGTACAAGTCTTCTCACAATCTTTCTGAGATGTGTTTTCTCTCGCCTCTCTCTTTTTCACGCTCAGAAAAAGTGATTACAATGACCTCAAACGCGCAGCCGTTCACAAAACCCTAAATACACTTTAAGGCCCGAAGGCTTTCGGTAGCGCTATAGCAAAAAGGCTGTAGCACTATAGCTACTCGGTAGCGCTATACCAAAACAGGTATAGCGCTAGGGAACTCTCTGATCAAAAATAGACTACCACTTGCTGAAAGGTTGTCTCACCCCAACAGCAGATGCTCCTCATCTGCCTCCAGTACTCGCCGTAAGGGCTGGAAGCAAGGTCCTTGGACGCGTACAAGAACTTGGTCGTTATCGTTGACTTGGGTCGGTTCGAGAAGATTAGGTCGTGGGTTTTCATGACTTCTCGGGCTGCAGTGGCGGAGGAGACGACGAGGACGGGGGCGGCAGCGAAGTGGAGGAGCATTAAGGGGCCGTGGGCTTGGGAGAGGGAGTGGAGGGAGAGGTGGGGGAAGCGGCCGATTTGGTGGAGGTTTCCAATAATCGGGAGCTTGCGGGGAGACGGCGGTGGTCGGGTGGTGGTGGCGGTGGAGAAGAGCCATTTGAGAAGGAAAACTAGAGAGAGAAACAAGGGGAGGAGAGAGAGGAGGAAGGGGTGGAGTGAGAGCTGCATCATTGCTTTCTATTGGAAAAGAGTAACAAATTGAGATGCAAAGCAAAGTAAAATTGGAATAATTTATAGCATTATATCATCTCCAAATGCTATGCGAGTCCTTTTATAATCGAGAGAGAGAGAGAGAGAGAGAGGCCATTTGTCCAGTGAACCAATTGCATTATGTTTCCTTATGCAGAATTTTCCCTTCTATCTTAAGAGATGTGGGTGTTCATAACATTTTTGGATAAAGAGTTCAATTAAGTAGGTAGCTCTAAATAAATCATCCACAATACAATCTTTATGCTTGAGGGTGTTCAAATGACCATCCCATTTAATGAGTATAGCTGTACCTCCAAATACAAAAATATATGTACAATCAAATCACTAAATTATGTTCTCGCTTTTGCTAAGACGGTAGGGAGGGAATAAATATGTTACACGTTCTTGGGTAGAACAACTAGAACTCAACTCCAAAAGCTAGCTATTGAAGTGAGGGTGCCCTCATGCTTATATTCTTCATATTACTTTGGTACCCAAGCGATGTGAGACTTCGCTTCACACCCTCCCTCATGCCCAACATGCTCACTCCGCAGCACCTACCTCGTGCAGGCCAAGGAAATGCACCCTACCCATCCTTGGCATACCTGGCTCTGATACCATGTTACACGGTCTTTTTTCAACTATTTTGGTTTTTTTTTTTGAACTTTTTTAGGTTTTTTTTCGTAACTTTATAAAATTTAGATTCCAATTGTCAACATGAGTAATGAATTATTAAAATTTTTAACAAAAAATTTACAAGAAAAATGACCAAAATAAAGTGATACAGTAATAATGTGGAAAACTTTTATTCAAACACACCCTTAAGCTAGTATACAAAAGTTTGCGGCTAGAGTGCAAAAGTTTGCGGCCATAGTACAAAAATTTGCGGCCATGACGCAAAAAAATCGCGGCTATAGTATAAAAGTTTGCAGTCAGTATACAAAAGTTTGTAGCCATGATGCAAAAGTATGCAACAAACCCTTAGATCGATCACATGCCTTGATCACGAGGCCGATCCCAATTGTCATTGTAACACTTTTTATTTATTTATTAATAAGTAAACCACTTTACACTCTTGTTAGTCACTTATTTATTGGAGTACAATAATTAGGAAAAGTCTAATAACACAATATTTTAAACAACAATTAGCACAACATATCTATATTTTATACTATCTCATTACTTATTGTAAAACAGCATCTTATTCCATGGAAAAACTATGTTACGTGACCATATTGTGTATATTTTTGTGAAAAATGTTGTATTAATAACATTATTATAATGACAAACATAAAAAAAACGACTTCTTTATCCTACTCCTCTTAAATAAGAACCAGTTTTAGGGGTTCTTTCGCTTGGCAATTTATGCTGCATTTGGACCATTTTAGCCTCCTATTGTTGGCTTCTCGTTCTTGATTTGTTGGGTGAAATGGGTATTTTGCTCTTTCCGGTTAGTGGGCTACGTGGCAAGGGGGTGGAGTCGGTGGACACTTGTATGTCGGTGGAGCTGTTTATATCACAGGAGAAGAGAGAGGCTCTGTTACGGTCTTTTGTCTACCGAGCTTTGGCAATTGGTACTTCTCGGATCTTCGCCGTTTGATCTGTTCTACTCAGTTGCGTCGACCGCGCTGTACCTCTTGCCGTTGATAAGAGGTAATGCTCGTGATGCTGCGTTTTTTTCTCTTTCTTTGGTTTTTCTGATTTCTGATTTTATAGTTTCTGTGTTTGATTTAACTTTTCTTCCTCCTCACCACTGACGTCGATGGTCAATATATTTGAGATTGCTAAGGCCATATTCAAGTATCAGACTCTTATCGATGAATACCAGAAATCGCATAAGGTATACATATTTTCTGTGGGTGTTAATCCTTTCTGGTTGTAGATTTAGGGATTTCTTTGAATTTTGTTTCTATCGATCTGATTTTCCCGATTTGCATGTCTTTGTTAGTGCTAATTTCTCTGGGTTGGATGTATATGTCTATAATTTTTGTTTGGAATTTGTCTTTGAATGAAGTTTGTATTTTTTCTGCTTGTTTTCTGGTGTGACTTGCATGTTGTTGGGTTCGACCAGTGTGCTACAGAAGTGCTTGTTTAGGGTTTCTTACCTGTTGATTGGGGCTTCCTAGCCTATTTAGTGTTCATCGATGGAGGCTTTAGAGCAGCATAGATGCAGGTATGAATTATACATGATTGTTGGTTCGAGAATCATCTTTAGATTGTTGCATTAATATAAACTAGAAATCCTCAACCTCGATCTGTTGGAGATGGCTTGATTGTGCATATTTTTAAGGCATTTTGATGTTTCTGACATTTGGAAGAAAAAGGAGTTGATGGTTGTATGCATGTGTTTGGATCTTATATATAAATGCGAGTAGATTCTTTCCATTGCGCTATTCTCAATGGTTGGGTTTTTCTGATCTTCTGGAGATGGTTTTGTGAAATATAGAAAGGCGATAGTGTGTCTTCTCTAGATTAAATGTATATCCTATCAAAGAATACATGAAATTCATTAACTGAATATGGCTTTTTTTTGGTTTCTGTGATTTTTGAAGATTTAGCATAGACCCTTATGATGTTTACTGGACACTTCAGATTGGAGCGAAGCCTTGCGGGCCTGAAATGGAATGAGCTAACGTATTAGACTTAAATGGGAAGATTTTCGCAGATCAGGTACTTTTGAATTACATTGTCAGGTTAGTTTTAGTCTATATTAAGAAAAATAAATGAGAATAGAATTGTGATTCTCATTCTCACTCCAACTCCTAAGGCGATTGGTTTTCTTCTGGAGTAAGTCCTTTCTGCTAACTTTTTGGCTAGAATAGGGGAAATGATTTTTGGGGAATTCAATTTTGGATTTTTGGCCGAGTATAATGGGTTTCTAGAGGAATCATTATCTGGAGGATCCATCATCTTAATCCATAACAAAATTCTAAAACAGGATTAAGTTCACCAGAACTTAAACCTTGTTCAAAACAATTTTCTTTACGTGTTATAGCTTTGACATCAATGTTTTTGTCGTTCCAAATTTACAAACTTTTGTTGTTGGTACTTGATAGATCCAGCTCCTTAGAAGCAATATAACATGGACTCGAGTATAGGTGTTGGGTGGGGATACATATAGAAGTGTCAGAATAATTTAATTCCCCATTCATAGGAAAAGTAGACACGACAACATATCCATTTTACATTTCTTTGTAGGATACTTTTATCTCAACGGTAAAATGGTGTTTACATTATGTCAAAGACCATTTCATTCATTATATTGAAGATTTTGCAAAGCTATATAATGAGATTACTAAATACATTCCTGGGTAAGTGTCCTAGAAGCAAAAGTCCAAGTGCTGAGTTTACAACACAGTTACTTGATATATGGAGAAGTTGACTGTGATGTTCAATTGCATTTTTTTAATGGTTGATAATTGCAAGAACCAGGGAAGAAGAAGAGTCTAGCTTTGCACATTTGCTTATATCTCCCTAAACTTGTAAATATAGTAGGAGGCGAGACATGTTCAGAGACAGTATGCCTCAAGTATTTATATCCATGGTCTCAACTTCTATAAAAAGTCAAATATTTCTTCCGATGCTTATGACTAGAGCCCCAATTTGCTCTTTACGTATGCCACAAGATGACTAGAACCACAATTTGCTCTATACGCACGTATCTATCCATAAATTAGAGAAGCTCCCTTTCTCACGGAATCTCACCAATATTCATGAGAAACGAATAGGGGTTTGAAGGGGTTCTGCTCTCTCACCCTCCCCCACTGTTTCGCACCTTCTTGTCTAGCCAAACATTCAAGAGAGAGCTCTCCCCCTCAAAATCGTTTCTTTTCTCTCAATCATTCAAATGAGCTGTTAAGGAAATGTATCTAGGTGAACTACACTGTTTTGGCACAAGTATATTATATGTTCACTTACCACATTATGTACTTTTAGTTAATTTGACTGAGCTAAAGCTATGTTTCCTATGCAAACTGCTACTTAAATGCTACCAATTTTGATAACTGCAGTTCTGCATTTTCTGTATTAGTTCTCTTGTGCTTTACTAATTCTAATGATTCATAAAGAATACAGTTAAATCTACCATGCATAGACTATCACTGTACTAATCAGCAACACCTAACCTTCCTTTCATTCTCTTCCTGTGCAGATACAGTATCTGAATGTGCAAGCAATAGCAAGGGTTACTGATTTCTCGCAATCTGCGAGAAGGCAACAAATGCATACGGAAACACAGACTTTTGGTGCAAATATTGTGCCCAAAAAGTGCCAGCATTGACAAAGTAAAAAACCTTCTCTACACGGCTCCACCTTCATGCAATTTCTCATTCACAACAACTAACACAACTGAATAAAGTCACTCTAATTTGCAGGATCAAATTCAACATCCAGATCACAACTCAAGCATCTCAACCTCCGGCCCAGCAATCAACACCCCAGCAAACAGCAACCCAACAACAAACTCCCCAACAACTGAAGAAACTCAAGACAGCCACAGCAAAAACAAATAGTTAGCTTCTATCGCAACCTTTTGGCATGGAGAATTCGCAGACCAAAGACTTTTGCTTTGTTTAAGTTGCTCGAACTCTACTTTTGCTTTCTCTAACCCTTTGGCAGTTGTATAAAAAAAACTTGAACCCAAAGTCATGCCATTAGCCAAATAACTTTTGCCTTTTTGTTAAATGCAAGAACTTATCTATAATTGCAGGAACAACGAAAACCGATCTCCACAACGGGCATGACGGACGTGCCTTGCACGTCGGCATGCACCTAGTATTTCAAATACAGATTGCAGAAAGCAATTGCATCTTGGCCTCCGGTCTCAACAATTAGTGGTCCACATTTGTAACGACCCGAATTTTCGACCCAATTTTTTTTATAATAGCGTTAATATTATTAGGTCTTAATTATTATTTTTTTTCCTTAATAGATAAATACAAAAAAATAAGTATATTATCTTATTTATCTCTTTTATTTTTTTAATTGCATGCATGCTTAGAATTCCTCCCATCTCTCCCTCTCCTACTCCTACTCAATCTCTACTTCCTCCTTGATCCTATTTTTCGTCCATATTCTCGTCCATCTCAAAGCCCAGGAGTTAGAGTTTCATTAAAACACAATCTTACCTCCTTCATCAAAATTCTCCTATAAATATCCCATTAATCCGACCCTAGGACATACTACGCTATTTTCCACGTTCCACCAGTCCAGAGAGAGAGAAAAATCGGAGAGAAACCGAACTCCAATCCATGGAGTTTTAGAGAGAGAAAAGTGGGTTTCATAGCCACGACCAACCGAAACCAGAATTGATCATTCCAAACGACTTCTACAACTCCAAACATCCCCAAACATCATTCAATTCGAGCCCAAGGTCTCCCGATCAAAGAACCCGAAGTCATCTTTCCAAAAATTCAAGTTTCGGTTTGAGAATCAATTCGATCCAATCGAGGTATTATAATCCCTTCCAAACACTCCTCTAAGTATATTAAGTGTTTTTATGTTTAACCCAATAGCACTCACAGTCCCATGCATCAAAACCGAACCAAAACAACGAAAAAAATCGAATCTGTCACGAACCTTGCGGCCGCAACCTGCGGGCCGCGAGAACCAGTCGCGAGTTAGCGGCCGGAAGCCCAGCCGCAAGGTTGACCCGGTCAAACCTTGCGACAGAATCTGTTTCGTTCCGAATCTGTTTTTCGACCCTCTGAACTCAATTTTCGACCCCCGATCTATTTTTCCTAGACTTCTAACACCTCAAAGATCATAACTTGTTAATGTCATTTTTTTTTATTATCTATTTATTAATTATTTATTTGATTTCTTGTAAAAGTTTACAAATGAAAAATCATTGCGACCTTATAAACCATTTTATTAATTCCCGGACTATTTTTTTAAGATTCTTTACATTCCAAAGATGATATGTTGTTAACCTCAACCTATTTTATTTATTAAATAATTTATTATCCATTTATTTTACTTTTGACAACTTTAAAAGTCATTTTTATTTTAAAAATGATTCCGCGACCCTCCGGACCCAAATTTTGGTACTTGAACTCGATATGTTGGACCTTTAGGACTCTTATTAAAGTCATGATAATTATTCTAATACTTCCCCTATTTAATTTATGTAATTAGTCTTAAATCAATCTAAATTCTTAAAAATAACTCATGCGAGCCTATTATTATTATTATTATTATTATTATTTTTTTGATAAAAACTTTTATTAAATAAAAGTTCCTTGCTTCATTATTGTCATCTTGGCCATACGAGACTAAGGGCAACGGCCCATTCATAAAAGATTACGTGATTTTTATACTTATTGTTCATTTCAATTATTATTCTGATTGCTTATCTATTATTCCAACCTTTGATTGACATGTTAGATTGGACCCTAGAGACATGGGGTGGTATGCGAAATAGAAATCACCTAGACGATGCTAAGTAATGGATAAATTGGAAAGTTTTGGTTTTAGATTGCCTGCAGGCGTGATTTTGAGATGTGATGAGTTGGATGTGATGATTTGAAACTGGCAGAGTAAGCCCAGTGTCAAGTGATGATTTGAAACTGGCAAAGTAAGCCCAGTGATAATTGTGTTGATTGTTAAGTGGTGCATAAGATAGGCGAACCCTAGTTATGATTCAGGCATGGTAAGCTTTCTTTTGTTGTAATGAGAGGGATACACGCTGGGTACATAACTTAGGCGCAATCCGCGACAGCAAAAGAAAGTGATCCCATGGGACCGAGCATGGCTAGCGGTTGGGGAGGAAAGATCTCGTGGATGAGATCTTAGATTTCATATTAGATTAATGGATAGTAATAAACTGGTTTACGTGAATAATCACTGTTTTACTTTTTCGTACCATGTTTATCCTGCTGTTTGCTAGTTGTAAATAAGAGGGATAGTTGGGTTGGATTATTTTACTGGGTGATTTATCACTCACGGATACGTCTGTATCCTGGTAAATCGATTGCTTCGGCGATCAATTTGCCAGAGGGCGCAGGATTCGATGGAGGGGATTCAACGATGGTGCAGTTCGACACGGGAAGAATATCAGGAATGGAGATCGAGTATGCTTGGGATCCGTATCAAGCCTAGAGTCGGCTCTGAAGATAATGTATTTTGAATCAGTAAATCAGTAAATTTTTCATTTAGATTTTAGGAAATGAAAAAGTTAGATGATTGAATCGAACATCTATAAGTATCGGATTGACCTGATTTTTTGCGAGGGCCCTTGAAAAAATGTTTTACATTTAGTGAACGGCTCGGATCATTTGTATGGGACCCGTAGTGGGCCCCACAAAAAATCTATATACAAAATCTGTACCAATTTTTATGTACCCTTAGTCTTTCTGTAAGTGGGCCCAATGCACTGTCCAATCTCCTTGTGAGACTTGTTTTGTAGTACAACAATAAGCAAGTCCATTTGCAGTTTGATAAGTATTTGATCGAATAATATATGGTCTTTCAAAAAAAAAAAAATTTAGATAGTGTGATTAAGCACTTATGAATGCCTATTTAAGATTAGGTTTTACTTAAAACGTTTAAAAAGGCAATTAATATTAAAGTGGGAGTTAGTTATTGACTATTTTTCAGTTGTTGAACAAAATATATTTGATATGCGCATAACTATTTGAGCTAGTTGACTCGACTATATAAAAGCATTACTAATTGTTTAATTCAAGTAAACGGAAAAAAAAATTGCAGTTGGGCCCGTGCCCGGGGGGCTTAAGTGGCTTTGCCACTAACCATAGTATGCCGCATTACTTTGCTCAAAAAGCGTGCTATAACTGTTTGGTAGAATACCCTCGCTCTCCTTCCTGCCCTGAGCATCTTTAATGGGTCTCTATATCTCTATTTTGGAGACCAAATCTCTATGTTAATAGAAGATTTTGTAATTTATTCTATATTTTCTTCAACTTTTTATACTCTACGGAGAAAGCTTGGAGGGGCTAGCTCATCGTCATTTTTAGAGATTTGGAGCTTTAATTTTTTTTTTTTTTTGAGTCTCCAAATCTCTAAAAAAGACGGTTAATCCCTCCAATTTTTTTTATAAAGTACAAAAAAATTGAAAAAATAAATTAAATTACAAAATCGACCTTCAATATATATAGATTTGATCTCTAAAAGAGAGAGATAGAATCCTGGAGTCCTAAGGAGTATAACTTTCTCTCTCCTAGAGTCCCAGGGCCACCGCCGAAAAAAGCTCTATATATACGCAGCCTACACATTCCTGAAATTCTTCAAGGTGCAAGCAACTTGACTCTCAAGTCTCCACCTCCTCTCTCTCTCTCTCTCCTCCATATCATGACCAGAATTTCGAACACAGCCGACGAGAACGCAATCAGCACCCAAAAGATCAAGTTCCTCTACAGCTACGGCGGCAAAATCCTCCCTCGTCACACCGACGGCGAGCTCCGCTACGCCGGGGGCCACACCAGAGTCCTCTCCGCCGATCGCTCCATCACCTTCGCGGAGCTGATGGTGAGATTCGTAGAACTATGCGGTTCCTCGATGACATTGAAGTGCAAATTACCGACCGAAGATCTCGACGTCTTGGTTACGATCACCTGCGACGAGGACCTCGCTACGATCGTTCGTGAATACGATCGGTTTTCGTTGTCCACGCAGAAAGACCTGAAGATTACGGCCGTGCTGTTTCCTCGCGAATCTCTCAAAACAATCTCTCCTCCTCCGTCCACCGTTTCCAGCCTCGATTTCTCCTCCGCCGTACGTATCCCGCAGCCTCTTGGTACCCGGCGGAATCCGTCGCCGGCGTTTGGATTTCCGGCCGGTGTTGGGAAGGACGGTGGTGGAGTCCGTTGTTATCAACTAGCAAAGCCTAGGCATCTCTACTTTGTACCGCATCAGAATTTATTACCGACGAAGAACTAAAACATCTGAGGACAGTGGCTAGATTATTGTACATTGTAGTTTGTGTGGTGGTGATACAATTGAATTCTCCTAATAGTACTCCACTCAAAAGCCAATTTTGCACAATTTTTTGGTTTGTTCACTCCAAATATACAGATACTATTTGCAAATGGTAAATTCCTTCACTCCAATATTTTGGTTCATCTCTGTTGAATTTTGGCGGCCATACCAATTGGATTCGGGACAGAACGTTTTTCGCGGTTAGGGTTTTGTTATACGCGGTGATGAAGCAGTTTTGAATCCGGCACCGACCTGATCTTGCAAAACAGAGCTGAAGCTTGAGTCACTGGTGTGGTGGCGTGCCAACCACCCTCCGATGCCTAAGTCAGTATAGAACTTGCTATATGGTAGGAGAATTAAGGTTCTCAGTTGTGAGTGGTGCGTACCCTTATTGGAGTTCTACCGTCACTTTTATAGGCATTTGAGAGGAGGTGGAGTTCTCGTAGGACTGTATCCCGGGGATTTTGGATCGCTTTAACGAAGTAGCTGGAACTCCACATGCACCTTGCTTTAGCATAGAATCCTTATCCGTCTTTAATCATGTTTATCATTGGAATTTTATGCTTATCTTACCGACTTCTCTTCCTTTATCTGGTAGGATTTAGGTTTATCAGAACAGTATCTCGATGGAAATAAGTAATATTCTATGAATATTACTTATCATATTTTAGCTTAGTGTCAAATCTAGTCCTTAGATCTTATTCCAACTCCGTCTCATGGGCGTAGCTGGCATCTTCTGACTTTATCGTAGGTGGTACTCTCCTGGGGGGCTTGGGCGAAGCTGACTTCTACTCCCCAGGTCCGTACTGCTTACTGAGCTGACCTTGCCAGATTTATCCTACTTATCAGGTACTCTCCTGTTTCCAAGCTCCAGCCCTTGGTTGTAGGTTGGTAACATAGTTCAGACATATGTGGCGGTTGCCGCTCTTTCTCTTTTTTGGAGGGTTTTAAATGCGTGTTACATCGTGGGACAGGTGTCGAGATCTCTGTTCTTCTGGTGCTTAGAGGTAGACGACGAAGATTCAGGAGTGCTTATCGGGATCGACGCTTAGCATTTAAGCTTCTCCTTGTTTTGATCAAACTCTATCAGAGAGGCATTCGAATCAACCCTGGCGATTTCCCGTGTGAGACCTTTCTTCTCCGATTCTCCTTCGTCGTCGTGTTAGAACCCGTCTTTTCTAGGTACGTTCCCCTCTTCTTGCTGTTCTTCTCTTTTTTCATGTTAGATTTTTCCTTTCCTAGCATAGAGATTTCGAGCCCAGAGTGGGCTACTCCAGGGGAGTTTATTTACACTAGGTTAGCCGGTTTTGCTTCCGCCAACCTTGTCTCTCCCGTTATAGAAGACTTCGCACCTTATTCCATTGTACTCCAAGACAGGATTTTTCGAGATCTTTTTGATTTATTAGTTTCCTCATACCCACGATCATCCGTCGTAACCCTATTGTCGGAGGGTCTCATCAATTTTTCCTCGATTCTTCAAGTCGAAGAGTCGTCGGTGGATGAGGAGGTCCCAATGCGCCGTAGTAGTATAGCCAGGGCTCCATCTCATGTGGGTCAACTTAGCAGTGTCAAGCCCTTGTCAACCCCGTCTTCTTCGAAGGTTCCCCGTAGGGTTCCTGCCTTTTCTGCTTCCATCATTCCTTCTACGATCACTAACGAGGAGTTGGCCGTTCTTAGGGTTAGGTTTTCGATTCCATCCTCTGTAACCCTTAGGAAGCCCTCTGAATCTGAGCGAGCCTGTTCTTTTGTTGAAAATGAAACATGCATCTATGTTGGGGCTTTAGAAGGAGGTCTTCGTCTGCCCTTTCCAGCCATGGCGAGGGAAGTACTGAGTTTCTTGGGTTTAGCGCCTTGCCAAATTGTTCCTAACTCTTGGCGTTTGCTGATTGGTTGTGCTGCTCTTTAGGGAGCCATGTCAGATGGTTTTACTCCTTTGACAAAAGGGTCATTTCTCAATCAGTTCTCAATAAAAGAAGCACATGAGGGTGTAGGATGGTATTATTTTACCAAAAGGCCTGGTGGAGGAGAGTTGATCGCCGATCTCCCCAATGTCCATAAGAACTGGAAGGATAAGTTTTTCTTTGTTGGGGGAGATGGATGGGAACTCCCGAGTTGGGAGGTTAGGTCCTACACACAGCATGTCCCCAATAGATGGGGGGAACCTATTGCAAGTTATAAGCCATAGCTTTTCTTCACCCTTCTGAATATTACCACAATTTCCTGATTCTCAAGGGTTTCTGTCTTTTATTTTTGTGCAGCTCGTGCTTTATTTCCTTTGACCCCTGCCACAGAGGCGGAACTGAAGTTGGCCCGGAGCTACGAAATCCATAGCTGGGGGTTGATTGTGACTCCGGAGTCTTTGGCTACTTACTTGTTGGGTCCAGAAACATCTCGTGAGGCCTTAGCTCTTTCAAGAGGTATTTCCAATTTTTATTTAGGTATCGAACCGTCTACTGACTTTCTCATTGTTTCCACTTCTTTTCTTTTCAGAAGAAGAAGGTGAAGGTAAAGAGATGGCACCAAAAATAGATAGAAATCTGCTGGCCCAGTTGAAAGCTGAGAGGGTAAAGCAATCGTCTGGTGGCGTAGCTCCAAAAAGGAAGAGCTCTCGTCTCCAGAAAGAGCTGAATGTTGATAGTTTCTTGGATGCTGACCTTTCAAAGGACCCTGCTCTTGACTTAGTGGTTGAGCAGATTGAAGAAGAAGGTGCCGAGAAGTTGAAGAGGAAGGCAAAGGGTATGGCTGTGGAGGGTACCCCTTGTAATAAGAAGGCAAAAGCTTCTGTTGGTCCTTCCACGCTGGCCAATTTCCAGGAAGCTCTGGAGCGTGCTTCTGGATTGCTCTGTGCAGCTGATAAAGACTCAATGGCGGAGATGTCTCTCCAGGCGGTGGGGGGGGGCACATGTTGGTCGAGTTGGCCATGGTAGGCTCCCTTTCTGAATCTTTTGATAATTCATTTTTCTAGTTATTTCTTCGTCTAATCAGATATCGGTATCCATATAATTGGAACACGTTTGTCTTAAAATTTAGGCTAATTGACACCTACCTTCCCTGAGGTTTCTGACAAAAATACGCAATGCCCCTAACCTTTCAACTTATTACACCGGCCTCCCTCAAATTGGAATAACTTGGCTCAGTTAGTTCCATTTCATCATTACATTTGTTGCTTCCAAGTTACTGACCTTAAAAATAAACTTTTGAGCTCTCATTTTGACCTAAGTTTTCCCCAAGAATCCATACCAATGAACTAAGACTTTGCGGGAATAAATTGGATAGAGAGTAAAATTGATTGTTTTTCAAGGTCAGTAACCCAGAATCCACAAATTTAAAGGAAGACTAACAGAGTGGATCTAATTAACCTAAGTTTTTCCATTCAAGGGAGGCTAGTGTTATAAGTTGAAAGGTTGGAAGCGTAGTGTATTTGTCAAAAACCTTAGAGGAGGTTGGTGTAAATTACCTTTAATTTTAGGGTTCGGCTCCTCTCTAGTCCAATGGTTTCGAGACAATCCAGATCGGGACCGTCCATTGGTGGATTCAATGGTTCGGATTTTCTCATACACTTTTACCAGTAAGAGCTTTTACCGTTAAGAATACACTCTTACCAGTAAAATTGTAAAAATATATCCAAATCGTTGATTGTAGCAAATGAACGGTCCTGACCAGGTCTCCTCCAGTCCAAAACATGGATTGGGTTTTGAAATCGTACTAGCTGTTAAATTTTTCAAGACATAGTACAGTTTGATCTGAGCATTCGATCACCCTAATTTTGCACAAACTCATGACAAATTAAGCGAGCCGTACGAAATGAACCGTTCAAATTATTTGGTTAAACTGTCGTAGACCCATCACATGTACCCCACCCTCCACGGGAGGATCAAAGTGTGAGAATGAAAATCAAAAGTCTAGAACCACACCCCATGGCAAATAGTGGCCCCATCTTTTGCACTTGGGGCCTCTTTTGGGAGTTGAGATGTTGCATTGCGCATTAGGATATGATTTTTGTACTAGCTACAAGAAAAAACACCAACGGCCACACCCAAAACAGTCACCAAAAGCTGGAATTTTGTCCCCTATACCATTCGGCTTCATGTGCCAAAGTAGTCACCAAATCCATGACACTAAAAGTCAACTGCCACAAGATAATAAGATTGTGGCCAATAGTAAGATACTAAGTTGTTGCTGTATCCGATACACCATGGACAGATTGATTGCATAAATGGACTTTCATAAGTGCTGGAAATATTGATTAAGTGCCGAATTTTGTGTTCAAAGGTGAATTAGTCTATCTAGTGGCTTGAATTTACATCATGGTGTTGGAATGAAACAATTAGGTGCAAGAATTACACTTCACATGCTGAAACTGGGTAACTTCACGTATAAAATGAGGCATAGAAGTGGCAAATAATGTTTTTATGTGACGAAAATATGCCCAAGTCCCGAGTACATGACTTAGATGCAAGAAACCATGATGGAAATGCATCTGATCATGGGGTTTAGTACAAGGAAATAATATTTCATATCCAGCATGCAACTTCATTTATTAGCAAAGATCACCTTCAGGTTTAAGAGGAGAACAAAAACAAGCTTTGATGTCAAACAAACAAGAATAATTTCACTAAAGAACAGTCAAGGCAGTAAACAAGCTGTTGGTAAGTCAACTATTATGGTTATGCTACAATTGCACAAGAGACAGGAAACAAGGGTATGCAGTATGCACAATGGTTATGCTACAATTGCACAAGTAACGACCTGTCTCCTACTTCCTATTACTTCCTCTTCTTATCCTCTCACTCGATACAACAATTCCTTTTTGAATTCGATGAGAGGATATAAAAGGAACCTACTTCTAGTTACGATGAAAATCGTCAAATTAGCGATAACTTGAAAACAGTTGATCCCATGAATAATTGGGCAAGGACGAAGCTAGAATAACCTCTTAATGGGAAACTAGCAAGTCTGTACAATATAAAAAAGTCTCACTGGTACAGTTTATGCACAATACAAAAGGCACTCATTAATACTTAATTAGGCTATGACAATAGAACAACACCATATATTATTTTATTTTCTAATACCTGGCAACACCTTTCTTTTTGAAACAAGAATTAACTTTGGATTCCTCTCTCAGCTATATTTCCGAGAAGTGTGAATGATTATTTATATAGATTCCATAGCAATATTTTATAATTCTAAATTCTAGTGATATAAATAGTTACCCATTTGGATTTCACGCATTCCGATTAGATAGCAGTAAAAAAAAAAACCGTTCGAAAATCATTTAAAAAAGATGAGCCATAATATTAAACTACCTCTAAATTTCAGCAATCAACAGTAAAATGTAGGTAAAAGAGTTTAAAAAGTGAGAAAAGTATAAAAGATTGGTAAAACAACACCCATTGACCATTCTGTTTGCAGATTAGTAGAAGAAAAAAAAAAAAGCAGCCAAGGACCAAACCCATTAGAATATCTACGGGGGAACAGATTTGCAAAAGCAGCCAAGAAGCAGATTTGTTGACCAACATTAGCCCATTATTCCAAAATACCAACAATCAGTAGTAAATTTCAGCACATTCAGCATCATTTTTCCAAAATAAATGGTCAGCCGAAAAATGAGATGCCCCGTTCCGAAACGCGAAATAAGTATTTATTTTTTAAGAAGGCAATTTCAAGCTCAAAAATGATAAGCTTATTGAAATCTAAAAATATGTAATATGAATCTGGTTTGAAAGATCTCATTGAGATCTTTAATACAGTGCAAAAAAAATTGAAAATTTATTTTTCATTTACATTATTTTTTAGTTTGAAAATGTGAAATAAATACTTATTTTTCGTGTTCTGGAACGGGCTCTCAAAAACCCATACTGAAAACGAAATCTTCAAGCTAGAAATTCCCAAATAAAACAAAATACCTTTGATTTCGACCTTCGTGAGGATACCAAAGCTTCCGATTCGAACTTCAAATCTATAAAATCGAATTTCTTAAAAACTCACATGCAAAACAAAAACATTACAAAACTGGAAGACATTGTGGAACAAGTTCATGAGGTAAAGGAGGAATACCAGAAAACACATTGAGGGAGGGGGGGAGACCGACGGTGGTTGAAGAGACCGGCGTGCGGGATTTCGTCCCCCACGGAGGTGGGTTGCTGCAGACCGTGAGTTAGAGAGAGGAGAGAAGAGTCACAGAGCTTCAGGTGGAGACGATATAGAGAGTTCTGATAACGATGTACGTCATCTCTAGGGCTTCTTTTTTGGCGCGCTTGCTAGGTTTTTTTTTAATCATTAATGTCTTGTTCTTTTCCATTCTCAAAAAGAATTTTTCAAAAAATTCCCTCTAGATTCTTCCTACTTTCAACATTTCTTTATATCTCTCTCAACTTATTACCCCTACTATTTTTCAAAAAATATTTCAAAACACAATCCAAACACAGCATAAAATGGTTAGGAAGTGGGCGACCAACGTTGCAACCCTTTTGGGCGTGACATAGCCATAAGGGCTCCCTATTCGCTGTGAAATATTTGGTTCTAGCCATAGCTACTATTCGAGAGGACAGACAATCATCACAGCACCACCTAGGTACGCATGGGCATAAGTGTTTACCCGATTACCCCCACACCCCCTTGCCATTAGCAAGACTCGAAACTGAGTCTCATCTGGAGATGAAGGGCACTCTACCCACTAGGCTACCACTTTCGGTGGTGGCACACTTGCTAGTTGCTACAGTTTTTTCTTTTTCTTTTTTTCCCTTCACTTTTTCACCACATTGGTTAAAACCTAATCTATTCTATCCTAAGGGGAAGAGAAGGGAAACAAACCCTACCGAGATGCATAAAGGCATAAGGCCTCACCACTGAGACAGCCAACCACGTGCGCTGGGTACAAATTACCCAAACATTTTCGATGACAAACAATTAAAATTTCTAGTCGTTATATTCTGGGACAAGTTAAATTTGTTGAGACCGAAGGATGTTGCCGTTGGTGTTTTTTCTTGTAGCATTCGTACTCTCTTTTTATCTGCACGCATTTTTTTTGTCTTTATTTATATAATATTAGTACAAAATTACCCTTACATTGTAATTAGCTCTTCACTTATGAACAACAATCTTGTAATTTCATGTGAATGAAAAAAAAAAAAAAAGAAGAAGTGCGTGTAGATGAAAGGGGAGTGCAAATATGAGTTCCCATTGGCTTATGAAGTTTAGGTATTTAAGAGTAGGATGTAGATTGCATTTAGGCTCAGTTTGGATGGCAGGAATCATGAGGAGGAATGGGAATGTGACACTATACTTCCATGATTCCGCCGTTTGGAAGGAACATGAATAGGAATGTGATGCCACACTCTCAGGATTCCCATGTTTGGGAGAGACGGGAATAGGATTGTGATTCCTGACGACACATCCGATTAGGAATTACATTACCAGATTGAGTGGGAATCTGATTGCTCCCTTACCCCATGGGAATTCTACATTCCTGGCTCAATCAATAAAAAAAGGGGAAATATTGACTCTGATAAATTTCCAAAATAATTGATTCCTGCATAAGATTACTGAATTAATCCAAACACTGGAATGAAATTACTCCAAGTATTGTATTCCTAGGTATTTTATTTCTAATAATCATATTCATATTCCCACTCAATAAAATTCCTAGGAATTTGATTCCTAGTAATCACATTCCTATTTCTACTGAAGATTCCGGTCATCCAAACTGAACCTTAGACAAATGAAATGAAAACTGAGAATTCAAAAATCGACCTCCACAAAATTTTCCATCACAGAAATATTTTTTTAGAATTTTTTTACTGTTTCATCATCCTTTTTTTTTTTTTTGGTTGTGTTTTTTTATCAAAAGTTCTACTTTATTTTTTACTGTTAGGATCGTCACACGCACACACACGATTTACGAGTATAAGAACATTAAAGAAATCGACACAGCAATATACATGGTTCTCCAAAACCGGGTACGTCCACGGGAGCGAGAGCGGCTGTTTCTTTTATTATCACAGTTATGAACTAGGGTTTACAACATAGAAGCGACTCTATTCTAACCCTAACCTGGTATTTGGTCTGAATCCCAAAAATACCCTTGTACGATACCGTACCATACTGCGGGGGGGGCGTATCCCCAACTTACAGAACTCCTGGGCCTTCAGCCCAATCTACTTTTACTAGATTATCAACGATGGGCCAAAGATTCTTAAGCTAATCTTTTCTGACGCAGTGCGCCATACTCCCACCCCAACCCCCAACACCCCCCTGCCCCCCCCCCCCCCCCCCCCCCCCCCCATGTGTATCTTTACATACATTTGTTATCGAAGGTTCTTGTTAAGATCATACTAGCTTGTCTATCTCACTTTAAAAAGGGAAAATTGATTTGACAATGTAATTACAAAGTATTGTCCAATTAACATTAATTGTATTTAAAGGTGATCCTACTCACCAAGTTTTATGGATGATTAGTACAAATTATACTGTTGAGTTTGAGTAGGATTCATTTCCGAACCACAATAGGTTATTGTGCTGTGCTTTTGGAGTACAACAAAACAACATCTTCACCATTACTAATTGAGATTAAATTCAACCGTGGGTTTTCCGATACCGTCATTATGTGCTCACCGTGCGTTTATTGGTGATATGAACCGTTCAACTTGTAAAACCTGCAGCGTCGATATGTATATCAGAAAATAAGTTTTATCAGACATAGATATGTGTATAAATTTGGTTTATAAAATGGATGGTCATTAATTAAACTTGCTAGAATCAGACCTTCCATTTAATAAATGAAAAATCAACTTTCGATATATCTATCAATATCCGATCAAGCTATTTTTTGGGTGGATATACTACTTTATGAGTCCTACAAGATGAAACGTTTAGACTATAATAATAACACATTGTGGGGCTCACAAGTCACAACGGCGGTGGTGGAAAATCAATTAGCCATTTAGCAAGACTGACAATGAGTCGAGAGAACCAAGATCGATGGGTGGCGAGGACCTATATTGAGTATCATGAAATATTTCTGGACTTAATTTTTAAAAAGTTGTTAATTAAAAACAAAAAGTTTATTAATCTACCCGCAACCAATTAAGGGGGAGAAAACGAGTGTGTTGATGAAAAACAATTTTAAGAGAAGTGTTCTTTTCAACACTAAACTCTAAAAGTTGCAATTTCCCTACAATCGACAACTGACAATGAACAAATAAAATAGGAGATTGATTTACACACTTTCCTTTTTGTTCTTTAGCACGTGAATTTATCAAATCATCTCTGCAATTTATGAAAAGTGTATTGTTCCAAAGACTGTTCGGTGAATTCAAGTGCTAAATGACAAAAAAAAAAGGAGTGTTTGCACACAAAAAAAAAGAGGTGTGTAAATCAATTTTCAAAGAATATATGCAAAATGTGCCAAACTTACTATCATTAAAGTACGAAATGATAATCAATAACACCTTAGACATATGTGCCTTCAATCCGACACCTATCAATATAACACTCAGAATTAGAAACATCGATATCTAAAGCTATTTTTTTAACTTGTGAGAGAGAATGTAAGAACGAGTGTGTTGTACGTTCAAACTTCAAATAACAAACACCACATCTAATAATTCAAATACGACAACTAGCACTAGGCACTTGCACCACCACCACCACCACCCGTTTGATCAGACCAAGCATCAATCACATCACCGTCTTCCATTTCAGATCCCCGGCGGTTTGGAGGTCGCCGATCTTAGTGCCATCGTAAGTGAAGCGAACCTCGTCGCAGTCCAAACCTACCCGGTCGCAGTAAGCAAGCTTGAGCAGACGCAGCGGTACTTCAAGTCTCACCCTTAGATAGATGTCTATCTCTTTTTCTCTCTGCACCTTAATTCACAGTTACATGTGTTTTATCTTTCTTTGGTACTCCTGCTGCCATTTTTTTTGCCAATTCCCCTGCCACTAATTCACAACTTTGGAGAAGTTACACCAAAGAAAACTAATCGATAGGTCTTTCATCGAGGATATATATATATACATAATGAGAGAGAGAGAGAGAGAGAGAGAGAGAGAGAGAGAGAGGCGAATGACGCCTTGAATAAATCAATCAATTCTTCGGGATTCCAAGTACTAAGGGAACTGCAACGGCCACTTTTCATTAGCCTATATAAAACCCGCAAACTCTTCGTATTCTTGGCAGTTTGTTTTGTAGTGGAGCCAGGATTAGAATTCCGGAAGGACCGATTTAATAAACATGTATTTTTTTATCAGAACGTATATTTATTATATTATAATGTTTTTGTTTTCTAATACATTATATTTCTACATTAAAATGATTCTAGCCTAATGATGTTAAAGTATACCAATCATTTTATTTTTTTCTTTAGGCTACTTTAACTGTCACATGGCTATTTTTTATCTGTGAAAGAAATTGAAAAATGAGAATGCAAAATAACCAATTTTTTATCGCATTAAACCAAAATTATTAATATTATTAGTAGCTATACGAGAATAATTACGAATATCATTCAAAATCAGATATATACAAAATAAAATTTTTAAAATTCAGACGCTCGGGGGGTCGGGGCCGGGAAGGCCAGGGCCCCCGACCCCAACATAGCTCCACCCCTTGGGTTTGTCTCAAGTTGGAGTGCACCCCGTGTAGTTCAGCAAGTTTCTGACCCTATTTCGGATTCACTTTGATGTTCGAACTCATTGTAGAGTACATCCAGTAGTGAAACATTTCGTTAAAGCGGTTCGGGTAAACTTAAACGCATTTCTATTAATCTTGGGATCTCACTCTCACTACCCATTAATAGGATGCCCGTTTAATGTCGGGTCAAAGCCTTATATGGACTTTGTACGTAACAGTATAGCATTTAGAGACCCACAACGATCGCGCAAAATCGAACCGAAGCACTTCCATCCACAATGATTTTGGTTGAGTTGATTACAATTATAGGCCAGCTTTGGTTTACAGAACTAAGATGTGTTGATGAAATTAGTATACATCTACCCAATTAGTGTAAGAGCTTAAGCACAATATGGACATTCATTTGATAATAAGTTATTGTAAAATTAAATAGTAAAGGAACCACTCAAGCATTGGACATTTTGAAGAAGTACAAATTACTCAAATGGTCCCTGTAGTTTGGTCTTTGTGTAACTTTGGTCCCTCTAATTTTGATTGGCTCGATTTTAACCCTGTAGTTTTGATTTTGTACCAATTAAGTACAATCACTAACTTCCATTTCCTCCTACTAACGGAACCAATTGTGCAAATTGCACTTGACCCCCTGTGATTTGCACTTGGTATAAATCTCCCCTTATTCATTTAGAAACTTCAACACAACCCATGGTGATTTTGTATATTAAAGTGCATCGTTACATGCTTTAATGACAAGTTATTTATTCTACTTTTGTTAGTTTTGAGTCAAATATTTCTTGAATTATTTATTCGTCTTGACAAGAGGAACGTAAAAGGTAAAAAGTTGTATTTGACTTCTCTAAGTCGCTAAATACAGATATAAACCAACATATATTCGGAAAGTTTTGTCGTGTCTCAATCCCATTGTCGGAAATCACTCTTGCATCTCATTGTCAACTTCCTTCGAAACCACCATATCAAAAGCTCACAAAATCATGAAGTGGTGCTAACAAAGAACTATATACTATAGTTTATATATATACATATTTATGTCTGTATTGTATTTTTTTTTCGTTAGTGAACTTTTTTTTAGGATTTTGGACATAATTTTTACTTTTTTTCATTCCTTTCGTTGAGACTATTAATAACCTAAAAAAATTGGCTTAAGGAAAATTAATCAGAACAAAAATGAATGTTGATAGTTTGAGATTTAATTAGGTTGATAAGATATTCAATTAATATCGTCTTCTATATACATAATCAATTAAAGATATGTTCTTACATGTGTGGACGGGGAGAAAAGACAAAAAAAAGAAGAAGTTAAGAAGGATAATATCGTCTTTTTATATATAGTATTAACGGGTTTTTTAAAAAAAAATTAGCATTAACAAATGAAACGTGCACTTTTAGTACATAAATCACATTGGGTCATGCGCTAGTTTTTAAAATGACAAGGGGTTAATTCACACAAACTCAAATCACAAGGGTTCAAAGTGTAGTTTCTGCAATTAGTTCTATTAGTAGGAGCAAACAGGAGTTATCAATTGTACTTGATTGGCACAAAATCGTAACTACAGGGTTAAAATCGAGCCAATTAAAAATATAGGGACCAAAGTGAAACAAAGACCAAACTACAGGAACCATTTGAATAATTTGCCCTTTGAAGAATTATAAGACCAAGGTAAGGGATCTATGGTAACGTGGGTTAGGCCCAATTTACTACACAATCGTGTGCCGCCGACGCCGGACCGGAGCAAAATGGACCTGGGGTCCAAGGTCTGGGCTGAGTTTGGCTTGGGCCTTGTGCTTTGAGCTCATACGTAATTTTCTACTCAAAGAACATTGGGAAAATGACGGTTAATGACGTGTTTTGATAATTAATATCTGCTAAGGATATTTTCGGCATTAACACGTTCTGGGCCATCATTAATTATTAAGAATGTGTCCTTAATTGGTATTAATTATCAAAACACGTCATGGGCCGTCATTTTCCCAAGAACATTTGGCTCGCTTGGACTTGGGCTTTTCTAGCCAGCCTGTAGCTTTGTTTTGCTTTTGATTGGGTCCCCTTTAATCAAGAAAGTCACAATCAAATCATCCGCCCTATGCAGCCGCCAGCCGGGAACAGGCTTACCATTGGATTCCATGGACTCTCCACCCTCTTTCTGGGTTCCGACACTGTCGTTGTATTTTTTATTCTGTTATTTTTTTTTGGTTTTTTTGTTGTTTTCCTTGTTTTTTCGAGCCGATGGAGTTTCGGTCCTTTGTACTTTGTTTTTTATATACTATATAAATGGAATAATCTTGTTCATTAAAAAAAATGCTAAGATGCAATCAAAGATGGAATCAAACACCTGTGGGGCATTGAATAAATTTTCCCACCATCACCTATACAAAACTAGACCTCCACTACTACACATCCATTACCACATGTGAACCTAATAAATTAATACCCTGGCCTATTCTACCCTATCTCCTCTACCCATATCTATCCATTATTATACCGACGAATCTCCATCGATAAAAAAAAAAAAATAAAATTGCTTTGTTTGGATTGCTTTTTGAAAAAAAAAAAAACGGACTGTGCTAGAAACAAAGAAAATGAGCAAAGAAAAGACCCTTAAAGTGTAAATGAACGGCTCAGATTCACTGTACACTCTAAGGGTCTTTTCTTTGCTCATTTTCTTTGCACTTAGAATTTCTAAAAAAAAACACTCATTACCCATACTTTCAATAATTACTCACCCATATCTCTAATTATTATTCTCACTTTTCTCTATATATCTCTCCAATCATTACTCTCATTTCTCTCTCCACTCGTAACCCTACAAAATGTCTCAAAAATTTCTCAAAAACTCATCCAAACACAACATTCATCTTTCCATCACTTACCTTTAAAAAAAAACATTTTCCCATCAAGTTGCAATTTTGAAACGTGAGGCCACTGACACTATTTTATTTATTTATTTGTTGGATAACCACGTTTGCGGACAAACTTACACGCACCTCGACACATCACACGCAATTCTTTCATGTCCCTTCCCCAATTGTTTTCCTATAAGTACTAATTAAGTGGAAACCTTCAAAGCCCAGAGTCAGAAACAAAAGTGAGAAAAGAAAGCATATATGGCAGCTAAAGGAGTAATCCTTGTTTTCTTGCTCCTAGCTTCAGGTATGCAATTCTATGCTTCTCTTCAATTCCCCCTTTTCTACTCCTAGAAATTCAAGCAATTTCTACTTTCAACGTAATCAACAGGCCAGGTGTGTTCTCGGTCTGAGGTGTGTTTAAATATATGTGTAAGCTAGGGAGTAAAGCAACGAACACATATATATCGAATACTGATCCGAACACAGATGTGTAAGTAGCCGTTAGATGCATGTAAGTCCTCACACACAATACATGCGAGACTAGAAGCATCAGATGGCTACTAAAACATCTATGTCCGGATATCAGCGTTTTCGTAATTTCTATACATGTGATATACTTACATATATACACGTATGTACTATATGTATATACCAACGCTACATATACCTTCTGCTCTCTTTAACTAATTAATTAAACTCTAGTGTGTATGTTCTTTAGTACCTGTTAATATAGATAGTCTTAAGGTATCCACAATGCTATAATCAAAAATTGATAATTAAAAGTTGCTACATCAGCTTTTGATTATTTATTTAAGAGATTGATAAGGTTAACAATGTAAATGACTACAATGGCATAATCAAAATTGGATAACCAAAACTTGTTACATCATCTTTTCAAATTACAAAAAACTAAAAACTGTGAACTGTAGAAAATAGTTTAGAAATTGATAAAAACTATTTTAAAAAAACTGTTTTCTAAAAAATAATAATTTTTTAGTAAAGTATTTTTTTTTTCCAAAATATTGTTTGAAAAGAAAGAGAGAGGAAAAAGGAAGAGAGATAGAACATTTTTGTATGATGATTGGTGTATTTGATTGAGGATATGTTGGGCCTATTAAATTTATTAAATTTGGTTATTGTCAAAAAGTTGCTTGTTTTGGTTATCCAAAGCCCAAAATTTGATTATTTCTAAGAAGGTTGTTAAGTTTGATTAGAGCATTGTGAGCCATATTTTGCACTAACATTGTTAACTTTAAAAACCTTTTTTACTTTTGATTATAGCATTGTGGATACTTATGGGAGCATTGTGATACATATAGTGCCGATGTTTTATTCTTTTGGTGACCAAATTCTCGAGATTGGGGTGGGGCAAAAAACCTGATCAAATCACCTATATCGAAAAAGTGTCAATACTTCTGCACCCATGCACAGGGTTGAGGTATATGGAGGGTGGGGGCGGCACATGTCATCCCCGGTTCTGCATAAAAATTAATTTTACACTAGAGGTAGTCGATTAGGTACTTGTTAGTAACTGAATAATTTGATTTTTCACTAGAATAATGAAATAAATAGCAACAAAAGAAATAAATGGGTCGGATCATAAAAGTAATATTTCAATGATTTTCATTAACAGACCACAAGATAGTTGGATCAAACCTTTATTCATTTTAACAGAAACAAAAATCCAAGACAAAAAGTCCAGTTTTACGTTGAACTTTTCTCTTCGTATTGCTACTAACAACATGTAACGTATACTAGCTAGTGAAACCCCAAGAGGTTGGCCAAGTAGCTTGGCATGGTACTTTTGAGTTTGCTCCTTCGTAAGGTCTCAGATTCGATTCTCCTGGTTAGTAATTCTTGGGATCACCTCACTTCCGCGAAGCGTGTAAAAAGGTTAAGGGAGGGGCTGCAGGGAACTCCAATTAAACAGTGCCACCCCTTAGTTCAATCCTAGCTCCGTCACTGCTCGTGCAATTTTAGTAGCAGAATTGCACAAAAAGTATCTTTTCCTATTCCCGTACCATTCATGCGATTGAAATTGCATGAGAACAGGGGAACTAACACCTTTTGGTATAGGTGATCGACCTGGTGAGCCCGTTAAGAGGGGAGATTTGGCCCCCGAAAATTCCCCAAGTTCGGATAAGGGAAAACGATATTCGCCCTTGACCTGACCCAATGCCTATCGTCCTAATTCCTAACCAATCTTTAGGTTGTCTGAATTGTTAATAGACATGCATATTTGGATGTGTCCGGGCGCGCAGTATGCACTCTCTTGAACCGCTTTGAATTCACGACCTTTTGTCCAGAGATTCCTACTAAGTTGAATGAAATTCACAGCATTAATTGATTAAGAGATTCATAGCATTTGCATTGAGATTCATGACAATTGCTTAAAATCCATAATGCTTAACATACCTATCTTATGAAATCAAAGGCGTCTCCAAGGGCTGCATACCATACATATCCAAATAAGAGTGGGTGCATGGTTGGTTTTTATGGACTTTTTTAGTTGGTTTCTCGCCAACTTCTTCTTTCTTTGGTATTGGGTGGCATATGATTGTTCTTGGCCTAGGTGCTAACATAGTTGGGATATAGATCGTTGGTTGTGATGCCTTTTATCCCGTTTCCTTTTAATCTTTGTAACTTCGGTTCGTTAATTAATAAAATTTTATTTTCTGATAAAAAAAAGTGTATATATATTGTAGCAATTTCCTAGACTTTTGTATCATTGTACTTAATTTGTTGAAAATGTATCATTGTATACTTAATTTGTTGAAAATAGAGTGCAGTTTGACTAATGAAATTTTTTACATTCAATAAAAAAAAAAAAATATGTGTTTCAGCCAGAATGCCAAAGCTTGTCCTCAATATTGCTTGGAAGTGGAGTACATGACATGCAAATCATGGCAGCGGTGAAGTTGCGGATGTGATGCGGAGGAGTAGCGGCGACATGTAGCGAAGATGATGCGGAGGAGCAGCAGCAGTGATGATGTGGAGCGGCGGCAAGCAGCGGAGGCAGCGATAATGAAGCGGAGGAGTAGCAGCGGTGTACGCGAGGAATAGGATGGCATTTTGGAGGCGGAGGAGAAGTGGAGACGTAGTGGCAGCGGTAAGGAGCGGAGTTGTAGCAGCGATGGTGATGTGGAGGAGATGCGGCAGTGTGAGCAGAGGAGGAGTAGTAAAGGAGCAGAGGTGAAGAAGTTCCTAACGGCTAGGATCCGACGGCGGCCGGAGGTGTCGAGGTAGAATGGATCCCACCACGTTTTCCGTTGCTGGACGGGCGTGGGATGCTTAACAGCTCTGCGGGTCTTTTCGGCCGGAGATTGGCCGTGGAAGGTTGGGGGAGGTGGTGGTCGGCACGGCGGGGGCTTCGGTATTCGGCGTATGGAAGTGCTCAGTATCTGGCTCCCCAAATCGTTTGTGAGGACCGAATCGCCCGCTCCTCGGCGGTTATTCTTGGGTTCCAGTTGCTCGCGGGGTTCGCGTTGACGTCGGAGTTCTTGCCTGTCGTTTGTTTGGTGGGTGGTGGCGGCCGTTGGTTGCGGGTTAGGGTGGAGGTAGCTGGTGGTGGTGGTTTGGGCAGGTGGGGATGTGGTTGGAGGCGGGTGGTATGGTTTAAGGGGCTGGGTTTCTCTGGGTTTCAGGTGGCCGGAGGTGGTGACCTGGGTTGGTGGAGGATTTGTCTGTTGCGGCGGGGCGGCTGTGCGTGCATTTGCTGGTGATTGAAAGAGATTTTGGATTAGGGTTTGTTTTGGCTCTTTTTGGGCCAGGCCTATGTAGTTTCTTGGTTAATCTTTTGGGGCCTGGCCTTTTGGGTGTTGGTGGGCTTTGACCCATCATTTTATTTTATTTTTGTTTCAATCTTTGGTTGGATTTCCCTTCCCCTCCCCCCCACTTGATGTACCATTTGTCAAGTGTTCTTAATAAAATTTGTGTTGCCTATCAAAAAAATAAAATGAGAAGCTTCATCCTGCATGCACCAACTGTTGCTTCCAAGCCGGAAAGGGCTGCACCCTTTATTTTTCAAGTGGGAACCCTCAAACCTGTCCAACATAGCTTTTTAGCAATGGACAATTGATGAGATCCATCCATATATATGCAGCATAATATACAATAAACGTGCCGTTCCTAATTGTTGGTCCTTTTTTTCGATAGCCATACTTATAATATGATTAAAAAGAAACATTTTTCGTAAATAACTATTGATTTGTTTTACGATGTTCAAAAGTTCTTCAATCTCTCTCGAACAGTGTAAAAAAAAATCACGAAGTTGTTTACGAAATACTCTTTTTTTTAATCAATTACTGGTACTATTATCGAAAATGAATCAACAATTAGGAATGAAGGATGAGCTAAATCCTTTTTTTAGCAGTCTTTGGTGTAATAGATGAAATACAATCAATTAATAAAGAGATGATCTCATTGTATCTGTAAGAATTAAGGGCATGCGACTTTGTTCGTTTTGGTGTCTTAAAATTCTTGGGCACGGTGTTCAATAAATTTTCTCTCTCTTTGCTCTCTCTCCACTCATTACTCTAAAAAATTTTCCTCAAAAGTTAAAACCCAAACCGAATAGGTTTGGCTGCATGTTGGATCCAACAGAAATTCGTTGGGGGATGATCACATGCACTCTCAAAGTCAGAAATTCTAGATTCGTTCATTGACTGAATGACACTGTAATATTTTTCTTAGATTGTCTTCTTTCCCTGTTGGGGTTTTAGCGGAAGCCATTGAAGGCCGAGATTCAGAAATAGTAATTTACAACGGCAGCAAATAAATGAGGATAGAAAAAGAAACTCGAAAGAGGAATACACAAGAATTTACGCGGCTAAAGTAACCTACATCCCCATGGGTGATTTGTTATTTAGTATGCGAGAATAATAACAAGCACATGTACAGAACTCAGGCTAAATTACACACTCTAATTGTCGGATTGGGGGGGGGGGGGGGGGCGGGCAACAGCATTCATCAGCACTCGATATCACTGTCTGTCAATGGTTCGGATTTTAAAAGAACTCTTTTGAAGAATAGTTCTTTTAAAATCCAGATTTTGGACGGTTAAATTTAGCAAAGCCCCCAAGTCCCTAATTGCCACCCAGAGAACAACTCACAATAGGATTTTTTTTAAAAATAGCCTACTTTCTCTCACCACAAGAATGCAAAACTCTCCCTTGTTCCGCCTAACACCCATCGAGAATGCTAGGAACACAATTTCGGACATAATTGCATACAAAATCATTCGATGCACATAGTACTCTTACGTACATCAAACGTCTCCAAACACATCTACATATGGAGTTGTGTACCTAAACTTTTTGGAACCCATCTGCACAGCTATTAATCGGGATCACTAACATTTTCAGCAGCCACAGCTGTTTTCTTTCTTCGCTGGCTCTTCGTCCAGAGTTGAGCCATTGCCCTTCTCCGTCCAACCTTATCTTGCATTAGATGAAATCTGAATTAAGATCGGGAAAGGGAAAGAAAAAGAACGTAACCTCTCAATTCACTACTACAATAAACCATAAAGATCACAGCTATTGATCGTGATTGTAAGTTTTCCATCACACTCTTGCTACCATGATGGATGAGTATGATTGTAAGTCACTTTCTTTTTATCACGGTTATAAATCGTGATTGAAAGAGAGAAACAATCACGGCCAACAGGCGTGATCGTTTCTCTTTTATCACGGTTATAAGCCGTGGTTGTTTCTCTGGGGTGTGATCGTTTCTCTTTCTGAATGTGATTGTAAGTCACTTTAGATCACAGTCTATAACCGTAATTGAAAACTCAAAATGATCACACCATAAAACTGAGACGGAAAACCATTGCGCGTGATCTTTTCTTTGTATCTACTAAACCATCTTTTCTTGTCATTGCCAAGTTTTGAACCCATGCACCCTTGGTTGATTTTTCAAGCCCTTACCACTAAGCTAGCCAATAACTTCTGTTACATCAGGAAAACAAAAATATTTATACTTACTTCCTAAACTGAGAAAACTTTTTTTTTTGCCCCTTAAAATTTGCTGAATTTTTTGAAATGCAATTAACATGATATTAAAATATATAAAAATACATATATAAACATTGTTTAAAAAATTTTAAAAATATGACAACAAATCTTTTGTCAATCAAAATTAGTTGTTGGCCACCAAAGGATTTTCCCTTATTTTTCCAATGAATTATTGAAAGTGTTTTATAACACTGCAAGTTATATATTATTGAAAAACATTGGTTGTTATTACCTTTTCTTTCTTTTTTTAATCGACAAAAAGATTAGTATATTATTAGAAACTTGATACGGGTACATCAAGGAAAAGAAAACCTAAACCATGATATTGATATAGGGACAGAACCCGGAATTTCACCACGCAGGGGTGGCCGTGCACGCGAGAAAAAAAATATAAATACACATGCATAATCACGTAATTACATTAAAACTCAAAATAACATAAATACATAAATCGGTTTAACTAATGAGATCGATCTTGATGTATGTGTTTTATTTTTCTTCATTGTTCATTTCTTTTTTTTCATTCATCACAACTCATGAATTCGGTACATGGGCTTTCATGTTACTTGATTTTACCAGTCAAAAAATAAAGAATTAGGAGAAGTCTAGAACAACAATTGAGGAAAAACATATCTACAACTTAAATTTTACCAATTACTTAGGGTTTCCAAAATCTTTTTCTGTCTCTATTTTCTTGAAATTGCCTTTGAAGTCTTAACAATTGTGGATGTTTGTGCTGAGAGAGAGAGAGAGAGAGAGCATGCGGGGGGATTTGGTGTGCCATTGAGATTTTAGGGCAAAAAGAAATAAAAACTGTAAAACACTATGTGGGCTCCCGCGCCCGTGGTGCGATTTTAGACAGAGTCGCCACCCGGATTTTTGAGATGGATGATCCGAGAAACCGAAGGGGTTTTGTTTTGAAAAGAAAAAGGCCTTTTGATCTAGCGAAACCGTTTGAGATTTTGGATCCGGGAGCCAGGTTACGAACGGGGAAGGTTTTGTTGAAAAGCACCCCGCTCGCCCGGTGAAAACCGGTCTCTACTAAGCATTTTAAATGGGGGGACTGGGGGGACTAATACGATTCGGAAAACCTTAAAAAACACGTAAATGGGAAAGGGGAACAAGATAAATCATAACACGTTGTCGTGCTAGTGGTGCTTACTGTACAGATATGATAAAGATGGCATGGCGATGGTATAAGCAAGAAAGGTACGAACATACTGTCTGAATCACTGCCCTCCGTCAGACGGCATATCAGCTTATAACGCGCGGCTTAGCAATATGCCGTGCGTGGTTCCGATCTCGATACCAAACTTTTATTGTTTTGTAAAGCTTCGCACGTAACCATTATATCGCACGGTTTTATTTTAAAGTTTCAGACAACTCACAGCCGTCAGACCATCTCAGATCTGCACCATTCTTTCAAACCATGAAGAGAAAGCCGTTTTTGATACGTTTGCTTGTTTTGAAAAGATCTATGAATTTTAAAACATGGCTTGTAGAAATGGACTCATTCTGAGACAGCTTTTGGTATACAGAAAAGACCCCACAACGGACGATCGCGATCCAGACAGTTTGATCAAGAAAACAGTATCCTTTCGAAATGCGTGCGTGCAAGTTTACTACGCCGTGCGACGCTCCAGAGCGCCGCGCGGCGTAGCACACCTTTGCACAGAACACGGGTTTTGCTTTGTAAAAGAGGTTTGGGTCAGATCTTCAACCAAAAGGGTTAAGCCTGAAAACAGAAAGGTCCCCTCAGGGCCAGGACAGAGCCTAGCCCAAGGAAATTTGGTTTTTACCTTGGATCTGGAGCTTGAATGAGCTTTGGTGAAGGCGGATGGACGTCGGGAGGTTGAAAATAGAGTAGAAGTATGGATGTGTGTAATAGATGGGTATATTGGGTAGTTGAGATCTCAAGTTAGTAAGGAACTAACTTCAATGGTGAAGAGAAAAATGGAGTAAAAGGCCTAGAGAATGTCTTTTGAGAACAACATTCTCAAGGCTTGGAAATGGAAAGTGGGTGTGAAAGCAAGAAGAGAGAGAAAGGGTATATTGGTGATCAAGGGCCCCTTGAGTGGAGGGGTGTATTTATAGGCAAGAGTCTTGGATTTTGAATTTCAAAAGTTGGAGGTATTTTCTGGGCGGGCAAGTGTGCTTTGGCTGAGCCGTATTGCAGCTGTGGCTCAAATAGGCGTGGCCGACAGCTTTCTGAGCCAGTCAGAACTTTATCCAAAAATGCCATGCGGTTAACCTCATGACTGCGTGTGGCGTATTAAATTTCGATACGCCGCGCGGTGTAGAAGTGTCACGCGCGGTACTTCAGGTTCGGTCCAAGGCTTTTTGGGTTTTCTCTGGGCTTTTCTGGGCTGATGGTTGGTTTGGGCTGTGGATGCTAGAAGAACCTCATTCAAGCTCGCAAAAGGCTTTGTTTCCTTTATTCATCATTGGGGCGATCAAAGACCCTTCGAGGTCCGGATTGGGGTGTCTACAGTAGTCCCTCTTTAACGTAACTCGGATACCATTGTTGATACGAGTGACGTAAAGAATAGGCATCCCGATCCGTTTGCTCTAAAGTCTTTGAACAGAAACAAAAAATAAAATGCTCGAAAATGCAAGTAAATGATGATAGTGGTCGCGTTCGTGGAACTGCCTACGTACCCCGTTTGTAGGGATCAGACCAACGTAGTTCAATTGGGACGGTGCAAACGTAGCAAATAATGCGAAAAATTCGAAATAAGTTCTTTTGAAAATTTGATACGAGCCTTCGGGAGGCAAATTTTTGAAATTGATTTGAGACGAGCCTTCGGGAGGCGAATTTTTTTTGAAATCGAATTGAGACTTGATTTGAGACAAGCCTTCGGGGGCGAAATTTTTTTTGAAATCGATTTGAGACTTGAATTGAGACTTGAGACTTGATTTGAGACGAGCCTTCGGGAGGCGAATTTTTGAAATTGATTTGAGACTGAGACGGGGAGCGCGAATCTAGCAAATACTGCGAGTAAACGTAAATACAACCAATTCTCGGGGGACGGGGAATTTTTGCGAGTCCCGGGGGACTAGGATCAAATAATCCTATCATTAATGCACGCTATTCCAAAGGATTTCTGCTGCAAAACGGCTGTAGCTTTTGGTTTCCGAGATGATTTTGGTGGCTAGGGTGCTCAATTTCCGAGAAAACACATTTATTCTTCTGAAGCCATAATGCCGTGCGGGCGTTCGATGTGGCGCGCGGTATTTCGTTTTCCCATGCACCTCTTCGATTTCCGAGATCAGTTGGCTGGTTTAAGGGTGCCCATTAATACAGGCGTGCCCTTTCGTCGGTCAGGACTCTTTTAAAGGGATGGTGATGCCTCATTCTACGCACCATTCTCCCAAGTCTCTCTACCTTCTCCCCATTCTAAGAACAAGGTTTCTTTCGAGACTCGACATGGCGGACAGCGACTTGACTGCACGGGTGATCTCTTTGGAGGCAGAGATTGAGCAACTGAACCGTCAGATCGCGAGGCTCGTATCAACGATCCGCACTCTTCGTCGCGCGGTGTCCAACCTTCAAGACTTTGCTTTTGATCAGATGGACAGCAAACATGACCCGGAGTACGCGCCGGGGCGCGATTCGGATGGGACTGCAAAGGACTCGGAAGGGAATCCGAATGACTCGGATGACCGTTCCGGCGAAGGGGATGGTGCATCCGGCGGAGGGAGCGACTGAAGATGAAGATTGAGGAAGAAGAAGGGGGGCAGTAGGATTTTTTCTGTTTTGGATTTTCTCTTTTCCTCTTTTTTTTTTTTTTGAATGATGTAAGGAAAATCCCGGGGATTACCTTGGGTTTCATGGAATGAAAAATCTCCCTTTCTTGTCATCGCTTGTCTGCTTTTTCATACTGTTCATGAACGAAATTGAATGCGAATGCCATTGTCAGAAGACTGCTTTCAGAATCTGAACTGTCGAAATAACCCAGTATGCCGTGCACAGCATGGGTAAATGCCGTGCGTCGTGGTAACTTGAGAATCCTCATCCAGTTAAGCTATTATGCCGCGCGCTTCTATCCATTATGCCGTGCGGTGGACCTCTCTTTGAACCCGGTCCATTTAAAGTCCAAACGAACCGGTTCAGGGGATATACATATATATACGGGGCGTAGACAGTACGCCCCGATCGTTTCGAATTTCCCTCCTCTCTCTCCCGTCTCTCTCTCCCCTCTCGTCTCTCTCGATCATCGCTCTATCGCTCTCTCCCTCTCGCTGTCTCTCTCTCTCTTGCTCTCTCTCTCTCTCTCGCTACTCTCTCTCTCCCACACTACGATCATGGATCCCAGCGACATACCTGGCGATGATCAATCGCCCCAGGTCGAGGTTACACCATCTCCCATTCCTCCGGGAAGTGGTTCAACGATTGGGGGTGCTCTGGAGACCGTGGGGGTCTCGGTCCGGTCGGCATTGGCCGAGGAGGCCACGGCCTCGGCCGTCACGGGGGCTGGCAGTGGTGGTGGCGACGGTGGTGGTGAGGTACTGGCCGGTTACGGCCAAGGTACGGAGAGTTCGGGTGCAATGGCCCGGGGGAATGAGGAGGAGGCTACGGGCCGAGTGGAGGGCGCGGTTGGTTTAGAGGAGAGGGTTACAGAGACTCACGGTGGCGACGGGCCTGACGGAGCGGAGGTGGTGACGGAGACCTCCCTCGTGAGAGAGCCCCGGACTGACCTGGGGAAGGGTCCTGTTGTTGAGGAGGAGTTGGTGGAGGAGAGGGAGACGCCGGCTATGTTCGTTGGCAGCCGCGAGGGTGCAGGGTCGTTGCGGCCCATAGGTTTAGGCGACTACCTTGAGGAGGCGTCCCTTGAGGACCTGGTTGAGACCTTACGGGGGGTGCCTGGACTGGCTGCAGCTTTACTTGAGGCTCAGGAGACGGTGCTCCAGGTTGAGCTTGAGACAGGGGCCGCTGGAGGGTCACAGGGAGCAGAGGAGGAGGCTGTCGGAGGTGAGACAGCTCCTCGAGGAGTGTTGTGGAAGGAGGCGACGGTGGCTCTGAAGGGGCGCGGACCTTACGAGGCGGAGTCCTACGTGCCCTTTCAGCACGTAGTGGTCCCTACACTTTTAGACGCCTACAGGCCGGCGCGGCCCACGTACGACGAGGCTCTGGTCCTGAGGGACCCACAGCAGCACCTTTCTTTGCGCCAAGACGAGGTATACCTTGAACACTTGCACTTCAAATTCCAATGTATCGTACTTTCATTTCTTTATCTGAATGTTGTATTTGCTTTGAGTAGTATACCTGTTTACTGAATGTTATCAACTTATTACAACAGGCGATCACCATCTCGTGCTATGGTGGTGCGGCCGACGTGCCGACGTTCTGGGAGAGACTCCCTGAGGCTGTGAGGGAGATCGTGAGGCAGGCGGGTTTTGGGAGTTTGTGAGCGTGCTGACGAGGGCGAGCAACGATCGCCAGGTGGTGAGGGCACTAGCTAAGAGGTGGTGGGACACTACGAACACGTTCCACTTCCTTTTTGGCGAGCTGACGGTGACGCCGCTGGACTTTGCGGCGATCACTGGTCTGAGGGTCGGGGGTGACCCTATCCCCTACGACGCTGTTACAGGGAGGAGTGCGGTGCTCCAGGAGGCACTGGGGTACGTGCTGAGGGCGGAGAGGGAGGACGCCCAGTACGCTCAGTTGTTGGGGTTTTGGACAGAGGAGC